>BLSH010005733.1:321905-382309 GCA_018402905.1 Glandirana rugosa | reverse complement strand
CCGCCCGCAGACCCCGACAACGGCCAGGGTTGTCGGGAAGAGGCCCTTGTCCTCATCAACATGTGGACAAGGTGCTTTGGGGTGGGGGGCGCAGAGACCCCCTGCCCTAAAGCACCCATACTCCCTATGTTGAGGGCACGCGGCCTGGTATGGTCCAGGAGGGGGGGCGCTCGCTCGTCCCCACTCCCTTCCTGGCCTCCCGGGCTGCGTGCTCGGATAAGGGTCTGGTATGGATTGTGGGGGGAACCCCACACCGTTTTTCGACGTGGGGTTCCCCTTAAAATCTGTACCAGAACAAAGGGCCTGGTATGCTCCTGGAGGGGGACCCCATGCCAGTTTTTTTTTAAATTTGGCGTGGAGTTCCCCTTCAAAATCCCCAGAGCACAAAGTGCCTGGCATTGTCGGGATCAAAGTCGGATCCCTGTTCACAGACAAACGGTCCGACTTTCAGCCTATGTAGGACCGTAAATCGCACAGCAAAGTAGGATCAAAGTCGGACCGTTTTTTTGTCGGATAGTGTGAACCCAGCCTCAGGGATGGTGCCCATCTAAAAACCACCTGAGCCCTTTCAGGTAATAAAGATCTTAAGACTGGGTCACTTTTCAATATGTGCTAATGTTTTTGGACCAATTTTTTAATTGCATAATGTTGGGAGGAGAACCTTGTTATAAATCGTATCAAGGAGGTGGAGTTCTCATCTCTAGATCTAGATTTTTCAACAAGCAGTTCGTCTCTATATAGCACCTCAGAGAATTTTATCCAACGATTCTATTTGATACCCTTTGTCTTTAAATCTGGAAGTGTCTGGGCCTGAGTTCGAAATTCCTCCACACTAGTACAGTTGCGCCTAAGGCGCATATATTGGCTTTTAGGTACAGAGTTGAGACATGCTTGATGGTGGCAACTGTCCCTAGGGATGAAGGAGTTCCTGTCCGTGGCCTTGAAAAATGTGGAGGTAAGTAGTTGACCCTCCTCCACCCAAATCTTCAAGTCCAAAAAATTAATAGATTGCAAACTGGCTTCATATTTAACTCAATTCTCCTGTTATTGTTGTTCAATTCCTCCATGAACTCCTGCAAAAGTTCTGGCGAGCCATCCAATAGGAGGAGGACGTCGTCTATATATCTGGGCCACATGACCAGTTAAGGTTGGTCTTGGGCATAGATGACGTCGTCCTCATATTTCCCCATAAAAAGGTTGGCCAAGCTGGGGGCAAATTTAGCCTCTACTCTAGACGTTCCATAATGTACTCCCTCTGTATAGCTGGTAACGGGGAATCCCTATTGAGGAAATACTCTACAGAGGAAATACCCCACTGATGAGGGATGTTTGTATACAAGGATGTGACATCTGCTGTGACCAGCCAACACCCCTCCTTATAGGGGCAATGTTTTAGAAGATTAATTACATGTCTTGTATCCTTGATATAAGCCAGAAGGGATTTCACCAATGGCTGCAGGAATCCATCTATGTATCTTCCTACACGAGAGGTTATGGAGTTGATCCCACTAATTATGGGGCGACCTGGGGGATTAGTGGAGTTTTTGTGAATCTTAGGGAGGTAATAGAATATTGGGATTCTAGATGCCTTTGGAACCAAGAAGGCCTTCTCCTTCCTATTCAGTATCCCCGTCACATACCCTTTCTTCACTATCAATTCCAAACATTTCTTAAAAGCAGAACGCTGATCAGATTGAAGGGGGACATAGGTCTCCCTATCTCCCACTATATTACTCAATTCCTTCAGATATTCAGACTTATTTAATATTACAACTCCCCCCCCCCCGTCAGCCGAACGGACTACCAAATCTTTATCCTGACGTAATTGGTCAAAACCTGTCTATAATGTTTTATTCATTTTGTCATTTTGAAGTTTTAGACTTTCTAAATTCCTAAGCATCACATCCCTGAATACTTTTATGGAAGAAGCCATGCCACCCGGGGGAATTAAACAGAGAAGCATTGGCAAACTGCGAATGTTGAATTTCGCTATCATACAATCTATTATTTTAATGGGATTGGCCATAGTGTATCTTTTAACGTTCAACTTTCTTGTGAATTTATGGATGTCTATGTAAGTCTGAAATTTATTTAACCTACACAGAGCGGCAAATTTAAGTCCTTTGTCAAGGATTGAGATTTCTTCGGGGGGTCAGGGAAATTTTATTAAGATTATAGATTCCCTCTCCTCCTACTCTCTTTTCCTTTTGTTTTTTGGAATTCCTCCCCCCTCTGATTCCTCTCTTCGTTCTAAGGGCCTTTGAATGTCTCGCTGGGGCTTGGGAAAACCCCAATTCTGGGGGTCCTTCTGATTATCCCAATATTGCAGATATAGATTTCCTCCAGTTATTCCCTTGTTGTGGGGGGGGGTACCAATTGGGTCTATGCCTCCTCGGGGTGCGACCAACACCATAATAATCTTCCTCCCCTTGGTAACCTTCATGGTCCCGATAGTCATAATTGTCCCTAAGGGGCTGGAATCTATTGGTAACAGGCACCCCATAATTACGGGGGTGATCTTGTTCCCAATCCTCCCTTTAACTGTATTTTCAATCCTGTCCATGGCTGTAATTCCTAGAGTTTGGTTGGGGTCTTAGATTTTCTAAATGGTGACCTACCAGAATAACCTTTTTGAAATGACCCATAAGGTCGGGGTTCTGGGGGTGGAACTTTGCGGTTCCTCTCAGGTGATCTATATGACACCCTTCTTCCTGATGAGGGGTGTCCAGGGCGATTATCGGGCTGGTTTTTTGATCTGGTTACAGTAGGAGGGGGGACAGTACCTGAGTCTGTCTCCATAATCGCCTCTTCTGCTGCCAATTTTCTTTGCCATTCATAAACCAATCCCGATTTATAATCATCCACATCTCTGTTAAATTTCTTCCTTTTTGTATTTTTTTTGTTTTGTCTCTTCCTTTTCTAGTATTATTTTTTAATTTTTTGACCTCTCTTTATATTCTTCACTGTTCAAATAGGGTAACAATTGTTCTTTATTATTTTTTATTTCCTCATCAAGACGAGTCAACTTACTATTTTTTCTCCCTATGAGGAATCTCAGAAAACGAATTCCGGCCTCATTGAAATATTTAAACCACTCGTCTGTTTCGAGGTCACCTTTTTGTGGGCTCACATCCCTTCTCAGGCTCCTGGGCACCATAGAGTCTCCAATATATTGTTCCAGAAACGCTATGTCCCATAGCGTATGTATTTCTGAGATTGTGAGATTTTTTAATTTCTCTCATAAACAATCCTCCTAGATCTCCTTCCGGTTCATTGTTAACCCGAAACCCCCCTCTGTTTGTATAGTTAGTTTAGATCTATATTCAAACACACCCATGTTAGTATTATCTCCAATAACCCTAAAGCTGCAGATACAGTAATATCAAAAAAATCAAGTAAGATGCAGTGTAGTATCGCGCTAAAGTGCCAAGTACAGCAGCAACAGTCTATGTGATATAAACACGGATAATAACAATAGTAAAAAAAGTTGCGCTAACTAATATCAAGTGAAAAGTAGGTGAATCATAAATAATTCATATTCAATAAATAATACATAAAAAAAAAATAACATACAAATACATATAATGTGCAAAAACAGTGCTCCAAATCAAAACAAAAAAGTCCAAAATAAGGAAATAGGTAATAATGTAAAATGTGCGAAAAATTGCTAAATGTGCTCCAAATCAAATCCTAAAAATAATCAAACCATATAGGAATTTTTCAATATATATATATAAAAAGGAAATATGAATATACTAATAACTGTTCCTTGTACCAGAGCAGGTAACGTGCTGTCACACATGCTGAATAACATTATAGCCAAACAGGCCACACACATTACAATCTAATTGTACAATCTAATGTTTACCAAAATGAAGCATTGTGTTAGGGGGTATCAAAACAAATTAAAAAGTAATGAAATATTAAATAGCCCTTGTACTACATAGTTGATGGTAAACTTAAAGGGCATTGACCAGAGCATAAGATTGTCACAGTGCAGTCATTTGTAGATTGAGTTCCTGGGAATCTATTTATGTTGGAGCTAAGCCTTTCTCTTTTTGGTTTAGCTCTGCCCCAGTTAAGACATGTTAACCAGTTAACAACTGGCCCATCGCCAAATGACGGCTACAGGGTGGTTGCTTAACTCTGGGAGGACGTACAATGATGCCCTCCCATGATCGCACGTCCTGCGCACCCCCTGGGGCGCGCACACGGGAACATCCATGACCGGAGGCTTCGCGGATCGAAGTGAATGGCCGCTTGCAGCGGCGTTTTACCACGTGATTGCTCCGTCAAATGACGGAGTGATCAGATGTAAACAAGCTGGCGGAAGTTCCGGCTTTCCTCTCCCCTCTCCGCACGGATCGGTGCAGTGTGAGAGGAGAGGGGAGAGATCAATGCAGCAGCGCTATGGGCAGAGGATCTGAAGTGCCCACAGTGCTGCTATGTGCCAGGCTGCACCTCCCATCCATCCATGCTTACCCAGCCATCCATGCTCACCCATTCATCCATGCTCACCCATCCATCCATCCATGCTCACCCAGCCGTTCTCGTCCATCCGCATCCGTGTTCACCCATCCCCATCCGTGCTCAGTTATCCTCTTCCGTGCTCAGCCATCCCCATCCGTGCTCACTCACAGCGAGGTATGGTCTTATCTTTAGACCTTCAAAAAGCCTTCGACTTTCTTGGAACTACATATTTATGATTTTAGAGAAATGGGGATTCGACAGTGCTTCATGGGGGTCATTAAGGCTCTTTACTCCTATCCTACGGCTCATATAAGACTCCAGGGATACCTTTCGAATTCGATAACTATAGCTAAAGGGACAAGACCGGGGGGGCCCCCTCTTTCCACTTATATTTGCAATGGCAATTGAGACTCTAGCGATCGCCATACGCCAAAACCCGGATATCAAAGGGGTCCCCTGTGGACCTCAGATCCATAAATGCGGCTTGTTCGCAGATGACATTCTCTTATTCATCACATTCCCCCCATACCTCACTCCCCAATTTAGGTCAACTACTAGACTCCTTTGCTGAACACTCAGGGCTAACGGTAAACAACTCCAAATCTCACGCAATGAATGTGTCCCTCCCCCAGGACACAGTAGACTCCTTACAGCAAGCCTTCCCTTTTAGATGGAATATGTCTTCTATTAGATATTTAGGCATTAACCTGACGGCTAAAATTGAGGATTTATATGATTGTAATTTCCCCTCTATGTACCGAAAATTGGAGGATGACTTAAAGTCTTGGTCACAGAGTAGTCTCTCTTGGTTGGGTAGAATCAATGCGATCAAAGTGACCCTTCTCCCGAGGATTCTGTATCTGTTCAGAGCCCTCCCAATCTCTGTTAGGAAGAGTCACTTAAAGTCGTTCCAGAGCAAAAATCCTTAGATTTGTCTGGGGCAAGTCAGACTTCAGGTTCCCCCAAAGTACATTATATCACCAGAGGAAGAAGGGAGGGATGGGATTACCCCTTCTCCTCAAATACTATCAAGCAGCGAGATTGGCGCAGCTCTCCCGAGTATATTGGAGGTCTGAAAAACCGGACTGGATCCAAATCGAGAGGCAGGCTGTACCGAATTACACTATAGACTTTCTCCTTTGGACCCATCCAAAAAAAAGGCCTCCTATATTATCTCCCACACTTTCACACTCATTTGCCCTCTGGGACTCTGCGCCACCACCCTGAATTAGTTTCAACCCTGACTCCTTTAGCGCACATATTCCATAACCCAGATTTCCTTCCCGGGCTGAACCTCAAAGCGTTTAAGTGGTGGCTAGACAACGGGCTGTACCGTATAGGGCACTTCTTTACTCCTTCAGGCCCCATGTTTCTGGGCCACTGCATAAGCAAACTCGATCTACCGGTCTCAGAAAAGTTCAGATTTCGACAAATTTCTCACTTTCTACGGCTTTCTACGGCATATATGGAAGGAGAGGCCTCTCCCGTCGAATATCTCAACTTATGAAACTTTGTGCGGCCAAGCCTTGGAGCAGAGGGGTGGCATCACGATAGTTTACGCGGCACTTACCTACCCATTAGCAAAAGCTTCCTATATGGGTCTATGGGAGGAAGATTTTCCGTTTTCTTGGGACATACAAACATGGCATAGAGCCTTCTCTGACTCTTCCAAAGGCATCTTAAATACTGTCCTCATGGAGGCAAGCATTAAGGTTATCACCAGATGGTACCTCACTCCCTCTAAATTGGCAAGCATTTATCCTTCGGCAAACCCAAAATGTTTTAGAGGCTGTGCCCTATTGGGCTCCATGCCACATATTTGGTGGGAATGCCCGAGGATAAGACCTTTCTGGAGAAAAATTTTAATCTCATAGAAAAATTGACCAATTAAAAAAAGTATCGTAATCGGTATCGGAGAATACTTGAAAAAAAGTATCGGTACTTGTACTCGGTCTTAAAAAAGTGGTATCGGGACAACCCTATCTTTCACAATATGAAAAAAAAATTGGCCTAACTTTACTTTTTTAACTCAAAAAAGCATTTTTTTTCCAAAAAAACTGCTTGTACGACAGCTGCGCAAATACGATGCGACAAAAAGTAATGTAACGACTGCCATTTTATTCTCTAGGGTGTTAGAAAAAAAGAAAAGATAATATTTGGGGGTTTTAAGTAATTTCATAGCAAAAAAAACTTGTTTTAACCTGTGAACACCAAGTCCAAAAAATAGGCCCGATATGGAAGTGGTTAAATACCACCAAAAGAAAGCTCTATTTGTGTGAAAAAAGGACAAAAATGTAATATGGGTACAGTGTTGCATGACTGAGTAATTGTCATTCAAAATGTGAGAGCACTGAAAGCTGAAAATTGGTCTGGCTGTTAAGGGGGTTTAAGTGCCCAGCGAATTACATCAGCAGTTCGGCCCCCGTCCTCCCTCCTCCCCCCCCGCCGCTGGGCCAGTAGGAGAGCACAGCGCCCATGTGCAGTAGGGACATGCCCGTGAAGCTGTAATGCTTCAATGCCGGGTTCCCTTACCAGCAATGGCACAGGCAGCACCCGACAGCTGATGGAAACATCAGCTGCGTTGCCAACATCGTTGGACTCCAGGCCAGGTAAGTGTTCTATTGTTAAAAGTCAGCAGCTACAGTATTTAAAGTGGTTGTAAACCTCTTGATATGATCAAAGCATATACTCTATAGTGTGTACTTGCCTTTATACAAAGCACTTGGTAGGATTTCTGTCTGCGCTCTCATTCCTCTATCTGCATAAGTCACTCTTGACAGTCTATGTCAAGCAATTCCAGGAGAGAGCTGTGCATCTTTCCCTAGGAGACTGTAGAGGAAGGGGAGTGTTCATTTCCTCCACTCAGGTTTCAGATTACACTTGGCTCCCTGCTCTATGCTGTGCAGTATGTCATCAGATCCCTGCCTCCCACCTTCTGGAGCTCAGAAATGCTGTGTAAAATGTGTGCTTTAGGAGGCTGTAATGTAGATGAGAGGGCTGTTGTCACGTACCTGATTTGAGGCTGAGATGCCGAGAGAGGCTCCCCTTGCGGCTAAACGCAGCGTACCTCTGAGTTTGAGACAAAAGGTACAGTGCATAAAGAAGCACGGGTCACCAAAGCAGATGGATGAAGCGTGCTGGGTGGCTTGCAGACCGGAAGAAACAGCAGGAACCCGATAGCAGTTGGAGGCTAGGCAGCAGCCCACTTCTGGAGCAGGGTGCTGAGCAGGAACAGTCCCGGATGCTGGCTGTCAATCAGGTGCAGGCAAGAAGGAGAAGGCAGGTCCGTAAGCCAGGCCGGGGGTCAAACACCAGGAATCAGGTAGGCAGCAAGTCCGTTAGGCAAGCCAAGGGTCAAAACCAGGAATCAGGCAGAGAGAAGTCCAGGAGCAAGCCGAAGGTCAACACAGGAGAGAGCCAAAGGGAAGTCCAAGAGCCAAGCCGGGTCACAACAGGAGTGGAATAACAGGAATGCAGTTTCAGGAACTCAGGAGAGCTGAAGACGATCCAGCAATTAAGAGGCAAAATGAGCAGCCTTTTGTAGGACCTCAAGGGATCCTATTGGGTGCTGCGTGCGTGTCCATTGCACATGCACGTGCGCTGCCTCGTCCCGTTGCGTGTGCGCATGCGCACATGCGAAATCCTTCCATACGTTTGTACCGGAACATGCTGATGCGTTCATACCGGGATGCGTGGACACGTTTGTACCGGGAAGTGCTGCTCGTGACAGTACCCCCCCAAGGGGCAACCTTGGTACCCAAACTAGTTGTCTTCTCTGGATGGTTCCTATGGAAGGCCTGTATCAACCGTGGGGCATGTATATTACCAGAAGGTTCCCAAGAATTGTCTTCTGGGGGATACCCTTCCATTTAATGAAGTACTGAACTTGTCTACCCCTCTTCCTACAGTCCAAGATGGCTTCAACCTCAAATTCTGGTTCTTCTTCTACCAAGACTGGCAGTGGAGGCTGCTCATCTCTTCCAGAGAAGGGACTGGGAATTACTGGTTTCAGCAGAGAGGCATGAAAAACCGGATGAAACTTATAGGAATTAGGTAATGCAAGTTCAAAGGCCACTGGGTTAATCATCCTTCTTACTTCAAAAGGCCCAATGAATTTGGGCCCTAGCTTTCGCGAGGGACATGTTAGCTGGAGGTTCGTTGTTGATAACCACATTTTATCCCCTACTTTGAAAGCAGGGTTGTCTCTTCTTCCCTTGTCATGGTTTCTTTTGTGCAGATTCTGGGCTCATTGCATGGCCTCCTGAAGCTGGTGATAATTGATCTGGATGAATCCAATATGGTCTTGTACTGCAGGCACTTATGCTTCAGGAATTACATTAGGCAAAAAGGAAGGGTGAAACCCATAATTGGCCCAGAATGGAGACTGGTTAGTGGCAGCATGTACAGAGTTATTATACGCAGATTCTGTGCAAGGAAGTAGCAAGACCCAATCATCTTGAGAAAAGGTACAGAAGCAACGAAGGTATTGTTCCAACGTTTGGTTGGTTCTCTCCGTCTGACTGTTGCTCTGTGGATGGCAAGCAGAGGAGAGGCACACTTCAATGGACAAGGTCTTGCATAAGTCTTTCCAGAATCTGGAGGTGAATTGGACACCCTGATCAGACACAATATTATCGGGTATTCCATGGAGTCTGATGATTTCTTTAATAAAGATGTTATCTGTGTCCAAAGCAGATGTGGTTCCAAGCATGGGCAGGAAGTGTGCCATCTTTGAGAGACAATCCACCACTACCAAGATGGTAGTGAACCCTTCTGAGGGAGGTAAGTCCACAATAAAGTCCATGGAGATCTTTTTCCAAGGTTGGTCGGGAATAGGCAGTGGTCTTAACAGACCCCAGGACTTGGAATTAGACCACTTGCTCCGCTGACACACAGTACAAGAGTTGATGTAAATTTTACAGTCTTGTCTCATTTTAGGCCACCAAAAGGGACGTTGTATCAGCTCCAGGGTTTTTTGTGTACCAAAGTGGCCTGCCAGCTTGTGGTCATGAAAGGTACAAAGAACTTGTAGTCTGATTTGCTGGGGAACAAAGATTTTATCTTGGGACCATAGTAGCCCTTCCTGTCTCCTTAAAGATGACACTTCTGGTTCTGTACATTGATAGGAGGCTTGCTTGATGGCTGTTTATAGATCAGGTTGAATGAGCAGGAAATTTTGTGCTGACAAGATTGTTCCGGGTTCTGTAACTTCGGGAGTTTCTGGAAAAATTCTGGACAGGGCGTCAGCTTTGCCATTCTTTGATCCTGGTCTGTAGGAAATGTGAAAGTTGAACCTGGAGAAAAATAGCGCCCAACAGGCTTGTCGGGGCCTCAACCGATTGGCTGTCCTGAGGTGCTCCAGGTTCTTATGATCTGTGAAGATCATGATGGGATGATTGGCCCCTTCCAGCAAGTACCTCCATTCTTCCAGAGCAAACTTAATAGCTAATAACTCCTGATCACCAACATCGTAGTTCTTTTCAGAGGGACTCATCTTACGGGACGCAAAGGCTATAGGATGAAGGAGGGCCTTTGGTCCCTGGCGCTGAGACAAAACTGCACCTGTTGCTATTTCAGAAGCGTCAACCTCTAGCACAAAGGGGAGTGCAGGATCTGGGTGTTGTAGTATAGGTGCTGCGATGAACAAGCCCTTGAGTTTGTCAAAAGCGTTCTGGGCGTCTGGAGACCACTGGAACCATCCTTGCTTGTGCGTCAATTGTGTGATTGGCGCAATGATGGGCGAAAAACCCTTCACAAATCGCCGGTAGAAGTTGGTGAAGCCGATGAATCTCTGGACTCCTTTTTTTGTCAGATGGAGCTGGCCATTCCAGGATCGCTTTCACCTTTTGAGGGTCCATTGCTATACCCCCGGTGGAAATCACAAAGCCCAGGAACTGTATGGTGGTCTTTTCAAAATCTCATTTCTCCGCCTTAACATACAGTCCATGTTTTCTGAGGGTGGTAAGAACTCTTTTCACATGGGTGCGATGCAGTTCCAACGGGGTGGAGAAAATGAGAATATCGTCCAGATACACAATTACAAAATGATCCAGAAATTCTCTGAAAATGTCATTCACCAGGTGTTGGAAGGTGGCCGGTGCATTGCAAAACCCGAAAGGCATGACCAGATACTCAAAGTGTCCAAATCGGTGTCTGAGAGCAGTCTTCCATTCATCACCTTCCCAAATTCTGATGAGGTTGTCCGCCGGCGAGCCGCGATGAGCGGCTACAGGGAAAAGAAGGGGAACCGCCGATGTAAACACGGCGGTTCCCCGCCCTGTCAGTGGGGCATGGGTGATCTACTGATCCCTGTCACTGGGATCAGTTAGATCTCTCATGCCCATGTTAGCCCAACCCCCCCCACAGTAAGAACACACCCAGGGAACACAGTTAACCCCTAGCTCCCCCCCCAGGTTAACCCCTTCACTGCCAATGACATTTATACAGTAATCAGTGGACATTTAAATTTCTGATCGCTGAATAAATGTCATTGGTCCCAAAAATGTGTCAAAAATGTCCGACATGTCCGCTGAAATATCGCAGTACCGCTAAAAATCGCAGATCGCCGCCATTACTAGTAAAAAATAAAAAAAAAATAAAAACCCCAGAAATGAATTCTCATCATCCGTAAACGCGGCCACTTTTGCGCAAACCAATCAATAAATGCCGATTGCGATTTTTTTTATCGCAAATATGAGGAAGAATATAAATCGGCCAAAAACGGTGAAAAAAATGTTTTTTTATATTTTTTTTTTGGATTTGAATTTTAGCAAAAAGTAAGAAATTTGGGTTTTTTTGCAAAATGGTCGCTCTTCTTTTGTTTATAGCGGCGATCAGAAATGACGCAGAGGCGATCAAATACCACCAAAAGAAAGCTCTATTTGTGGGAAAAAAAGGACGCAAATTTTGTTTGGGTACAACGTCGCACGACCGCGCAATTGTCAGTTAAAGCGACGCAGTGCCGAATCGCAAAAAGGGCTCCGGTCCTAAAGGGGGAAATCCTTCCGGGGCTGAAGTGGTTAATATTCTTAACGATTCTTAAGTCTCTATAGTTCACACAGGGTCTGTGGGTTCCATCCTTCTTCTCTACGAAGAAGATGCCTGCTCCAGCAGGAGAAGAAGACGAATGGAGGAACCCTTTCTCCAGGTTCTCGTCTATGTAGATCTGTAAGGCCTCTAGTTCATTTTAGGACAAGGGGAATATCCAGCCAAAAGGGATCTCTGCTCCAGGCAACAGTTCAATTGGGCAATCCTGTGGCCTATGTGGAGGTAAGGTATCGGCCCCCTTCTTATCAAACACATTGGAGAATTCCTGGTAGACTGCAGGAACAGTTGTGTTCACTAGGTTGAGACTGTAGAGCTAGACAGGTCACGGGTCTGTTCGTTGGAGTCAAACAATGCTGAGAACAGTAGTCTGAGGAGAAAATTATTTCTTTATTACTCCAGTTTACTTGGGGATTGTGGGCTTGTAGCCACGGAAGTCCCAGAATGACAGGAAACATGGGGGAGCAAATTAAGTCAAAACGGAGGTACTCCCGATGGCCAGAGTCTGTGGTGGTAAGAATAGGCCGTGTTTCTTGCGTAACCGGCCCTGAGCAGGGTAGAGAGCCGTCGGCCAGATGTATCTGCAAGCTGTTCTTCTTATTCTGGAGGGGTAAACAAAGTCTCTTGGCCAGGGCCCCATCCAGAAAGCAGCTGCAGGCTCAGGAATCAACTATTGCTAGCAGCCGGTCCTCCTCTCCCACCACCTGTAGGGAGACAGGGAGAACAATGTGAGAAACGGAGGGACCAGCAACTTGAAAGTTCACAGCAGGAAAGGGTCGAGACTTACTAGGCCGAATGGGGCAGTTGCGGAGATAATGACTGGTTCCACCACAGTACAGGCACAAGTTGAACTGTCCCCGGCGTTGTCTTTCATCCATGGAGAGAGGGGCCCAGACCAGGCCTAGCTGCATAGGTTCTCCTTCTGGTGGCTTACTGGTAGATGGAGTAGGAGATGGAGAGTGAGCTCTCCGATTGCCTCTCGGGGAATCAGGAAGGAATTTTTTCCCCCGTTATAGCAAATTGGATCCATGCTTTGCTGGGGTTTTTTGCCTTCCTCTGGATCAACTGGGTGAAGGATTGTATATGGGATTATTAGGTTGTATGTGTGTGTGTGTGTATATGTATATATATATATATATGTGTATATATATATGTATATACATTTTTTTTTTTTTTTGTTTTTTTATTTTTTTTTTTTTTTTTTTTTTTTTTGGTTGAACTGGATGGACTTGTGTCTTTTTTCAACCTGACTAACTATGTAACTATGTAACTATGAGCTGGTGGGATTCTGGGCAGCATCCAGGTAGGTGGAGAGGTTCGTAGGCGTTCTGACACGTTCGTACCGGGAAGCGCTGCTTGACAGCTGTAGAGAAATAGGTATAGCTTCTGTAAGAAGATTTGTTTAATCTATGTGTATCACCTGAGGCCAGTAACTTCAGTTGGTATATGTAAGGATTTACAACCACTTTAATGAAAGTAGAGTCCTCACTAAGAAAATGCCATGTCCCTCACTATTGAGTCGTAGTTAGGAAATTTTAATTCATATGAAAGATGCACAAATGTTCCTTTTAATCTAACAGCAGTAAGTCATCAGAGTCTGGATAAATAGTTGAATGGTGAAAGTAATTACAAAGCATGCTGATAAGCAGATCTAATATTGATTAGATTAAGTTATTGTGGTATATAACAGTAAAGGGAATTCAAAGAAATTTGCCATTTTGGTAGTTCTATAATTTGCCTGCATTTTCAGGCTTTTAGGCATAGCCCTCATTCAGGAGGTTTCAACGTATGTGCTATTGTGATCAGAGAAATTAAGTGAAGGAAAGTCTCCAGTGGGAGACACAGGCAGCAGTAAAATCTGACAGAGGCTTTTAAATATTTCCCTTCGTGTACAAAGTACACTTCTATGATTCATCTAATCCTCCAAAGAGAGGGCCCAGGTCCCTCATCTTTAATAACCCTTCCTCAAACTGCCATCCACCTCCCCAGGAAAGGACGGTGCTTTACAGGTTGTGTTTTTTTTTCTATCCTGTACACAAACTGTTGTATACGATCACCCCTTGTGGACATGCAGTATGCAGGGGTGCTGTTTTTTGGGGACTGGATCTGTGGAAAAAGCTGTAGCCACAGCTTCTGGTGCACCGTCTGGCCCTGGGCAAGCTCAGCAGTATGATCTATGAATAGCCTAAGATTTTCTCATGACAGGTGTACTTAGTGCACTTGTGGCCAGACTATGGACATTATATTTTTCTCATATTCTTAAGCAGTAACAGAGCTAATAAACAAGCCACTATTGACCCTCTCAGGCTGCATGTGCTGTGAAGTAATATATCCTCAAATCACAACAGAGACTGTAATCAGTTCTCAGTTGGTTTTCCAAGGGCCCACTCACACACCATCTTGTTGCTGTAGATCATAGTAGCACATATTAAATGCATTGATGCGATGCGGTGCCGTTCTTTCTGAATGGCACCTCAATACACCTTCTGGTGGATGTGCTTTGCAGTGCGGTGTGCATTACAGCAGTGTGGTGTGCTGCTAACAAATGAAGCATGCACCGTTTTTTGGCAGCACATCACATTGCTGTAATGCACATCTGTCAGTGGGTGGTATGAATGAATGGTATTGCATTAACACATTTACCATGTATTGCCACAATGTGATTCTGTGAATGGTTCCTAAGTGCTTTCAAGAACCAGCTGTTTGTTTACGTTAGACTGGCAGAGTGACAAGATTATGATTAAAAATGGAAACAAAAGTTTTAATGGTTTTTGTCATGAACATTTGCAGATATATTCCTCCACAATACCTGTAGCTACAGAGATAAATGAGAGATTGTTATAAATAGCTTTTAATGCTTTTTAGAATCTGTAAATGCCTTAATGTTAATTAAAGTTTTGGCCAGCGTTTTAATGTACTTATAGCCTGACTGCCAGGTCTTGCTATACTTGTTTGTCTTCAAATGCAAATTTTTGGGGTTTTTTTTTTTTTCTTTCATTTTTTTCCCCCCAATGACATGATCACATTTAAATGCATTGAAGGATATATTGCATTGCATCTCTGTACAAATTAGCAATAACTGAATTATGTTTACCTTTTAATTTTTTTAATGTTTCCTGTGACTGAAAATGCTTCATTATGTCATACTGACTGCAGAGCCATAATATGGCGTTATTACAAAACATTATATACTTAAAGTGGATGTAAACCCGAAAAAAATATTTTTTACTGACACTTCTATGTTGTACAGGATAGGATGTCATGTCACCTGTGCCCAGTCTTGTCACGGAGAGTTAATCCAGCTCTGAGCAATCCCCTTATCTTTTTTCAGTAAGAGAAAGACAGACTAAGGGAGAAATAGGAGACGTTTCTTCCCCGTGCTGTGTGAGTGACAGGTAATTTCCTTATCTCGTGCACAGAGCAGAGAAAGCTTCACACTCCCCCTTCCTTTCTCCTTCAGCTCTCCCAGGATTGGCTGATCCAAATCAAAATTCATGTGGTGTCTTTCCTGAGTCTAGATGGTTCTCAAAACTCAGGAATAGCAAAGTGTGAGAGTGTAGAGGTGGATGGGGAGCCTTGTGACATCATAACTTAACCCACCGAGCTCCAGCAAAGATACCTACCCACTGATCCCATAGATTTGTGGGGCTGCTACTGCTGAAGGGGGTGACATTTGCAAGGTAGGGATACATGCAGGAGGATTGCATGTGTGTGTGTGTGTATATGTATATATATATATATATATATATATATATATATACATTATACTGGGTGAGTGGTGGGTTTACATCCACTTTAAGTTTGAAATGTAAATAAATATATAAATATATATATATCTATATATATTTATACTATCCTGTTTATGCAATATGTTCAAAATATTTTTATCATGGCATGCACTAGATACAAGCTTCAAAAACAAATCGTATGTTTCTTTGTACATGTCAATATATCTGAATTGAAGAACAATCCTTTTTTTTCCCTCTAGTTATGAATATTCTGCTCTCGTTTTTTGTATTCAATACATAAGTAAGGTGTTTTTTTGTCTCTGTTAACTGCTTGCTGACCGCCAGCAGCAAATTTACTGCTGTAGGACAGCTCACACAGGCACCATGGCGTACGTCACCTTGAACTTACTGGTTTCAGAGGAAGGCCATATCATTTTTAAAGTTAAATAGTGCTTATTTTTGGTGGAATTGTCTTTAAAGTGTTTTTTATTTTTCAGTTTTTGTATATTTTAAAGATGAAAATAACTAAAATAGAAAAAAAATACACATTTATTGCAGTTCAGCTACTAATTTTAAAATAAATGTTACTATGAATATATAATGTTCACTTCTATTCTGCAATATATCACATTTTTTTCATTTTTTTTGTAGTACAACACAAGGCACAGTAATTTCCACAACAATTAAGACCTTTTTTTCAACATTAAAACTAAATAAACAAAAGGAAAAACTCAAAACAAATGTCACAAAATTATGTTTTTGTAAATGCAAAATAATGCAAAACTCTTTTGATACAGTAGAATATTGGGGGTACAAATGTAAACAGGTAAATAGAAGAGCAGGCAACAGCAATCTTTATTCTCTTCTATAAAGGGGTGTGTAAACCAGCATACACAAGTGCTAATTCGTTTCAGCCCACATAGGCCTTAGTCATAGCTATAAAAAAAAGCATACACATTCACATCCTCTTATACTCTTTTTTTACCTCCACCCTTGAAACTCAAAGGTGAGGAGTATAAAATTATAACCTATAAATAATGAGCAACAAGATGTATGAAAAAAATTAATGTAAGGAACAATGCATTTGGAGACAAAAAGGGGGAAAGCCAATTGTGTTAACTGCACAGATTAAAGTTCTAATGTAAATTTACGTCAACACAGAAATACACCTCCAGCAGGTGAATATTGGGGCCCGGCATGGAATCCTCCTACTTATCCATTCCTAAGCAGAAGAAGTAAGCCCTCTCAGGACTGGGGAACGTACCACAACCCCCATCCCAGCATATCATCTATAAATCTGCTGTACCAATGTATGTTACTATTGAAGGGGTTGTGGAAGGAGAAGAGAAAAAGCTCTTCCCAGCACCCTATTTATAGGT
The DNA here is from genome assembly GCA_018402905.1 of Glandirana rugosa. Taxonomy (NCBI): domain Eukaryota; kingdom Metazoa; phylum Chordata; class Amphibia; order Anura; family Ranidae; genus Glandirana; species Glandirana rugosa. The sequence goes on along the minus strand of BLSH010005733.1, from coordinate 365,688 downwards.
TGCTGGGAGAAGGAGAATATCTGGCCCCCATCAAGGTGGTGAAAGATTGGATTAACTGGATTATTCACCACCAAATACTCTGTTGTCTTGGCATTCAAAACACTGGTTTCTTTTCCTCTATTTATTAGCTCTAGTAAAGCTGATTTAAAAGTGCCATGGGATAAGACTTGAAGGGAAGATAAGTGGTAGACTCACCCAACAGTTTTAATGCTTCTGAAGGATACTGTTCAGCATTCAAAACCACACCTGCGCCCTTCTCGACCTCCCTAATTACCAGGTCTTTGGCACTTTTCAAACTGTGCAAGGCTTCAAGTTCCCGTTTGTCATATTTGCTTTAGTGGTAATATGGGTCCTGTTCTTTAATTCCAACACTTCCTGTTCCACAATGCTCCAAAAGGAATCAACAGAAGTGCTTCTAACCTGCACGGGACTTACTTAGATAGTACTTATCCCCTCTGTACAGAGCGTTGCTGCTTACTCCACAGGAACTTGGTTCACCCCCTGCCAAAAACTGCTCCAGATTTAATCTAGTACACAGATCCAAAAACTGAAGGATCTGGGTGTACAGTGCTGGCCAAAACCACAGAAGAAAAGATTTGCTCAATTTGTTGTCATCCTAAAAAAGCACCCCCAACTGCAAGGCCTGGTAGTGGGAAAAGTGAATAGAATTCTGAAGTGCATCCCTAGAGGGCCCTGATTCCCCTAAGGCAGTGGTTCTCAACCCTGTCCTCAAGTACCCCCAACAGGCCATGTTTTCAGGTTTTCCTTTATCTTGCACAGGTGCTTTAAATCAGAGTCAATGGCTTGGTATTTTAGACTCATTTAGAACAGTTCTACAGTTCTGGAGATCTCACTAACAAAAGGATATTGATAATTTAGAACAAGTCCAGTGAGACAACAAAAATGGTGAAAAACCTGAGGGATAAAACATCTTTCCTCAAGACTGTACATAATCTTTCTTAGGAAATAGGAAAGACTGCAGAAAATTAACATGTACAGTCTTGAGGAAAGAAGGAAAATGAATGAGAGGGACATAGTTGAAACTTTTAATATGGTTCAAGATGAAGCTAAGATCAAGAACACAGGACCGGACCTTAACCACTTGCCGACCGCATAACGACTATAAGCAGCGACAGTGTGGCTCTGTCCCGCAAATTGCCGCATACAGTAGTAACTCGCGGGCACGACACTAGGGGGTGAGCGAGCGCCGCCGGCGGCGCGTGCTCCCTGAGCAGGGCTGTGGGTAGGGTGGACTCTAAGTCAGCCGGTGACCCGCGGTTGCCTGTGACAGAGCCAGAACAGGGAACTGCCGATGTAAACAGCGGTTCCCCATTCTGAGTGGTGGCATGCAGAGATTTACTAATCCCTGTACTCGGGTACCCTGATCTCTGGTGCCCCAGGCAGCCCAGCCCCTATACAGTTAGAACACACACAGGGAACACAGTTAACCCCTTCACTGCCCCCTGCAGGTTAACCTCTTCCCTGCCAATGACATTTATACAGTAATCAGTGGATGTTTAAATTTCTGATCGCTGTATAAATGTCATTGGTCCCAAAAAAGTGTAAAAAATGTCCGACATGTCTGCCCCAATATCACAGTGCCGATAAAAACCGCAGATCGCCGCCATCACTAGTTAAAAAAAAATAAAAATTTGTAAAAATGCCAGAAATTAATTCTCATGGTTTGTAAATGCCGCAACTTTTGTGCTAACCAATCAATAAACGCCATTTCCATTTTTTTTTTTACCAAAAATATGCGGAAGAATATAAATCGGCCAAAACGGATGAATACATTTTTTTTATATATATTTCTTTGGATATGTATTTTAGCAAAAAGTAGGAAATATTGGGTTTTTTTTTTTGCAATATTGTCACCCTTTTTTGTTTATAGCAGTGATCAGAAATGACACAGAGGTGATCAAATACCACTAAAAGGAAGCTCTACTTGTGTCGAAAAAAAGACGCAAATTCCGTTTGGGTACAACACTGCACGACCGCGCAATTGTCAGTTAAAGCGACGCAGTGCCGAATCGCAAAAAGTGCTCTGGTCCTAAGGTGGAAAATCCTTCCGGGGCTGAAGTGGTTAACCACTTCCCTACCGCTGTATAAAAAAATGACGGCCGAGAAGTGGTTGAGTTATCCTGACTGGGCGTCATATGATGTCCAGCAGGATAACGTGCCGTCACGGGGCCAGTCTGACACACCACATCTCTGCTCTAGGTAATGGGCTTCTGCCAGAAGCTCATTACCATGTGATCAGCCGCGGCGAATCACGGCTGATCACAGTGTAAACAGGAAAAGCCGTATATAGGCTTTTACTTTAGTCGCGTTTGCAGATGTGAGTAGTGGAGAGACGATCGGTGGCTCTCCTGACAGGGGGGGGGGTCTGTGCTGATTGTTTATTGGACCACAGGGAGCCAACCAGGACCACCAGGGAGCCCACACAGCGATGCCACCCAGGGACCACCAGGGATGCCACCCTAGACCACCAGGCAAGGGGCACACAATGCCCAATAGAATGGCACTGTGCCAATCTGTGGTGCTTGCCAGTGCCATCCCTATAGCTGCTGCAATACCAGTGTTGCCTATGAGTGCCCATCAATGCCGCCTATGAGTGCCCATCAGTGCCGCTAATCAATGCCCATCAGTGCTGCTTATCAGTGCCGCCTATCTGTATCCATCACTGCTGCATATAAGTGCCACCTCATCAATGCCCATCAGTGCAGCCTCATCAGTGAAGGAGAAAAGTAATTATTTAAAAAGTTTTGTGATGGAAAAAAAGCAAAAAAACTTTCTTCTCAAAATTTTCGGTCTTTTTTTATTTGTAGCACAAGTGTTCTACGTGCATGGTATTGAAGTGGTTAAACTAGCAGGAGGAAAGTTCAAAATCAACATTGGACATTTTGGTTTTTGTCTTACCTGTAAAATCCTTTTCTTAGAGTAATAAATAGACACAGGATGGTATTTAGAGAAGTGCGGTTATGCTGCCACCTTCAGGAGACCTGGACACCAGGCAACCTAACCTGTAGGACAGCCCAGTATAGCCCCTCCCACTCCCAGCATGCATCAGTTTTGTTAGCAAGTAATAGGAGTGAACCATAAGCAAGAAAGGGGCAAGATCTGTGTCCTGTAAGTACCCCAAGAAAAGAATTTTACAAGTAAGCCTAAAATCCCTTTTATTATACACGTGATAGTATTTTGAGATGTGGGAATGCCCTCTACAGGCATACAGAATCTGGTTAACCACTTGCCGTAAAATCATGTACCTGTACGTATTTGTGCTTCAAGTGGTTGTACCGGGGTGATGCCTGCAGCTGCAGGTATCACACCAGTATAGTTTTAGAGCTGATGGCCGGCTTTCTTGTGATAACAGTAGATGCAGCTAAGCAAGCAGGGGACGTCTCCCCCTCCCACCACCTTCCACCACTCTGCCCACCGGGAGGCCTGAGCGACCAGCCGGCACGTCCGCACAAAGCCTGAACAAAGCTGAAATGGGGTCTCGGATCTAGAAACAGGAAGCAACGTTGCAACATCACTTCAGGTTTACTGAAACCTTAAAGGCGCCAAACTTTAAAAAATGTCAATATAGCCAAACTTAGCATTTTTAATGCTTTTCAGTGCAAAGGAGGGATTTGGAGTCTTAAAGACCCCTCCAAAAAATACCTGGCATGTGATTATTGTTGTAACAATGGATGTTTACATCTCTTGTGACAGCAATAAAAGTGATTAAATTTTTTTTAAAGGGACAGTGTAAAAATTAAAATAAACAAGAAAAAAAAAAATTAAAGAGCCCCATCCCTCTGTGCTCGCGCGCAGAAGCGTACGCATACACAAGTCTCGCCCGCAAATGTATACAGTGTTCAAACCACGCATGTGAGGTATCGCCATGATTGTTAAAGTGAGAGCAATAATTCTAGCACTAGACCTCCTCTAACTAAAACTGATAACCATTAAAAAAATTTAAAGCGTCGCCTATGGAGATATTTAAGTACCGTAGCTTGTCACCATTCCAAGAGTATGTGCAATTTTAATGCATGACCTGCTTGGTATCTATGTACTCGGCATAACATCATCTTTCACATTATACAAAAAATTGGGCTAACTTTAGTGTTTTGTTTTTTTTAATTACCGTAATTATCAGCGTATAACACGCATTTTTACCCCTGAAAATAGAGGGTAAACAGTTTGTGTGTTGTACGCCAATATTTTTACCAACGGGGATCGGGCAGTCCACCCCGGGTGCCACACATTGGGGGGGGGGGGGGGTGCCAGACCGGCTGCCCCTCCTCTCCTGGCCCTGGGACTGGGGATGGGACTGTGTAATGTAAAGAAGGCTCCATAATTTGCAGGGGGAGGGGCTGTGGAAAGTTTTTTTTTCCTGAAACGTAACTCTTAAAATTAGGGTGTTATACGCAGATAAACACAGAAATGAACGTGTATTTTCTCAAAAAAAAATTGTGTTTGAAAGACCGCTGCGCAAATGCAGTGTGACATAAAATGTTGCAATGACTGCCATTTTATTCTCTAGGGTCTCTGCTAAAATATATATATATATAATGTTTTGGGGTTCTAAGTAATTTTCTAGCAAAGTTTTTGAAAAATTTTAATATGCAATAATAAATGGATATTTTTTAATACATGTTCTTGGTGTACTGGTTGCCCTTTAAAATCCCAGTTATCATTGGGGGTTCTGATTAATTCCTATTCTAGGAAAAAATACTAATTTTAACTTGTAAGCAACAAGTGTTAGAAAAAGGCCTGGTCCTTAAGTGGTTAAGAAAGTAGATCGCACAGAGCTGCTTGACAAACATTAAAGTGGTAGTAAACTCCTCCTAGAAAAAAAATACCAGCCCCCCCCCCTGCAAGCTAAAGTGGTTGTTAACCCACTTGTATAAAAAGCCCCCATCCCCTCTGTATTAGAACAATAAGTTCCCCTGTGTCTGTGTTATATCATATATATGCTTATCTGTACTGATAACACACGGTCTTCCTGTGATCGGTTGCCTTCTTTGTCCTCTTCTCTGCCAGCTGAGAGTTCCAGGGGGGGGGGGGGGGGCAAGTGAGCACTGCAGCTGATATCAGCCGAGGAGGAGAGAGGAGAGACAGAGCCAAAGAGTCACATGGTCGCTGGAAGACGGTGTGTTATCTATACAGATAAGCATATTTATGATATAACACAGACACGGGGGAACTTCTTGTTCTAATACAGAGGGGATGGGGGCTTTTAAAGTTAATTATGAGAGCAGAGCACAGAGGAGAGAGGCTTCGTATTGACAGGAAGAGGGAGGGGAAGGAGGGGGAGATGAAGATAAGCACTGGAGAATAAGAGAGCAGCGAGTGATGCAGACACGCACAGACAATGGTCTCTCAGGCTTAGTAGATATGATAATGGGAGTCTGCACTCAGGGAGAAGTCAGGACCTGGCATTATCAAACAGGTATTGTAGGAGATACAGAGGGATAATTTAACAAGCAAACGCACCATGCTGTTAATTGCACGTTAAAGGGACAGGAGCAGCATATTTTTTGGGTGTTAACAAATGCTTTAACCACTTCAATACTATGCACTTAGAACACTTTCCTACCAGAACAATTTTCAGCTTTCAGTGCTGTTACGCTTTGAATGACCATTGCGCGGTCGTGCGACGCTGTACCCAAACAACCTTTTTATCATTTTGTTCCCACAAATAGAGCTTTCTTTTGGTGGTATTTGATAATCCCTGCGGTTTTTATTTTTTGCGCTACAAATAAAAAAAGACTGAAAATTTTGAAAAAAAAAAAAATTCTGTTTCTGTCACAAAACTTTGTAAATAAGTAAATTTTCTCCATCACTGACGGGCACTGATGAGGTGGCACTGATGATGAGCCACTTCTATGCAGCAATGATGAGCACTGATAGGCGTCATTGATAAGCAGCACTGACAGGCACTGACGGATACTGATATGCAGCACTGACGGACACTGATAAGCGGCACTGATGGGCACTCATAGACGACACTGATTGGCACTCATAGGCAGCACTGGGCACTGATAGGTGGCACTGATAGGTGACACTGGTACGCACTGATGGGGGCACTGGTGAGCAGATGCACTGATAGGGGCCCATTCCCTGGTGGTCTAATGTGGCATCTGAAGGTGGCACTTAGTGCCATCCATATTGGGCACTATGCCCCTTACCTGGTGGTCTAGGGTGGGCTCCCTGGAGGTCGTGGGTGGGGACATCCCTGGTGGTCCCTGGGCAGGCTCCCTGGTGGTCTAGTGTGGCGATCCTAGGGGGAGCTCTGCTGATAAACCATCAGCACAATCCCCCCCCTGTCAGGGGAGCAGCCGATCTGCTCTCCACTGCTCAGGTCTGCAGACCCGAGTACAGGAAAAGCCGATAAACGGCCTTCCTGTTTACACTGTGACCAGCCGTGATTAGTCACGGCTGATCAAGTGTCAGACTGACCCCCCACACCACCGATCGCCGCGATGCGTGCCTCCCCCCCCCCGGGCGTGCGCCGGCATGTTATTCTGAGGACGTCATATGACGCCCAGTCAGGATAACTGAACCACTTTCCGGCCGTCATTCTGCATATGGCGGTCGGGAAGTGGTTGAAGGAGAAATACAGCCAAAGCTAGTTTGGATCACAGAAGTGCAGTTCGTTTTGCACCCATGACCCATTTTCAGCCATCAGCGGATGACACCACAGAGCGGTTTCAGGCTGGGGAAAGATTAGGACCTGGACTGGCACCTGGCTCAATCTCTCAGTGAACTGATGCTGCATCCACCTAGGTAAGTATGTTTTCTAAAGAAAAAAAGCCCAAACTTCTCTTTTAATGGCATAATGTGCTAGTATGCACTGCATAAACATTATTTAAAGAAAGGAGTACACCTCATACACATGGCGCTACCCCCTGTTGTGCTTATGAGGAAACTTTTCCTGCATGGTATTTATGTATGAGTAATTTTTAAATGAGAATATCTTTAAGATACAGGATCAATCAATATGAACACAAATTAAAAATAGGAGATTTATTCACCAGACATGTATCCATACAAAAATAGTTATATATATATATATATATATATATATATATGTAATATATATATATATAATAATATATGTGAACAATGTTACAAGTGTTGTACTCTTAAATGACACAAACGTGATAATACTCCTGTGTACGATTGACAACCGAATATGACGATTAGACAGGAAGACTTGTCCAAAGCATCCGTGGAGTATTTCCACCTTAATCTCCTCTCCAGTGACTCTATAGGGGGCATATAAGGTTGTGCTCAGAGGTCACATCATCCAACTGGCTACAAAATGTAAAAGGGAATGCCAACAGTTACAAAAGAAAATAGAATCCCAATTGGAATCCGCCTCGGCCACACTTAAACCCCCTCGCCTGCTAACCGTAAACTTCTGGACCAGGCTCGTACAGAACTGGACCTATGTCTTACTGACCAGGCCGAGCGCATCCTGCACTGGTTACGCCAACATTGGTACGTTAAGGCGAATAAACCAAATGCAATGCTGGCCAAGAGGCTACGCACATTTGAACCTAAACCAACCCCTATTACCTTACGAACCCACCATAATGTGCTCACTAGTAACCCAATTTGGATTTTGGATGAATTCCGCCACAGACTTACTACTCTGTATTCTGCCCACAATCCCACAAATGACCAAGATACACAAGACTTTTTACGAAGCATCTCACTACCGACTCTTTCCAAGGCCCGTATGGATCTAATGGACTGAGACATCTTAGAATCTGAAGTACAACAATGTAATAAAGACATAAAGATAAGCAAGAGATCGGGCCCGGGTAGACATGTTGGCCTCCCCTCTGACGGCCATGTATAATTCGGTTAAAAAATGTCAGAACCTTTCCCCTGACCTCCTCAGAGCTAATAGAGTGATGCTGCCGAAGCCGGACCGGGACCAGACCTCTTGGGCCAATTTCCGACCGATCTCCCTCATCAATATTGACATAAAAATTCTCACTAAAATCTTGGCCAACCGTTTGAACTCGTTCCTTCCTCGGCTAATTAAAAAAGACCAAGTCGGATTTGTGCCCCAGAGACAGGCAGGGGACGCTATCAGGAGAATTATACAATTACAACACCTGACTCATAGCCACTCCCTGGAAACAATGCTTTTGTCTCTGGGTGTGAACAAAGCCTTTGCCACACTGTCCCGGCCCTACCTAATGTCTGTACTCCGTCACTATGGCTTTGGTAGCTCCTTTTTAGGCTGGTTGTCGGCATTATACGACGCTACCCAGGCTAAAATCAAATACTATGGTTTTAAATCCTCTACCTTCCCTATTCAGAGGGGCACCTGGCAGGGTTGCCCTCCTTCGCCCCTTTTGTTTGTTTTGGCCATCGAGCCTTTGGCGGAGGCAATTCGTTCACATCCAGGCATAAAGGGGATTTAATAGCGGGCTCAGTTTATAAGATTTCATTATTTGCAGATGATATCCTATTGACCCTGAGGACTTCCAGAATCACGCTACCAAACTTATTTTCCCTCTTAGAAGCCTTTGCGTCGGTCTCCGGCCTGCACGTCAATCCCTTGAAGTCTAAAGTGATGTCGGTTAACCTTTCTTCTCAAGACTTGGCCTCCCTGAAAACAAATTTCTCTTTTCTTCATTGACAGATGCAGCATCTCTTCATTACGCCTGGGGTTATGCCACCTTTCACTAGGAGTGGACTAGACAGAACTTCAGTTCAGCTAAAAAGCAGACACAGCCCCTCCCAGGGGGCGGTCCTCCCTGGTATAACCCCCCTCCAGCCAGCTCAGCCTTCAGTCTTTTTCTGCCTAGTGCAAGGAGTAGGACCGGGCCCCATGCTGGGACCTGTGGTTCCACAATTTTTTCCTCTTTTTACAAAATGATTTTTTTTCTTTTCTTCTGTTGAAGACTGCAATCAAGTAGCTGGCTAGGTGACAGGCTGGATATTATAGATCCAGGGAGTCTCCCCATTTCAGCCATCGGACCGAGCCGACTTTAGCTCCGCGCTGGGTTGGCCGTGTCAGGCCCCGTTGCGCGCGGGGCGGCCTGCGGGTTGGCCTGCGGGTTAAACGTCCCATCAGCGCACTTAAGACCGGGTGTGTGGGTCCACGTCACTGGTGTCGCTCGGCCGGCAGCTCCCCCTGTAAGAATAGACGGGGAGGCAGGTCTGTCTCGGGTGGGATACCCGCTCCGCCCGTCTGGATGGGTAAGTACGCCCCCTCGCCCCTGGCTGGCGGGTTTCCCCCCACTCCCTGGGGTGTCTGGCGGGTGCTTCCCCCTCCATCCCTATCCCCCCCACCCTCCGCCCTTATTTGCTTCCTGTCTACCTGTGCTGCCCCCCTTTTTCTCTCCCTCTAGCAGGGGACCCCCTCCTGGGGGCCAGTAACGCAGATGGGGCCCTCCCCCCCTTGACCGCTTTGGCGGCCGCCTTGTGCGGCGGTCGGCGCCATTTTTCAATGGCCCGGTTACCATTTTGCTGGAGCCTGCCGCATGTTACATGTGGCCGCCATTTTGCGGGAGTCGCCCGCTTGTTTGGCCTCTAGTGTGCACGGCGGCCATTTTTGGTTGGTCGGCCATGCAATAAAGGCTATGGCTAGAGGGGTGGGCGGTCCCTAAGCTCTTCCTGGTCCATGGAGCACATGTGAAGATACATGGGAACGGCGGCAGCAGCTCTATTTGGTGGTTTGTAAGGCAGACTCAGCAGCTTGTGCAGCGTTTCTCCTGGGGCAGGGTGCGGGCCACGGTTCAGTCCTACTGGGTATAATTGTCCAGTGTGCCTGGGGTGGGGGAGCACCTGTTTCCAGTGCCTTGGCCCCTATAGGGTGGCGTGTGTGTCCGGTGTGGGTGGCGCAATGGCGGCTGAAGTGGTTCCTCCAGCTACTCTGACTCAGGTCCTGGAGTCCTTTATTTCCCGGGCAGAGTTAGGCCGTGACCGCAGAGCGGACAAGAGACGGCCGCCTCCTCCTTCCCCTTCATCTGGGGATTCGGACCTTGAGGGGGGTCCACCAGAACGGGGACCCCCCTCGAGTTGTCAGATGGGGAGCTCCCGGATTCCTCTGATGGGGAGGAACATTTTTCAGGGCACGCCATTGCGCATGAAAGGGCTTTGGTGGGCTCCTTAATCTCATCGGTTCATGAGATGCTGAAGCTGGGGACAGCGGGTGACTCGCAAGAGACAGCTGTGGTCTTTTGATCACATAGGCTGGTTCGCACCCCTAAGGTGTTCCCTTATGTACCTTTCTTTGATCAGTTTATGTACAAAGAGTGTCAGCGGCCGCAGAGCTCTTTGCCTCTACCTATACAGTTTGCTGTACGTTATCCTTTTGAGGACAGTATGGAGCAGAAATGGGTCAACCCCAAGGTAGACCCCCTGTATCCCGCCTGAGCAAGGGGACCACTATTCCGGTGGAGGGCACGCCATCCTTTAAGGATCCGGCTTTGTCTTGACAAGGTCAGCCATGCAGCCGACACTAGCGTCGGCACTTGTGGAATGGGCTGGGGTGTTGCATCGTGATTTGAGCGAGGCGCATGTCCCACCTGAAACCATGGAGCTGGCTGAACAGCTCACCCAGGGGCTCAGGTATCTCTGTAATGCCACCCTGGACATAGCTCCCATACTGTCAAAACTGTCCGCCTTCGCAGTAGTGATCAGGCGTGTACTCTGGTTAAAGTGCTGGTCTGGGGACCAGGCGTCAAAGAAAGCGCTTACTGACTTGCCCTTTCAGGAAGGGCGCCTCTTCAGAGCTTCTCTGGATGAGATCATCAAGGATCTCACGGGGGGAGAGTACCTTTCTCCCCGAGCCTAAGAGGGGTAAGGAGCCTCGACGCAAGCCGGGCTCCTCGTTTTCTGGTCAGAAAAAGTTTTTTTGTGCCCCCCGTTCGGCGGGCAAGGGTGCTAAACCCTACAAGGGTGCTGCAGGAGGTCAGAAGTGACAGTGGCAGCATAAGCAAGAGAAGTCGGATGGGAAGCCCTCCTGCACATGATGGGTTGCCCCCGCCCGTCGCTCGGGTGGGGGGTCGTCTGCTGGAGTTTGCGGAACAATGGACCTCTCACATTTCAGATTTTTGGGTGTGCGAGGTGGTCTCCGCGGGGTACAAGATAGAATTCCGTGCCATGCCTACAGACAGGTTCTTTGCCTCCAATCTGAGGCTTCCCCCAAGGCGATGGTTGGCCCTGCTGGGGGCCGTGCAGGATCTGCTCTACAAGGGGGTGGTTGTGCTAGTGCCGACCACGGAACGTTTCCATGGTTTTTACTCCAACCTGTTTATGGTCCCAAAGAAGGATGGGGTCAGGCCCCTGAAGGCGCTCAACATTTATGTTCGGGCGCGGAAATTCAGGATGGAGTCAGTCTGCTCGGTGGTAGCGGCCCTTCGCCAGGGGGACTGGCAAGCATCCTTAGATATCAAGGATGTGTATCTGCGTGTCCCCAGCGTTTTCTACGTTTCACGGTGGGCGATCACCATTACCAGTTTGTGGCCTGGCCTCGGCCCCCCGGGTTTTCATCAAGCTCCTGGCCCCCGGTGTTGGCGCTATTGTGGCAGAGGGGCATTGCAGTTCTGGCATATCTGGACGACCTGCTTCTGCGGGCAGTGTCGGCCTCAGCTCTGAAGGACAACTTAGCCATCACACTGCACACCCTGCAGGAGTTTGGATGGGTGATCAATCGGTCGAAGTCGGTGTTGACTCTGTCACACCGCCTGGGTTTGACCCTGGACTCGGTCAGGGCAAGAGTTTTTCTTTCTTAAGGAAAACTGCGGACGCTGCAGCAGGCGGTGGGGTCTCTGCTGTCAGAGAAGTGGCCCTCTCTGAGGTTTTGCATGCGGGTCCTGGGGCTCATGGTATCCACCTTCGAGGTGGTTCCATATGCCCAGAGTCACACCCAGTTCCTGCAGCGCTTGATTTTGCTGCGGTGGGACAAATCTCCCTTATCCCTGGTCAAGCTGGACTGCGAGGCCAGGTCCTCTCTAGTTTGGTGGTTGAGGGCTCGGCCCTGAAGGAGGAGAAGTCCTTCCTCCCCATGGCGTGGTCCGTAGTAACCACAGATGCCAGTCTAAGCGGCTGGGGGGGGAGTCCTGGGGTTGTTGTCAACCCAGGGTCGCTGGTCTCGGGAGAAAAGTCCAGTCGGACAATGCCATGGCCGTGGCATATGTGAACCATCAGGGCGGAACTAGAAGCTCGGCGGCAGCATCGGTGGCAGCTCACATTCTGCGGTGGGCAGAGCTTCACGTGCCGGCTCTCTCCGCCGTGTACATTTCGGGTGTAGAAAATTGGCAAGCGGATTACCTCAGTCGACAGAGGTTGGATCAGGGAGAGTGGTCCCTGCATCCAGATGTGTTCCGACAACTTTGCCAAAAATGGGGCACTCCAGATGTAGATCTACTGGCGTTCCAGCTCAATCGAAAGGTTCAGACCTTCGTGAGCAGAGCAAGGGATCCGCTGGCGGACGCACTTGTAGCCAGTATCTGCTCATCTATGCTTTTCCCCCTCTCAAGCTGATTCCACATCTGTTGCGCAGGATAGAGGTGGAGGGAATTCCAACCATTCTGGTGGCTCCGGATTGGCGCCTTGGTACCTCAATCTGGTCCTCTCGGGGCTTCAGAAGCCTCCCTTTGAAAATATCAAGGAAATTTTCCTTACAACTGCTTTCGCAGAAGGTGGCCTTTCTGGTAGCCATAACTTGTGCCAGACGAGTGTCAGAGTTGGCGGCTCTGTCATGTAGGTCTCCGTATCTGGTCCTACACAGGGATAAGGCGGTTTTGTGCCTGTCACCTTCCTTCTTGCCGAAGGTGGTCTCTTCTTTCACATTAATGAGGACATTGTCCTTCCTTCGCTATGTCCGCGCCCATCCCATCTTAAAGAGATTGCCTTGCATTCCTTGGATGTGGTTAGGGCTCTGCGGGTGTACCTGGCGAACACGGCCTCCTTTCAGAGGTCGGATGCGCTCTTTGTCGTGGTGGATGGACCACGCAAGGGCTTGGCGGCCTCTTCGGCCACCATTTCTTGATGGATTCGACAGACAGTGACCCGTGCGTATGACTTGCGGGGTCTCGAGCCCCCTTTTCCGGTCACGGCTCACTCTACCAGGGCGATTAGCACTTCCTGGGCTTTCCGACATCAGGCGTCGGTTTCTCAAGTGTGCAGAGTGGCTACATGGTCCTCAGTGCACACCTTTACTAAGTTTTACAAAGTTGATGTTGCAGCATCCTCGGATGCTGCTTTTGGCCGCAAGGTTTTGCAGGCCGCTGTGTGAGGTTCCTCCAATTTCTTTACGGAGAGTTCCCCCGTTGGGTGAAGTTTTGTTTTTGCGTTACCCACCCCTCTTTTGACACTGCTTTGGGACGTCCCCAGGCGTAATGAAGAGATGCTGCATCTGTCAATGAATGAAAGAGAAAATAGGATTTTTTAACTCACCGTAAAATCCTTTTCTCTGAGTTCATTGACGGATGCAGCACCCACCCCTATGTTTGGTTCGAGCTTGCACTGCTTGTTACGGACTGAAGGCTGAGCTGGCTGGAGGCGGGTTATACCAGGGAGGACCGCGCCCCTGGGAGGGGCTGTGTCTGCTTTTTAGCTGAACTGAAGTTCTGCCTAGTCCACTCCTAGTGAAAGGTGGCATAACCCCAGGTGTAATGAAGAGATGCTGCATCCGTCAATTAAAAGGATTTTACGGCGAGTTAAAAAATCCTATTTTTCCATTCCAATGGTCCCATTCCCTGCCCTACCTGGGCATACGACTTATCCCTAAATATGAAGGACTGTATGAAGCCAAATTCCCCCCCTCTCTTTAGGAAACTTACAGACATGCTCTCCTCCTGGTCTCACTTTCCGTTATCCTGGTTTGGCAGGATCTCGGCACTTCGCATGACCTACTTACCGAAATTGCTATACTTTTTTCGAGTTTTGCCTGTTCAGGTCCCCTCACACATATTGTGAATTCACCAGCGTAAAATATTGAAATTAATTTGGGGCTCCACCCGTCCCCAAATTAACAAACAGATTTTATACACACGGAGGATCAATGGGGTTGCCAATCTTCAAGCCTACTACACTGCAGCAAATATCGCCCCATTATCTTGCCTTCACGACACATATCAAATGCCGTTATGGGCCATCATAGACTCTAACCCCATCCCTGTTTCCTCCATACCTTGGCTTTCTTCTAAACACCATCCGACTAATTTCAGGCCGTGCTTAACACACTCTCTTCGTCTGTTGGACGCCGTTACATTTTCGGCGGGCCTAATATCACCACATTTACCATTAATGCATCTTATGCACTGTCCATTGTTCCCTCCTGGCTGCGACAACCCTAGGCAATTCTCGTGGTGGCGGAGAGTGGCTTCACTGATGTCCACACTCTGTTTACCCCTACGAGAATATTAACTTTCGATGCCCTCAGATCTTCCCATGATATTCATTTGCGGGAACACTTTAGTTATCTACAGATTAAACACTTCCTCCAACAGCTCATAAAAGCACGATCCACTCCATATACGTTGACCACCTTTGAAAGCCTATGTAGGGCGAAGCCACACTCCCCGGGACTCATCTCTCTGATATACTCAATGATCATTTCTTCCAGGAAACCCCCAGTGAAGCTGTATTATCTTTAATGGGAGGGGGACTTGGGCAGGTGGTTGGATCCAGAGGATTGGCAGATCATGACTACAGCCCTCACTAAGCGATCTAGAAATGTTCCCATTATGGAAAATGCCTATAAAGTATTCTACCGATGGTACTATACACTGGCTAGGTTAGCCCGCTTCATTCCAACATATTCTCCCTCTTGCTTCCGAGGATGCTCCCAGGACGGGACCATGGCCCACATATGGTGGACGTGTCCAAGGGTATGCAGGCTCTGGGTCAGGGTCTTATCAGAAATATATTCCATTCCAATCTGAAGAGGGATGAAGGCCTCCTCTGCAAACGCATCCCAGAGCTCCTTCGCTCAGAGCGTCAACTGGCTATGCACCTATTCAATGCAACCAAACTAACAATAGCAAAGGCATGGAAAACCCAGACGCTCAGCTTTGAAGCAGTTAAAACCGTATGAACGATCTCATGATTAATGAGAAGTTAACAGCTCTAGCCTCCGACACCCACAATAAATTTCTTAAGGTTTGGCAACCTTGGAAAACGTACTACTAACCTTCAAGGTTTAATGATACACTCCTTTCAATATAAGAGGCTCCTGGCATGGCCCCCCAATGTACTCCCCCTCCTTTTCTCTTTTTCCTCTTTCCTTATCTCCCTTCTTTTGGCCCTTACTTCCTCTTTAGACATTCCTCTCCCTCAGCCGCACCTGGTTTCCAGGAGGTGGCTTGGAGAGGATAGTATAAATACTAAAACTAATAAACAAACATAAGGGAACTACTTACATCAACATCCTTTATGTATTGGTAAGAATATGTATCAGCATACATCTACGTGCACACCTGCATATATACGTTTGAATACAGTTAATTATACACCTTCAATTGCCTAGGGGCCTTCAAGTTTCAGTCTGTTATAGAATAAGGTATGAGATATTGAATGTAATCACTTCTTATTTACTGTTGATATCCTCTATTGAGCATGTGAAAGTTGTACTATGATTATTACATCCCACTATTGGGATCGTACATATGTCTAGAATGATGTTACTATCGTACTGTTTTGATATTTTGCTGAACTAATAAAATACTTTGTAAAAGAAAAAAGACAAAGTCCATCTAGTTCAACCAAAAAAAAAAAAAAAAGGTTGCTGGTTCGAATCCCAACCATGACACTACTTGCCTGGAGTTTGCATGTTCTCCCTGTGCCTGCATGGGTTTCCTCCGGGTACTCTGGTTTCCTCCCACACTCCAAAGACACGCTGGTAGGTTAATTAGATCCTGTCTAAATTTACCCTAGTATATGTATGAATGTGAGTTAGGGACCTTAGATTGTAAGCTCTTTGAGGGTAGGGACTGATGTGAATGTACAATGTATATGTAAAGTGCTGCGTAAATTGACAGCGATATATAAGTACCTGAAATAAATAAATAAAATAGAAAAATTATATATAACATACAATCCCATATACAATCCTTCACCCACAGTTGATCCAGAGGCAAAGCATGATCCAATTTGCTATAGTGGGGGAAAAAATCCCTTCCTGATGCCCCGAAAGGCAATCGGATTCACCCTGGATTAACTTTACCTAAAAATGTTAGTACCTACTTATATTATTTACATTAAGGAAAGAATCCAGGCCTTTTTTAAAGCAATCTACCGTGCTGGCCAAAACCACCTCTGGCGGGAGTCTATTCCACATTTTCACAGCTCTAACTGTGAAGAAACCTTTCCGTATTTGGAGATTAAATCTTTTTTCCTCTAGACGTAAAGAGTGCCCCCTTGTCCTTTGTGATGACCTTAAAGTAAATAACTCCACACCAAGTTCACTATATGGACCACTTATGTATTTGTACATGTTGATCATATCCCCCCTTAACCTTCTCTTCCCAAGAGAGAATAAATTCAGTTCCTCTAATCTTTCCACATAGCTGAGCTCCTCCATGCCTCTTTTTAGTTTGGTTGCCCTTCTCTGCACTTTCTCCAGTTCCCAGATATCCTTTTTGAGAACTGGTGCCCAAAACTGAACTGCATATTCCAGATGAGGTCTTACTAATGATTTGTACAGGGGCAAAATAATGTCTCTATCTCTGGAGTGTTGTATGACTGAGTAATTGTCATTCAAAATGTGAGAGCACTGAAAGCTGAAAATTGGCCTGTTTAGGAAGGGGGTAGAAGTGCCCAGTGGGGAAGTGGTTAAACTTCTCCACAACTTTATCCCTGACCTGTCTGGTGTGTTCCTTGGCCTTCATGATGCTGTTTGTTCACTAAGGTTCTCTAACAAACCTCTGAGGGCTTCACAGAACAGCTGTATTTAAACTGAAATTAAATTACACACAGGCGGACTATATTTACTAATTTGGTGACTTCTGAAGGCAATTGGTTCCGCTAGATTTTAGTTAGGGGTATCAGAGTAAAGGGGGCTGAATACAAATGCACACTTTTTAGATATTTATTTGTAAAAAATGTTGAAAACCATGTATTATTTTCCTTCCAATTCACAATTTTGTGCCACTTTGTGTTGGTCTATCACACAAAATCCCAATAAAATTGATTTACGTTTTTGGTTGTAAGATGACAAAATGTGGAAAATTTCAAGGGTTATGAATACTTTTTCAAAACACTGTATATTGTACATTCACATCAGTCCCTATAGTCAAGGAGCTTACAATCTAAGGTCCCTAACTCACATTCATACATGCTAGGGCAAATTTAGATAGGAGCCAATTAACCTACCAGCATGTATTTTGAGTGTGGGAGGAAACCCACGCAGGCACAGGGAGAACATGCAAACTCCAGGCAGACAGCGATGTGGTTGGGAATTGACTAACGACCCTAATGCTGCTTGGCAAAAGTACTAAACACATTTCATACATACCTGTTCTGTGCAATCGTTTTGCACAGAGCAGCCCTACTCTTCCTCTTCTGGGGTTCCCCGCTGATGCTCATAGTTTCTCCCCCCTTCCAAGTCCCTTGCTATGGGGGCATTCATGCAGGCTCTGTGTGGCCATTGACACAAACAGAGCAGCTCAACCCCCCCCCCCCCCCCGCTTTCGCCTCACAGGCCGATGGCTCCTGCTTCTGCCTCCATTGAGATTGAGAATAGTGAGAGCCACTGCCCTTGGCCATGGCGCTGGATTGAGATTGGACTCAATTATAAAAAAGCATTTAGTGGGTAGTTGAACACAAAGGCAGGAGTGTCCAACTTTTTGACCTTCCTGAGCCACATTGGAAGAAGAGGATTTGTCTTGGGCCTCACATGCAATACACTAACAATAAGGATAGCTGATCAGCAAAAAAAAGTTGGGCAGATCAGAAGTTAATGATCACAGATATAGATAATGTACCTGAGTAATAAAACTTTATTTTTTTTCAATACCTGGTTATGGATGTAGTAGCAATTCTCAACTAATTCTCAAGGTGCCCATCAGATATTTTGGTTCTAATTTTGCCCTTCGTATGCCTCATCCTTGAAAATAGTTGCTCACAAATATAGGTGCTGCTAAAAACTGATGACTTGAAAAAGGCGTGATTGTAAAGAGTGGGATATTCCAGTAAGGAGACACTGTCAAATTTTTCTTTGGCCACACGTGTTCACTAATTGTAAACACATTTTTACAAAAAATCCCCCCCCCCCCCAAAAATGTTTTAAATTCAATATATTGTGTTGGGCCGTGTTCATAGTCATCTTGGGCTTCTG
This sequence comes from Glandirana rugosa, assembly GCA_018402905.1. Taxonomy (NCBI): domain Eukaryota; kingdom Metazoa; phylum Chordata; class Amphibia; order Anura; family Ranidae; genus Glandirana; species Glandirana rugosa. Next base: position 347,390 of record BLSH010005733.1, on the reverse strand, counting down.
TCTTTACAACCACTTTAACATGTTAGCAGTTCAGAGCATTTGCTTGACACTTTTTTTTAACATGGCAAAGCTTTGCCAGCAGGGAAGCAGTAAAAGCGGCTTTCAGGAGGGTTATAGGCACTAAACTGGGTATTGTGGTGTTACAAATAAGTTGTAGTTAAAGTGGAGCTCCAGGGACCCCCCCCCCCCACCAAAAAAAAATAAAATTCAGCAGCTACAAATACTGTAGCTGCTGACTTTTAAAATTGGGGCACCTACCTGTCAAGGTATCCAGCCGTGTCCTTGTCTGAGCAGATTCTGGTTGCTGGCGCTGCCACCCTAAGGGAGAACCTGTAAAGTGTCCCAGAATGCTGTGAGGGAGGGGGGGCCCAACTTCAGACTGAGTTTGCGTGGAAAACTCAGCCGGAAGTGGGAGGGGTACCTGTCAGGTTTTTACTGAATTTAGATCCCCCTATCCCTCTCTGAACAATCAGCCTTCAGGATCCCTCTCAGAATGCTTCTTGGGGGCACATGGTGGGACCTCTAGTGTTTGAGGGGAGCCTCGTGTAGACTTTCACTGGCTTCTTGCTTGCGGGTGTCTGACACTGTAGGTTACGTTCCAGGCCAAGATGTTTTGTCTTGTGTTTTTTGTAACTAAATATGTGATATTGTCACATTTATACATATGCTATTGTGTATTAATTACTCCTATTTTTTCAATATTAGAACAATCATAGAAGTTGTGTGATAATGCTAAATCCCTGATGAAGATGTTTACAGTCGAAACGTTGGAAGTAACTCATGCAACGCATTGCTGTATCTAGGAAGTAACTCATGTAACTTTTTGCTGTATTGATGTATTTTCTGTATCTATACTTCAAATTCACTTTATTGTTTATACAGAATTTTAAAGAATACATTTCAATAGAAATATTTTATATTCAAACCTTTCTGCGACTATTGCCTACACAATCCCGCCAAAACCATGTTCTTGGTCTTACAATTTTTTGGTATGTGGCGACTGACGCATTATTAAGGGTGTTTATGGTATTACACTGGACCCTCGTTTTGTTTAATGGCATAGTTCCCCACATACCATGCGGTTTAACACCTCGGCTGACAGCTGCCTCTGGATTGGGCAAAACAGCTTCTTCTTTTTTCGCTTAGCAGCCACTCACTGGGGGATCAGGGTATCACCAGGTGTGGCAGGGGGAGGACAGGAGCAGGGACATCCCCACATAACAGATCACTGGATGACAGCCAATAGACCGGGTGTGCAAAGTGAAGGAGAGTCACATGGCCCAAATTGAAAAGCTTAAAAAAAAAAAAAAAAAAGGTATTTATCCTACCTAAAAAGTCAGATTTGTATTAAATTGTTGCAGATAATTGTTGTTCAGACTTGCTGTCCTGTGTCCTGATCTGCTTATTATTTTGCTTGGCTCATTGATACCTACTTTACCTTACAGGCTACAAGTTCTGCTTATTAATATGCTATATACACTGTTGGATGTTTTTACATTCTCAGCAGCTACATTCCTGCTGCCTACGGCAGGGTTCACACATATGCAAATTGGACGCAGGTTTCTCCACATCCAATTCGCATGACAGGAGAGTGTGTTACCAGCTCTCAATGAAGCCGGTTCACACAGCTCCAAGGCAGCCACGGTCCACATTTAAAAAGGGTCCTGTGTATCTTTGGTTTTGATTCAGGTGTAAATTTAGGCAAAAATTCAGACCTGATTTGCACTTGAATTGGTGAACAGGGACGCACCGGACCCCATACTGTGAACCACAGCCACAGTATATGTGAACCCAGCCTAACACCTTCTTGGCTATTCCAAAAGTTTTCTTACATGTTTTGTACCTCAGTATTGTTTCAATAAAAAATCTATTTAAAGTGAAAAAGTCTAATTTGGGGATTGATTACTGTTTGTTAGTGATTGGGGTGTGGATGAGTTTAGTGACAGTTTAAGAGATTTTTTTTCTTTTAAATACATAAACAACTAAACTATGCCTATATATAATGAGCTCAATGACATACACATATTTATTTATTGTAAGCACATATACATGTATAGCAAATGACAGTCAGGCATTTCATTGTAGTTTGGTCCTTATAACACAAGAATGACCAAACAATCCACACAAATTATGAATAAATTGATTGTATGCTTGTTTTAATTGTGAGTTAGGTAAGAGTTTCACTCAGAGGCTCTTTATGTCACTTCTATGTTAGTTATTTTGTTAGTAACTCTGGATCTCCGAGGAATGCACTCCAGATCATATCGACTTTCATAAATGGTGGGACATATTTGCCACTGGTTGTTTCTATAGATGCCTAGGCAAGTGTACACATCTGGCTTGTAAGTTAGTAGGCATTTCACACCTGAGCTGCGAATGACAGCGTCTGTTTGCATGATGCTTTCCTCATCTGTAAAGTCACATGTATACACACATATTACATGTTTGCTATCTGGCTGATTAGGACTTACTTTGGCTACACTAAGACGACCTTCTATCACTGCTGTGGCTATTCCACGCCATGCATGGTCAACTTTAAAGCCTGTGTCTAAATGCATCAGCCATTTTCCAGATATTACACCATAATTAAGTGCCAATTCTCGCACAAGTTCATAGTTGATTTTGCGTCCTGTACTCTGAAGCTTGTCCCAGGCATCCTGAAGTTCTTTTCCACCTTCAATCTGTGGACAATAACCAGGGCCATACACAGCCAACCAACCCACTGGTCCAGATCCTTCCTCAGGATTACCAAAACGAGAGACCCTGGAAGGACGGTACGTCTCTAGCCACTCTTCAAACTCAGCACGTGGAGTCTTTCTTGCATCAAAAATTATCCAAGGGTCCATATCAGCAGCCATTGCTTCTGCAGCATGGTCTTCTGATCCTTTTGACCACCTTTCTCCCTCCTCGTAATCTGCCATTTTTGTACAGCTACCATGACAAAAACAGAAATACTGTTATTTTTACTATATGTTTAACTTTATTTCATAAACATACCTAGTGAATTGGGAAACACATGTTATTGATCTGGGGAACGTATCTTTATTGTGCTGCTATTTAAGCAGTTGGGAAGACATACATTGTTTTTGTTGGGTGGTTTAAAAATTAAAGCAATTTTGCCTTCCCAGGATTGACATATCCATGAACTAGAATAAATATAGACTTGGGCCTTTTTTTTTTTTTTTTTTTCAACCTTCATGATTAAAGGAATACACCAAAAAAAGAAGAAAATCTAAATAAGGTGGAAAAGCACAGGCGAGAATAGGTTGTGGTGTCTCCACAGAAAAGGCACACTGTACAATCTCCTCAGCCAGAATAGTTACAATATTATTATGCAAATTACATTTTTTTGTTTCTCTTATAAAATTGGAAAGCAATTCACAAGTAGTGTGCAAAACTAGGTGTGGCCAGGTGCTGATTGACAAGCTACAGCCTATAGGAGAATGGCAACCCTGCTCTGAATTCAGAAGCAGCGCTGAATCATTGCCACACCATCACAAGAAGCTGTATAAGGTGGACTTGTATAAGCTGGGCAATGGCAGGCTCAATGAGTATTTTCAACATTTTGTAAGGGGACTAAGAGAACACTGTAAACGCAGATACATGTTTAATCTAGAGCTGCACTCCACTTCCGTACCGCCCGCCGTCATTATACGGTGGTACTTTGCCATTGAATACCGTTGCTATGGTAGAAATTAGCTACCATAACCCCAGTAATTTTTTAAACAGGGGGCGGCCCGCTTTCAGATAAAAGTGGTCTCTGCAGCGGATTCGCCAGGAGATCACTTTTATTGGGGGCGGGAGAGGTGCCCACCCCCCTCCCACCACTTTCCCATCGTCTCCGCCACTTACTGAACCCGCCAGTAGCAGCAGGGATGTTCGGGTCCACTCCCCCCACTGTCTGGATGGCGAGTGATCGGTAGATGCCGTCCACTCGGCTCCATAGCATTGAAGGGCGGAAGCAACGTCAAACGTCACTTCCTCCCATAGCAGAAATTATTATTTTTTTTTTTCAAATGACATTTTATTTTTTTTTTTTATTGCATTTAAGTGTAAATATGAGATCTGAGGTCTTTTTGACCCCAGATCTCATATTTAAGAGGTCTTGGCATGCTTTTTTTCTATTACAAGGAATGTTTACATTAAAATAATACATTTAAAATACATTTAAATAAAAGTGATCACACTTTTTAAAAAAAAAAGACAGTGTAAAAATAAAAAGTAAAATAAATAAGAAAAAGAAAATTTAAAGTGCCCCATCCTGCCAAAGCTCAATCGCTGAAGCGAATGCATACGGAAGTTGTGCCCGCATATGAAAACAGTGTTCAAATCACACATGTGAGGTTTTGCCGCGATCGTTCTAGCGAGAGCAATAATTGGTAGACCTCCTCTGCAACTCAAAACTGATAACCAGTAGAAATTTTTAAACGTCGCCGATGGAGATATTTAAGTGCCAAAGTTTGTCGCCATTCCATGAGCGGGCGCAATTTTGAAGCATGACACGTTGGGTATCAATTTACTCGGCTTAACATTATCTTTCACAATATGGAAAAAAATTGGGCTAACTTTACTGCTGTTTTTTTTTTCCAACTCAAAAAAAGTGATTTTTTTTTTTTTAAAAAGGCGCTTGTAAGACCGATGTGCAAATACGATGTGACATAAAGTATTGCAACGACCGCCATTTATTCTCTAGGGTGTTAGAAAAAAAATATATATGTTTGCGGGTTCTAAGTAATTTTATAGCAAAAAGAACTGATTTTAACCTGTAAACAATGAATCTCAAAAAGAGGCTTGGTCCTTAAAGCAGAGGTCCGCCGCCCCTTTAAAAACTAAAACTCAGCAGCTACACATACAGTAGCTGCTGACTTTTAACATTAGGACACTTACCTGTCCTGGAGTCCAGCGATGTCGGCACCGCCACCGATCTTCGGATCGGTTGGACGAGTGCTGCCGCCGCCATTGAGGGTAAGGGAACCCGGAAATGTAGCTGTTCGGCTTCACGGCCGGGTCCCTACTGCGCTCTCTCACTGGCCCGGTGGCAGAGGAAGAGGGAGCCAGGCTGCTGACAGCGGCCACAGCCCAGACTCTCGGATGTGGGGAAAAGGACAACTGTCAAAGACCGGTATCCTCTTCCTCCTCGAAGGTGTCAAATGTGACACCTGAAGGGGAGAGGAATCTGACAAGTGGAAGTTCCACTTTTGGGTGGAACTCCGCTTTAAGTGGTTAATAGGAAGCCATAGTTCTACTTTAATATACTGCAAAAAAGAAACTGCAATGCCACCCAGCCTACCAAGGAAGACATTTTCCCTTAGGCTGCATTCACATTACATCATTTTGAATTTGACAGTGCCGATATGTGAATGACAAAACGCGGGACCCGCATTTCAGATGTCATTCATTTGAATGATACGGCAAAATGCGGTGCGGGTCTGCCGCAATTGTCGGGCGATAAAGCGTGTTGCAATTGCTGCAACCCGCACCGCATGTCTCCCAAAAATAGTTCAGGAGCTACTTTGGGGCGACATGCGTCCTGCGATGCGGGTTGCCACGATTGCAGCACACTTTATCACCCGACAATCGCGGCAGACCCGCACTGCATTTTGAGGTGTCATTCAAATGAATGGCATCTCAAATGCGAGTCCCGCGTTTTGTTATTCGCATATCGATGCTGTCAAATCGCAGGTAGATTCACTGCAAATCTACACGCGATTCAAAATGTTCAAATGTTTATGCAGCCTTACTATCAGAGAGAAAACACCAAAGGCATCTAAAAAAGGTCAGCCATGGCTACAGGTGACTGAAGCTTTAACAGTCAGAAAGAAGTCCAAGGCACTGGGTGTTTTCCTTTGTTCTCAATATGGATAGTAGGTATGCAACTCCCTGTGGCATACAGGATAAACTCTGCCCTTGTCACCATAGTAGAATAAATAAAGGTGGCATACAGATATAAACTTATTTGAACTTTGGTTTCCATTTTAATTTAATTTCATTGACTACGCCAGCATCTCTCTGCCTAAAGACAGAAGTAGACCTACTGCTTGATAGACAGTCATGACCACAGTCAAACTGGTACTGCAAGGCAGTAGTGTTCATCACTAAGCCACTGTGCCACCTTCTCCATAAATAAATATATCTTTGCTGACTGATATTACCGATGGGGGATATGCTTCCAGTTAAAGTACTGTAATATTCTGGGAGCTCTGTCTGATACATTTATATCAGTGGGAAAGGACAGTGCATTTTTCTGCTACTTTATGGAGGTTATTCAACCAATATAAACATATCTGGAGGTTATGTGGTTGATTTGGGCAAGTCTAATGTCTGGGTGTGCATTGGTGATTGCTGTTTGTGCAAATAAAAAAGTAGTAATATCATCTGAATTCATGTATGTTTGGTTATATGCGATTGGTAAGGGATTGAAATAGATTTTTACAAAGCAGAAAAAGAAAAAAAAAGATTTGCAATACCAAAGGGTCAAGCATCATCCTTGCTGTAATACAGTGCGGTTCTTGTACTGCAATTTTATTGTTATTTTGCTGTTGCATATGGTTTTCATATCTTGATAACGGTTTTACTATCATAGAATAATAGTTTCTTATTATTTTAAAAGGACAATGCGCCTCACAACCCCAAGCTTTATAAGAATATCTAAAGCGAAATATCTGTATCTCATTAGAAGAAAACTCTTCACTTCCTGTGACAACAGAAAATGAGAGGATATCTTTTCAATGTGAGGGAAATGTCCTCTCACACAATTGTCTATTGCTGTTACTACATTCCTGGTGACACTGGCGATTAGAGAGAGTAATTGGGACACAAACAGCAATAGTTTTAACTCACCACTCGATCCAAATCTAAAAATGTTTTGTCTTTAGTTTTAGTTTAATATCAACAAAGAAAAAAAAATTGCAAACTTTCCTATTGGCCATACTTGTGCAAGATCGTTGTTTAAAAAAAAAAAAAAAAAAAAAAAATTAAACAGATTGGATTATACTACAACTGATTGAAGTCTACGAGCTAAAGTAAGTTGCGCCAGTTGCATGCAGCAAGATTGATTTTGGACCATGTACTATTGTCCTGTTATATTATGGAATAAGTGGTGGGATTATTATTAAATATATTCTTTAAGGGTAACTACTCCACTATCGTGAGGAGAAAAAAAAAAAAGCAAATAAAGAAAAAATAATATAGCGTGTACAATTGCGATACAAATCATATTGTAATTGAATGCTATTAAAAATTACCTTTCCTTTTCAATCTGCAGACACAGTAATTTTCTATAAATGCCATGCAATATGGCTACCTGGAGTTGCACTGTACACAAAGTGTGTACTGACCACTCCCCAGAAACATAATTTCCTGCTTGTGTGATTGGCTCACCAATTATCCTAGAAGTCTGCCTAAGATACAAGTCAGATTTCAGGCATCCCCTGCAACAAAAATGTCATTTTTTGGTGAGATACTTCCAATAGGAAACATGTCTAAAGGGATGCAGGCCAGCAGATTTCCTCATTAGTGCTCTTCAGCTGCCACAGCCGATAGATAATTATGAAACCACTCCCATTAGACTCACTCAGTACAGCGGCACAGACCAACACAGAGGGATTTCCTCAGAATAACAAAAGGTAGGAATCGGAAACAAAGTTTATTATAATCCTTGCATGGTACATAGATCACCCCCAGTGGGGAATGTTTTTTTCTTAACAAAAGTGGAGTTATGCTTTAATCAAAAGCTTTCAAAAATATACCTGTGCTTGTGGTGATATCTAGGGTCACATGTGACCTGGTGTTGTAGTTTAACAATCCACTTCATTTGCTCTTTTGTGTTACCTAAAAGTTGTTTAAAGTGAGGCAAGATGTCACACCAATACAAAATGATGCATTGGCCAGGAACTGAACACAGATCTGCTCATACAGAAGCCCTACCAGACCTTATATTCATATAATCAGAGATCAAAGAGTATGCAAAACAATCCATATCGTTGTTAGATAATAGTACCTACCTGGAAAGAATTGCCAGATATAGTAGCTAGAGCACTGAGGGCAGTGCGCTGTATGTTGTTTGAGCCGGTTATATTTTTCTATTTTTATATGGGGAGATAACGGTGGGTGGTAACACATGGAAGGTTAGTGTGTTTTGGAACATAGTCAAAAGGTTAACCCTTTACTTAGATACAATATAATTCGCACCTGACTCACAGGCAGTTCCCACTGCCTTATGCGAACAGCTGGGAGCCATCCCCAGATCGGTTGGCATATCGCAGCGTGAACCGTCAATTCGGGCAGGAATCGTATCGCATGGGTGTGAACACCCATGTGATCCGATTCTGGTGCGGACCAAAAAAAGGGTCTTGTGCGCCTTTGGTCTAAATGGGATGTGAATTCAGCCATACAATTTAACAGCATTCAGATACATACAGCTGTACAGATTTGACAGCAGTGCGGTGCGAACCACATGCGATGTCAGACAACGCAGCAGTGTGAACTGAGCCTTGAGTGAGCCTAGACAAGAATTAGTATAAGTGTTATATTTAAGTGTTGATAACTGAGTCTTGATACTCTTAGGTCTCACGCATGTAGGCTTATGAAAATAAGGAACATTTTTTTCTGTCGAAATTTGTTAATTTTATTATTTATTTTATTCTAATGTTACAATGTGCGCATTTATGTGTGTATGGTGTTTGAGCGTAAATGCATTCTACTGGACAGAATATTTACACGCACATGCATGCACCCGTGTTTTTACTGCTCAAAAGCGCCTCTCAGAACTCACTTTTGGTGGGTTTTTCCTTTCAGCCTGTAAACGTTCCCCTTCAAATACTCCTGTAAATGCCTATATGTGCATGGCCACATAGGCTAACATAGAGGTGCGATCGTTTTTTAAGCTCTGTGTGCATGAGGCCTTATGAGAAGGGTGTGGTATATTAGACAATCAGAATATCCTGTCTTGTATACATTAGAGAAGACATAAGATGCAAATGTGGCTAGGCACTCAATTAGGTGATGCTTAACTACTTCAGCCCCAGAAGGATTTGCCCCCTTAATGACCTGGCCATTTTTTGTGATACGGCACTGCGTCGCTTTAACTGACAATTGTGCGGTCATGTGACGCTTTACCCAAACAAAATTGGCGTCCTTTTTCCCCCCACCAATAGAGCTTTCCTTTGGTGGTATTTGATCACCTCTGCACAGTTTTTATTTTTGCGCTATAAACAAAGAGCCGCAATTTTGAAAAAAAACAAAATCTTTTTTTTTACTTTTTGCTATAAAACATTTCCAAAAAAAAAATAAAAAAAACCCCCAAATTTATTCATCAGTTTAGGCCGATATATATTCTTCTACATATTTTTGTTAAAAAAAAGGCAATAGGCATATATAGAATGGTTTGCGCAAAAGTTATCACGTCTACAAACTATGGGATGGATTTAGGGACTTTTTTTAAAATTGTTTTTACTAGTAATGGCGGTGATCTGCGATTTTTAGCGGGACTGCGACATTGAGGCGGACAAATCTAACCCCAAATTGCACTTTTTGGGGACCAGTGACATTATTACATTGATCAGTGCTATAAAAATGCAGTGATCAATGTAAAACTGACACTGACAGGGAAGGGGTTAAACTCTAGGAGGCGATGAAGGGGTTAAGTGTGTTCCTAGGTGTATTAATCCGTATGAGCCCCTGCACCGATATGAGAGGAACTTCACTGTTTTACCGAGCAAACAGATTCTGATCAAGAGTGATGTGTACAGAACTACCGTGAGAGTCTGTGACTTATATCTAAGGGATAGGACAGGGAGAGGGGATGGACCTGCCCCGATGCCTGCTAGAACTGCCTTTAGAAACTGAGTTTGAGACTGAAGCTGAGAGACTGCAGTCTGTGTAAGGCACCGAGACCTGATCGCTGGGTACTGCTGATGGTCAAGCCTTTGGGACCACACTAGCCCCCTGTCAGGAAGTGGTCAGCAGAAAGACCCATTCTAAACACCCACCATATACTGTTAGTCTAAATAGAGAAGACTTCTACTTAACTACTACCATCCAAATATGCTCTTAAATGAACAGTGCACCACCTAAAGAAGGGCCCTACATTAACTACTAGATGCCAGGTAATTTCCACCACCTCCGGAGGTACTCCTACCTTATACTAGAAATGCGTACATCTGCCCGTTGTTGGGGTTGTATGCACAAGGTGTACACCAGGACTGGTTGAAGTTGTTTAGAGACTCTGGTTACCTGGTTGTAGTTAAATTTAGTCTTGTTATAACCCTTTGAGTGCCAGCTAGTGGGCAATCGACCGTTTCATCCTCATAAGTCTGTATAATTACATATTTATTGAGGTAACCTTTGTTTGTTTGCATTGCCTTGATACATTTAATTAATTTACCTCCAATTGGTTGTGGCCTAATTAAAGAGTGGTAGCCTACTAATTCTTGATTTACACAGGTGTAAACAACTTTAGTATATGACCAAGTGCGTCACTGGGGCTGAGCAGTTAATAGAGTCATGGCAGAACAGAGGACCCATCATTCACCAGTGGCTCCTGTGGGGGTAAGCACTACATTATTACACATGATTTATATAGTGTCAACAATTTGTGCAGTGCTTTACAACATGAAAGCAGACAGTATAGTTACAATACAATTCAATACAAGAGGAATCAGAGGCTCTTGCTTGTTAGAGCTTACAATCTAAAATTAGCTTCCACTAATGTATGATGTATTGGTAATTCTGATGTATTGTAGAACTGCCTGATACATTTAGGTCAGTGGGATAAGGCATTCTTCTGTTACTCTGTGAGGACATTGAAATCAGTTACTCCATCCAAAGGATATGGAGTTGGTCTGGGTCAACCTAAAGGCACAGTCACATGGAAGCAGAGCCCTGTACAGCATGAAGTGATGTATGTTTATCTTTTTATTCTAGCATGTAGTTGTGTGCAGGCAGCCTATATAGTTGGACATTTTTGCCATGTATCACAACACAAAAGCAACTGAACTATCAGAACTACTTCTACATTCATGCCATTGCCACCCGTTCATCCATTTTGTAACATCTATTGTGATGGTGTCAAGTGTGCTTGCTGTTTTCTTTTAGTTTTCTTTTTTTGGGCTTTATCCCCAGCAGCAGCATTGTCAGTCTGGGGGGGGTGTTAGATGTACTTGCAGATTTAGATACACTGACAAACTGAAGCTGAACTCCTGCTATCACTTTATAAACAGCAGTTTTGTCCTTTTTAGGATAAAGATTTTTGAGGATAAATGTTTTAAATAAAAGCTGACCATTGTAAGCAACCCTGTCAGTTTTAAATGGCTTGTGTCAACCATCTAACTGCTACAGCTGCAGGACAGCCAACAATGAAAGCAAAACTAAACAGCAGACTTACTGGCTAGATCACCAGGTGAAAATAAGAAGAAAGCCTGAAAAAGAAAACTATTGAAGCTGATAAGCTGAAAAATAATAAATTGCTTTTGGGTTTAATATAGCTTTAAGTGCATTACATTTTTAGCACAATGATATTGATACTAGTGTTAACTGGATAATCACTTAAATTATGATGAGTGATAAATTATGATACTGTTATACCCCGACACATTTATGGCTGTTTTGGAGATGGGGTTTTGGAGTTGGAATTAGGTTAGGATTTATAACCAAAAGTTAGGTTAAAAAGAATGTAAAATCCACAACTATCACATTATGTTCCCATCTATAACAGAATTACTTCAAAGTGAAGACAGCACATGGGAAGCATTCTCCAGCTAGTGCATTAGAATCCACTTAGGCTCCATGCACACTGGATGCCCTATATAGTTGTTTTGGACGTTGGACTTCTGGCAGAAAAACACGGCTTTTAAAACTAGCTTTCATCAGCGTCTTGTAATAGCGTTTATGCACGTTTATCGGCGTCAGCGTTTTAAGCGCTTTTCTTTTAACTTCATTAGCTTGCATTGACTACAAAAAACGCCGGACACCGATGAACAGCCGTTTAGCGGCATCAAGCTTTTTTTGTGGTCAGAAGAATGACTCTTGAACACCAATTCAGGGCATTCAGATAACAGCCCAAAAACGCCACTGCTGTTAAACGACAATAAACGTCCATGTGTGCATGGACACATAGGATAACATAAAAGGGCATTTTTGGGCTGTTAAAAAAAAACACCCAAAGATCATAAACGGTCGTTTATCAGCTTCAGTGTGCATGGAGACTTATTGGCAACATTTAAATTAGCACGGTAACAAGTCCTAATGAATCAATAAATGTGTTAAGGCTTGCACCTTGATCCATAGGAATAGCTGCCAGGAGGAAACCTGCAGGATGTGCTGGCTTTAGTTTACTGTTATTTTTATATTTCAATGATTAAGAGAAAAATATTTTCAAAATATAACAGACAGAACATTTCAGATGACAATATTATCTTTTGTCTTTCTTTTTCTTTGTTGCTTCCGTACTTGCAATAACAACTTATTCTAGAGGAAGGAACTATAAGGATACTTGTGTCCATGCACCTTAGTCCAGTCCATGCCCAGAGTGTCCCTGATTTCTCCTCCTCTGGCACCGTCCACAACAAAAATTGAACTTGTGGTGTACGGATGGATAGAGAGCCTTCAGGAGGGCGTCCTCCAGGGCGATTTGATAGGCATACACAAGTTATATAATTTCTGTATCCTCTACCAAAAAAAGAAAAACCCAATCTTCCCCTTTCAATTGGGGTATTAAACCCCCTTGAACATCATCCGTTTCCCTCCATGTTGGTGTCAACCCCCTCCCCTCGTTTTCGGGGTGGGGTAAAAGTTGAAGTCAAACCATGGAGTGAAAAGGAAAAATTAAAAAAGTAAATGAAAAAAAGAAAAGAATATCTCTCTGAGAGGAAAAAAGGGAAAGAGAAGAGAGGAAAAGAAAAATAGTCTAGACAGGGAGGTAGAAATACACCATTAAAGTTTGTTATACCATTTATAATCAGCTCATAAAGGGTCCGACGGGTTTTATCAAATAGGTCACGTTTGTCCTGTAGAATCCTGAGAGGCGTTCATTTACCATAATCCAAGACGGCTTATGCTTCACCAAGTCAAACGGGATCGTTGGTGTCTTCCAACTTCTTGCAATAGGGATTCTCGCTGCCAAAAAAATGAAGGTCACCAGTTGCCTAGCCGCCCTGGCTATGCCTTCAAGAGGGTACCCTAAAAGTGCCTGCCTTGGATCTTTAATCAGGTTTGCCTGTATAAGCGTGTATATAAAGTTGTATAGGCGGATCCCAAAGCGTTTTACTTTGGGGCAGATTCACCATATGTGGTACATCGTGCTGATCTGGCCGCACCTGCGAAAATGGGGGAAGGGGGGGGGGAGGCCCCGGGGACATACATGGCTATCCTTGCCGGGACCATGTACCATCTGAGCACAATCTTATAATTGGCTTCAATCAGAGAACTGTTAAAAAGTGACCGCGACGCGTTTCGCACCATAGAGGACCACTCAATCGATGGTTTCCCCCAGTACTTGTTCCCATTTTGTCATGTAGAATAAGTTTGCTGAGCAAGAGCTTAAAATGCTGTAAATTTTGGAAATGTGGCCTACATTTTTGACAAAGGTACTACACAAGCATTCCAATGGAGTGGAAGTGGCAATGTCCGCGACCCGATTTAGAGATAGCAAGAAATGCATTATTTGGACGTGACGGTAATTTTCGGTGGCATGCATCTGGTATTTCTCCCGAAGGGTAACCTTTGTCATGATCCCCTTGGTGTCGCAAAAATCAGCTATACGTATCGGACCTTTATTCGTCCACCAGGAGAATGCCTGTGGAGCGAGACCTGGGGTGAAAGCAGGATTGCCCACCAGTGGGGCCATGGGAGTGTGCTGGGACTTGAGATTGTGTGTTTTTACTAATCTGTCCCACAATTGCAAGGAAAAAGAGTGGGACACAGTACTGCCGGTCTATCCTTAGGTTGCAGCCACATTAAATGGCTAATAAGTTTTGTGGGGTATAAAGAGGATTCAATTGACATCCATGCCAACCAGGATTCCTTGGAATGTAATCTGGTTAGCTGTGTCAGTTGTGAGGCATAGAAGTATCTGGCATAATCTGGGACTCCCAGCCCCCCCATCTTAGAGGTGTACATCGTCCGCCTGTTCACCTGAGGTCTCCCACCACCCCAAATGAACACCATGACTTTGCTCTGCAGTTTATGCAAATCTGGCATATTAATCAATACAGGTAGTGCTCTAAAAAGATACAGCAATCTCGGCAACAGGTTCATCTTAATTGAGTACAGTCTACCGAACCACGACGGAGGGTTGTTAGCCCAATGTTGCATATTGTTCCCCAACCTGGAGTAAAGTGGGGGATAATTTGCCTGGTATATTTTGTCCACAGTGGGGGTTAGAAAGATTCTTAAATAGGGGAGGGCATGTGTTTGCCACTTGAATGGGAATGAGTTTTTAATCTGTGCTACCGTTGCAGTGTCGAGCGATATGTTAAGGGCAGCTGATTTGGAGTGGTTTATGGAGAGTCCCGATACAATGGAGAAATGTCGTAATATTTGGAAGAAGTTAGAGATAGATGTTACTGGGGACGAGAGGAGTAAAAGCATATCGTCCGCAAACATAGCGCACCTATGCTCCACATTTCCGCACGTATGCCTTTTATATCGGGTTGGCTCTTTATTTTAATTGCTAGGGCTTGCAGGGCCCACAGGAATACAATAGGAGGTAGAGGACATCCCTGCCGGGTATCTGTTTGAATGGCAATCTGCTGTGAGACATAACCTTTAATCTGGATTTTAGCTGTGGGCATGCTGTAAAAGGTATGCAGTAATCCTAAAAATTTCGGGCCAAAGCCATAACTCTGTAGTACATAGAAAAGGTAGTGCCACGACAGAGAGTCAAATGCCTTACATAAGTCTAAAGACAATAACATGCCCTTCCTGGGTCCTTGTTCGTCCCAATTAGACTGCACTGCCGATATATCTATCAGGTGTCTCGTTTGGTCGGGGGCTTGGCGATTAGGCACAGAACCCACCTGATTTGGGTGAATGTATTCTGCTAGGAACGTATTCATATGGTTCGCTAATACTTTGGTGAGCAATTTGAGGTCTACATTTATCGGTGAGATCGCGCGATAGTTAGCACAGTCGCCATGGTCCTTGCCGGGCTTAGGGATAACATGAATGAGCGCCGCATTTTCACTTGTGGGTAGAGCCGAGCCCTTTCTCAGGGCATTGAAGTAGGCACACAAGTGGGGCACCAGGAGTTCTGCATATTTTTTCTAATAATGGCCCGAGAATTCGTCTGGTCTCCGGGCCTTGGATGGGTGTGTACTACGTATTGCCGCTTTAATCTCCCCTTCCGTAATGTCTCCCTCCATCAAGTCTGCATGGGCATCATTCACCTTGGGCAAAGGTATGTTGCTGAAGTACCTATCTGCCAAAGCATTGGGAAATGTGCGGGGGGGAGGCATATAATTTAGAATAGAAGTCATAAAATTCCTCTACCACTCTTTGTGGGTTTTGGGTCAATTTACCATCATGGCTTATCACCCATTGTGCAGAAGCGGTATCTGGACCATCTTAACCCCTTCTCCGCGCTTGTGATAAGACTAAGGTTCAGTGCCGTCCGGGCGGAGTCAATTTTGTGTCTCAAGTCTGCTTGAGGGTCGGCCCTTTGTTCCCGCATCAATGTCTGTAAGGTGGTCTCCTGTTCCCATATTGTTTGTGCGTGAATACGTTTGGTCCTAGCGGCCAACTGAATCAAATGTCCCCGAATCGTGGCCTTATGGGCTGCCCAATTAATGCACGGGTTCGTATCTTTAGCTTGATTCTCCGTAAAAAATTGCTTAATGTCCTTCTCAATCTCTGTGAAGATAATGGGGTCACTAAGCAGCGCCGCATTAAGACGCCAAGCCATTCTACGCGGTTTCGATCCGAGGCCCAATAAGCAAATCTGTACTGGTGAATGGTCTGACCATGCTGTAGTCAAAATCTTAGCTGTTTTGATGGAGGGAAGTTGGTGGGTTAGTGTAAATATGTGGTCGATTCGAGAGTATGTTTTGTGCACTTAGGAGAAATGTGTGTAATCTCTGGTCGCTGGATGGAGGTCCCTCCATGCATCAACCAGATTGTGTGTGTGTAGTAGACGTGCCAATTTACAACCCTGTTTAGGAGTATGTTTCAAAATAGGTTTGGGGGGGGGGGGTTGGATCTATCTAGTGCTTGATCAAGTGAGACATTGCTGTCTCCGCCTATAATAGTGAGACCTTTCATATGTGGGGTCAGCATCGAGAGCATGTTTTCAGAAAAAACCGACTACCATAATATACCTCCCCTCCTCAGGACCATATCTGGGACAAACGGGACTTGTTTAGCTATGCATATTGCAACCCCACCCCCCTTTTTTCTGAGGGCCGTTAGAGAGATAATATGTAGGAAAGCAGTGGCTGCTGTATTTAGGTGCCAAAGACCGGGACAAATGTGTTTCCTGCAATAGTACCACGTCTAACCCCCATTTATGATATTGGCTGAATGCTATCGTCCTTTTGGTGGATGAATTCAGTCCTTGCACATTATGTATCAGGATTGTAAATGTGGTTAGCTGGGTGTTCAACATGGTAATTTGGTAGACTGTACTCGCCTGTCACTGGATCCCGTTGCTCCTTTCGTCATTCCACTCTGTTCACGAGAGGATTCAGAGAGAATAGAAAAAAAAGGTAGAGGTTCAGGTAAAGATGAAACTCCACACTAGCAATGCGCGTGGCTAAAAGTTTAAACAGTATATACCATACAGATTGTATAATAAGAACATAGGTCAATGACCTTTGGGAAGTCCAGTTTCCCAATATTAGTTGTGAGGTTGTCGCCCTCTGACGAGGAGGTACAAGCTCACCCGGTAGTGGCATGCATTTACGCCCCGGCATCTATCGCGTCCCAAGGGACCAGAAAGATGCGGCCGGGATGTAGACTGAAACACTCATAG
The DNA here is from genome assembly GCA_018402905.1 of Glandirana rugosa. NCBI lineage: Eukaryota > Metazoa > Chordata > Amphibia > Anura > Ranidae > Glandirana > Glandirana rugosa. The sequence goes on along the minus strand of BLSH010005733.1, from coordinate 330,427 downwards.
CAAAATTAACATATTTTAAGACGAAAAACCCATCTGGTTCCCATCCAGCTAAACTGACCCTCCCGCTCCAGGGCAAAATGTTCATTATATCTCGTTCAGTCCCGGGGCAATAATTTCACTTTAACTTATAAAACCTATAATGTAAAAAAGTAAAAAAGGGGTAAGGGGAACCACTCCCCTTTCAACTGGGGGAAATCCCAAAGATTTCTGTCAAGTCCTAAGACATCTGACAAGACAATGGCACGAAGTACTCAGTGCAACTGCCACGCAAGCTCAATCGTGCTCTCCACTGGTGGTGGTGGGTCTCCTGGCAGGCTTTTGTTGAGACCATATAGGGGATATGGGTCTGTTCTCCCCTTGGCGAGAGGTAGATGGGGAAGGTTCTTGGTTGATCATTCCCAGTTCCAACAGAATAGTCTCTGCATCTCGGAAATTCGTGAAGGAGTATATCTTACCCCTGTAAGCGAATGATAGGCGGAAAGGGAAAGACCAATGGTATTTTATGTTTGTTGATTAAGTGTTGCAGCAATGGTTTTAATGCGCATCTTTTCTGTATAGCCATCTGGGAGATATCTGCAAAGATTTGGACCGAATGGCCTAACAAGGTTATGTCTCCTTTATTCCTGGCTTCCAGCATAATCTTTTCCTTTATCCTGTAAAAATGTGGCTTTACAAGCCGATCTTGAGGCCAGCCGTCGGTTCTTGGGGCAGTTAGTGCACAATGTACCCTGTCAATCTCCAGATGGTGGGAAGAGTGGTCTAGGATAAGGTCCTGCATCAGGGTTTGAACTGCTGGCTCCAAGTCTGTTATGGACTCTGGAAGCCCCCTCACCCTAAAATTATAACGCCTCGATCTGTTTTCCAGATCTTCAATTTTTGCGTTGACTTGATCTAATTGATCCTGTAGGAAAGTGAACATTTTGGAATTTTGGTTTACCCTTCCCACTGTACCGTCCACTTTGGATTCAATAGTATCCAGTCTTTCTCCAATGCTATGGAAATCCCCCTTTAGAAGCCGCCGCCACTGGAGGCAAAGATGAGGGCTGAGTGAGCTGTGGAGGCTGAGTGGGCTGAGCAGCGGGGCCTTCTTTCTTCTGGCCGGGCGCCATTTTAGGAGGGGAGGCCTTGGATGTCGTGGGAGCTGGACGGTCCAGCTGGATCGCTGTGGTATAGCGTGGTGGGTTCCGCTTTGCTATACCGGAGGTCCTCAGCTGCATGCTCCGGACCCCTGTCGTTTGGAAGAGTGTCCGCTCTCTGATCACTGATTGTAGGCTGGAGGGAGCCGGCGACTTGCGGAGCTCGGTCAGAATATTTCCGCTCCCGGCGCTGCGCACGTTTACTGTTATTTTTAACTTTGTTTCACTACTTAGTCTCTGACTTTGCTTATATCCTATAAATATGATTGAGATAATATGCAATATACTAAATAAGCTGTGCTGGACAACACAGAACAAACTGCATTGAGAATACCCATATGCTGCTTTCACACTGCTCTGTTGCAAAAACGCACGTTTTTTTGGTGCGTTTCCTTTGCTTTTGCACCAGTGAAAAAAGTACAAGGGACATATAGAAAAGTAACTGCAGGTGCATTTTTGATGCGTTTTTCATTTATTTTAATGGAGAGGTGTGTTTTTGGTGCAGTTTTATAACGCAGTAAACGCAACTGACTGGTGTGAAGAGTTCCGTAGGATGTAATGGTCATGCATTTTTCTTGTGATCAGTGCAAAAGGGTCCATTATCTGCCAGGCAGCATGGGTTTATACTGCAGTCAAATCTCAGTTAGACCCCTTTCACACTGCAGCACCAGTAATACAATGCTAAAGCGCCGGTCATTTTGGCTGTGTTTTAGCGCTGGTGGGCGACTTTTTTGGGTAAAAAAAACCCCCAAAAAAGACCCATTTTGCGGCGCTTCCAAATTGCTTTTCAGGCGCTTTGGAAGCGCTGCCCATTCATTGCAATGGGCAGGGGTGTTTTGGGAGTGCTGTTTACAGCCAGGCAGTGTGGGATGCTGGAATATAATGCCCTGACATCCAGGGTGACCCAGGCAAAATAGTCTTACCAGTGAACGTCACTGTGTTTCAGGACTGCAGTTGTATCTTTAATATATCCTGGTAATCTCATCACTAACGCTTGTAGAAATTGATCCACCCACTCCCCCAGTCTCTCAAAAAAGGCACCCTATACCTGCCACTATGGAGCGCCCCTTGGGTGGAATATCCCCCTTATGAATTTTAGGCAGGTGGTGGAATGCCGGAATGATTGGGTTATCCACCAAAAGATGTTCAGCTACTTTGTTAACACTCCCAGTTCTCGTCCAGTATCCAGCAGATTTTTTATCTTTTTCTTAAAAGCTGGGAGTAGGGTCGGAACCAAGAGGATCCCTAAGCTGCCTCAGAGCTTCAGATTTGTAATCTCTTTCATTGATCACTATTACCATCCCCCTTTATCCGCCCCCGTGTTATAATGTCTTTCTGGGCTTTAAGTTTAAAACACGGACACGGATCCCCACTGTAATGAATTACCGATGGGATGTGGATTTATTCCTTAAATAATGCAATCCAATTCCGTCATTCCTAGATATCATACTTCTCTGTCTCAGTTCCCACATTTCTAGTCTTCACTACCTAATACTACTTTTGACTTTGTTGAAACATGTTGTATGAGGTCGTTTGTTTTTCTTGTCTTATACACAGTGGTTTACCATAATGCCAATTGGATACTCACATATGAGCTACATGCACCAGCATACTGAAATACAGCGACAACACTGAAGAAATGACACTTTGCTACATTGTAAAGTAGTGAGTGTACAGCTTGTATAACATTGTAAATTTGCTGTCCCCTCAAAATAACTCAACACACAGCCATTAATGTCTAAACTGCTGGCAACAAAAGTGAGTACACCTTTAAGTAAAAATGTCATTATGGAGGAGTGGAAGAGGACTCCAGTGGCAACCTGTGAAGCTCTGGTGAACTCCATGCCCAAGAGGGTTAAGGCAGTGCTGGAAAATAATGGTGGCCATACAAAATATTGACACTTTGGGCCCACTTTGGACATTTTCACTTAGGGGTGTACTCACTTTTGTTGCAAGCGGTTTAGACATTAATGGCTGTGTGTTGAGCTATTTTGAGGGGACAGCAAATTCACACTGTTATACAAGCTGTACACTCACTACTTTACATTGTAGCAAAGTGTAATTTCTTCAGTGTTGTCACATGAAAAGATATTCACAAAACTGTGAGGGATGTATTCACTTTTGTGAGATACTGTATATCTTTTGTCTCAGTCATTTTCTTGCATTTTGGCATCTTGATATTAACCTCTTAATTTCTCAGTTAATTGATTTAATTTACCATGCAAATTGACTTTGGGGTGGAGCCTATAGGGGTATAAATGTTTCGCCATTTTTATGTTTAACATGCTACGACCAAGGCTGTTGCCGAAACGCGTCAGCGTTTTGCTTGTCACTTTTTGTAACCAACCATTAAAATCACTATATGGACCACAGAGTTACTGGCTCAATCCTTTTATTTGTCTCTTTAAAGCAGTGGTTCTGAACTTCGGTCCTCGGGACCCCCCAACAGGCCAGGTTTGCAGGATAACTGAAATACATCACAGGTGATATAATTTGCTGCTCAGTGATTGCAGTATTCTAGTCTGCATCTCCCCAAGGTAATACTTAAAATCTGGCCTGCTGGTGGGTCCCGAGGACCGGAGTTGAGAACCACTGCTTTAAAGGGACCCTGTCACCACAGGGTCCAAAGTAAACAAAGCTTACACTGCAAAAAGGGGGATGTATACTTTATTTTCCTCCAGCCAATGTGCTGCAACTATGCCCTCTTCTCTTGCCTCAAACTGCCTGTTGGTACATCCTGCTGTGATATAGAGTAGGTATAGTGGAAGGAAACACCAGAATTCACCAGTAGGAGCAGGTATTTAACATACCTGGCTTAACAAAGCAGTGGAATTTCAACAAAGGTACCGCAAGTAAGGTACGTGTATACATGCTTTTTTTTTTTTTTTTTTTTTTTTTTTAACAGCGGCAGGTTAGTTTACTTTGACAGGGTCAAATTAACATGGCTGTTGGTATATAATGTTATTTCAGTTTACATTATGGTTTAGTTAAAAACTCTGAACTAAAAAAAACCCTGACAGCTCAGTAGGAGCTGCTGTACTAACTATCCGACATTAGTACAGCAAACTCCCCCGCTGTTCTATTGTGTTCTGACAGGGGGGTGCCAGAAAACTCTGGTCAGTGCTCTAATTGACACTCCTTCCTTGGTACATGTGTCACAGTAACCAAAGACTCACCCTGGCCCCACTTAACTGCCAGCCAGGAGATTCCATTAGTCTTAATTACCTCAAGTATTTACTTGAAAGTTAGAGTAGTAAGAATTACTGATACCAACAATGGTACAAAGCTTTCATGATTTGGCTACAGGTCAAGTTATATGAGCCATACTGCCAGAAAAGTATGATGCTCACTTTATTTAATTTTCCCTCAGAGCTGCTTCTATAAGCAGGAAACCTGGCTTGCCCACTCAGGAGGAATTTACTAAACCTGGAGAAGACAGAATCTGGAGCAGCTGTGCATAGCAACCAATCTCTTTTTATCTTCAGCTTGTTCAGTGAGACCCCTTTCACACTTAGGCAGTTTTCAGGCATTTTAGCGCTGGAAATAGCCTCTGAAAAGCGCCTGAAAATTGCCTCCCATTCATTGTAGTTTGTGCTTTCACATTGGGATGGTGCGCTTGTGGGACGTTAGAAAATGTCCTGCAAGCAGCATCTTTGGAGCGGGTTTGGAGCACTGTAAATAGTGCTCCCAAAATGCCCCTGCCGATTGCAATGAATGGGCAGCGCTTCCAAAGCGCCTGAAAAGCGTTTTGAAAGCACTCCAAAACGGGTCATTTTTGTGTTCTTTTTTTTTTAAGGTCACGTTGTCATGTCACCTTAAAAAAACGGCACGCTAGTGCCTGCAAACCGTGCTAAAATGCAGCTAAAGCACGGCAAAAATGACCGGTGTTTTAGCCATGCTCTAGGGTGAAAGGAGTCTGAAAGGGATTGTAAAGTCTCATTTTTTTTCCTATAAAAATTATAAACATGTTATACTTATCCACTCTGTTGCAGTGGATTTGCACAGAGCAGCCCGGATCCTCCTAATCTCGGGTCCCTCTTCTGTGATCCTGGCCCCTCCCTCCTGTTCAGTACCCTCACAGCAAGCAGTTTGCTATAAGGGCACAGCTCCCTGTGTCCATTCAGATATTGGCTAGCTGACTGACAGCAGTGGCAGCCAATGGCGCCGCTGCTGTCTCAGCCAATCAGGAGGGAGAATCTCGGACAGCTGAGACACTCGTGGACATCGCTGGACAGAGAGGGACCTCAGGTAAGTGTTAGGGGGACGCTGTACACAGGATTTTTTATCTTATTGCATAGAATGCATTAAGGTAAAAAACCTTCTGCCTTTACAATTCCTTTAGCCACTTGCTGCCATAATTTTACTGCGGCAGATCGGCTTGTTCCCGGTAATCGCCGTAGCTGTACACCGGTCGCAGGCATTCTGGGCGCACGCGCGCCCAATGGCCAACAGGGGAGCCAATCAGCAGATGGGGAGGCCTCGCCGGCCACCTGTGATCATTCCCCGCAGTGACAGAACGAGGATCTGCCTGTGTAAACAAGGGGAGATCACACAGATCCGATCTTTCTGCTTTGCAGAAAGACAGATCTGTGTGTTTTCCCAGTAAGCCCACCCCCCCCCCCCCATACAGTTAGAAACACCTCCCAGGGAACACATTTAACCCCTTGATCACCACTAGTGTTCCCACTTCACTGCCAGTGTCATTTATACAGTAATCAGTGAATTTTTATAGCACTGATCGCTGTATAAATGTCACGGTTTCCAAAAGTGTCAAAAGTGTCCGATCTGTCCGCCGCAATGTCGCAGTCCCGCAAAAAAAAAAAAAATTGCTGCCATTACAAGTAAAAAAAATAAATAATAAAAATGCCATAAATCTATCCCCTATTTTGTAGACGCTATAACTTTTGTGCAAACCAATATATAAGCTTATTGCAATTTTTTAACCAAAAATATGCAGAAGAATATATATTGGCCTAAACTGATGAAGACATTTTTTTTTTTGTTTTTTTTCAAAATTGTCACTCTAACAGCTGCAGTATGGTGTCTAATGGCAGCGGGGTGCCAGGTGCTGGAACACCTTTTGTATTCCCTGTTGGCAACTATGTAACTAGTTTGTTGTCAGAAACGGTCTATTTTCTCTTACTTTAGTATGTGGCCATGATATCTGTGCCATTTCAGAGAGGCAGACTGGCTATGGCATGCAAACTCTGTGGAAAAAAAATCCCAAGACAAATGAATTTCTATTTCAGTGTACCCCAACCATTTCCTCCTGATCTAAGTACCCCAGGGAACAAAATACTTTTGTAGGCAAATATACATAGGCACAACCATTTAAGCATTTGTAGTGAATTAACACAAATTGACTATGAGCTTGCTTTACAGTCAACCCCTTCTCATTCTACCTCCCAGGCTGAGAAACCATTTCTTAGGCGAGTAACAGACAAGCTGACTTTTGATCATAGATAGGGTGGTTTCATACTGCAGCACAGCGTATCTGCGATTTTCATGCATGTTACTTTTGCTTTCCCATAGACTTATATTGGATCGGCATTCTTGGTGTGTTATCTGAAAGCACATCAAAAACACCTTATTTAATAGAGGTTGATGGGAAAGCACATGTAACCTGCACGAAAAACCACAGCGAGGCAGTGTGAAACCACCCATACAGTACAACCAAATTTGAATATGGTAATTTTCCAGAATGCTGGGGGGCCTTTTAAAAAATTATCTTTCTACCGCATGTGTATGCCAAAACCAACAGTGATTACTAGGATATATTGTAAACAGAAAGTATAGTGTAGGCTGGGCTCAGCTGTGGTGACAGAAGAGAGCACAATGCACATGTGCAGGGTTCTGAACAAGGATGGCTCTCGCTATTGTGATGCTGGGGGTGAGCATTCAGCATCCTAGCAACAGAATAGGACAGAGCTATGAGCGGGGATATCTGAATGGTGCCAGCAGCTACAGGCAACATTCAGATATTGTTTTATTTCCGCTGGTGATTCCCTTCACCGTAAGAATGATCATATCGGCAGTTCAGCACGTGGGTTCAGGTGCTTCTCCGGGCTCGCCCATGCCATCAGCAGCCCGGAGAATGGATCCGTCGCCGGCGGACCAGTCATCTCTAGGCGCCTTGGAGGTCCGGGCGCAACGTATGACGTCACGTCCAGCCGGATGTAAACAATGCCTGGGGACTCGGCTGGAAAAGCTGAGATCATTTGTTTTTTTTTTCTGAACTCGGTCTTTCCAGTCTAGAGGAGAGTTGAGTGGTCTTATTGACCCCATATCTCTCCATAAAGAGTACCTGTCATGCACTTTTCCCATTACAGGGATGTTTACATTCCTTGTAATAGGAATAAAAGTGATCATTTTTTTTTTTTAAAGAGACAGTGTAAAAAAAAAAAAAAAGTTAAAATAAATAAAAAAAAAAAAAAAAAGAAAGCGCCCCCATCCCCACGAGCTCGCACACAGAAGCGAACACATATGTAAATCGCACCCACATTTGTAAACGGCGTTCAAACCACCCATGTAAGGTATCACCGTGAACATTAGAGCGAGAGCAATAATTCTAGCACTAAACCTTCTCTGTAACTCTAAACATGTAACCTGTAAAAAATTTTAAATTGTCGCCTATGAGTATTTTTAAAGTACCAAAGTTTGTGCGCAATTTCAAAGCGTGACATGTGAGGTATCTATTTACTTGGCATAATATCCTCTTTCACATTATGCAAAAAAAATGGGCGAACTTTACTGGTTTCTTATTTTTTAATACATGAAACAGTTTTTTTTCCAGAAAAAAACATGTTTGAAAAATTACTGCGCAAATACCATGCAAGATAAAAAGTTGCAATGATCACCATTTTATTCCCTAGGGTCTTTGCTAAAAAACATATATAATGTTTGTGGGTTCTGAGTAATTTTGTAGCAAAAAATTATGATTTTTACATGTAGGAGCGAAGTGTCAGAATTGGCCCGGGAAGCAAGTGGTTAAAGGATAACTAAACACAAGAACAAAAAATTTCCAGTTTATCAGTCCAGCAATTTTGTGGCTACATTTTAATTTTTGTAGCTTATGGAAAGTTTTTAGCTAGTGCAGACAATGCCTATTCACTTTGCAAGAATGCAGTGTACTTATCACTTCTTGAGAGATGAACTGGAAGCTAAAGCAGCATTTAAGGTGTAAACTGCTAAACCCATCACCCCCCCCCCCCCCATGTAAGAGTGGTTAGACAAGGGTAGACATGTTTAAAGTCCAACATGGGTGACACCCATGGCTACCTTCATAGATATAGTGGAGGAGTGTGTATAGTCACCCAGGGACAGGAAGTGTAATTGCAGGATTATCAGGATTAAAAAAAAAAAAAAAAAAAAGGGGGGGGGGGGGGG
>BLSH010005733.1:301152-315523 GCA_018402905.1 Glandirana rugosa | reverse complement strand
TGTACCCCCCATGTCCACAGCCACCTCTGTACCCACCCCCCCCCCCACGTCTACAGCAATAAAGATGCAAAAAAATTTTTACTGTTGGGGTCCCCATAACTTTATCAAGGGGTCACGGCACTAGAGGGGTTGAGAAACACTGCCTTAGGGAGTTCCGAATATCTGCAAAGACACATTTTTACATCTAAAAACTGGACTGTTCTTCCTTCTGACTTTCTAGGGCACTGCAGAAATTTGAGAGAGGTACTTCTCTAAAATCGATGGAACGGTAAAGAAAGATACTTTGGGGAGATACATAGGAAATGGTGTTAAAAATGACCCCATCTTGTCATAGGTCCTTACATGACAGGGCTTGGAAGTTTCCTACCCTTCTAGTAGAGCTGCACGATTAATCGTTAAATTTCCACGATTCAATGTAAACAGTGCAGAGCCTTCTCTGCTCAGAGCTGTAAAAAAAACCTCAGCCACAAATGTTTATCAACAGGGTGGAGATAAAGAGAAACAATGTATCTCTTAGTTCTTTTATATCAAAGGAATGAACTTCAGTCTGCAAATGAGGGCAGTTTAACCACTTAAAGACTAAGCCTTTTTTGACACTTGTTGCTTACAAGTAAAAATCTGTATTTTTTTGCTAGAAAATTACTTAGAACACCCAAACATTATATATATATATATTTTTTAGCAGAGACCCTAGAGAATAAAATGGTGGTCATTGCAATATTTTCTGTCACACTGTATTTGCGCAGCGGTCTTTCCACAAGCAATTTTTTTTAAAAAAATACACTTCAATGGTTTAAAAAAACTAAACAGTAAAGTTAGCCCAATTTTTTGTATAATGTGGAAGATGATACGCGAGAATTGTGATCTTAATTCTAAGTAGAAAAAATGTGATTATCATTTTATCCAGAATTGTACAGCTCATCCTTCTAGCAGATGGGAGGCTGTGAACATAATAGGGAGGAGCGGTCTTCGTTTTTGGTGTGCAGCACTCTTTGGCAATAAGGTATTTCTGCAATAATATTTGGCAATAAGGAAAGGGAGATCATCTGCCAAATTAGCTATCAAAAACACTGATAAGGCTATTGGTACCTAAAGGGTACTTTATGGCAAACTCTTATGTATCCAAACCCAAAGAAGCATAACATTGTGGGTATTGAATAAACAACATTGCTTAGCTGTTTGTCGCCAGGTAAAGAATACTTAAATACATTAGCGTATATATATCCTTTTAGTAGTCATTTAACAACCAAAAAGAATGGTATCAGTTACTTACTCAGAACACCCTCTGTGTCTGAGAATTCTATTGGCCACCACAGGATATTGCTGAAGGTTCAGAAGTACCACTGGACCCAGAGAAAGGAGATCAAATTGAAACAATAGAACCCCAGAGAAGAAATTGACAGACACGCGAGTGGAGAATTAACTCCTCCTTGGCCACTGCTGTGATACTAGACTTATCTGTGCCCTGCCCAGATAAATCTGTCTTAACGGCAATGGCAGCAGAGAAAAAAAAGAGGGGGGGGGGCCTTACCCCAACATGAAATTCCATCTGTGGGTAACTGCATTCGTCCACCAAGGTTAATAGTGTTCTCCCTCTGAATACGTTTTTCTGTACCTTTCTGTTTCTGCTGGAGACAAACAGATTCACTGCGTTGTTCCCCATTTTCCATGATACAACTACACTCTGATCAAAAACCCTGCCAGGACAGAGCCCCTTTATTTTGCACTGCTAAAAGGGATGTTGGTTTCACTGCCCTCACAAGATAATCTGTTGGGCTAGAAAAAAAAAAAAAAGTGTTTTGACCGAATTTACACCATTGGTTGATATATGCTACTGCTGTAACAGTCAGAGAATTAACACATCCCTTGCCATTAGTCTTCTTTCAAAGACAACTGATGCTTTACCTATGGCTCGAAGCTCTTTGTAATTGGAGGATCGACTTACTAAATCCATCTCTTAAATGCCTTGTGCATGAGGGTTGTCTGAATGGGCAGCAAAACTGGCATTTGTAAATATTTATCGTGGAAAGGATTGTGTCCTGGCAAGACCTGTTTAGAGAGCCTGTTGGTTCTCCCACCAGGAGAGACACAGAGAAATCCTTGGTGGGGGTAACAATGCAGTGACCCATGCCTCTGACTCAAGTTCCAGCAAAAAAACTTTGTAGCTTCGTGGAAAGTAGCTGAGCCCACATTACTCCTGGAATACCTGTCATCAGTAGACCGAATGTCTGCTTAATATGTCTGATGGATACCTTTGGGACAGTCTTGATCCTCCCTTCTGAGGAGATTTTGTGAGCTTTATCCTCCATAAAGACAATCTTTGTACCACTGTGTTTTTAATGTAATTTAGAAAAAAAATACAGACTGAGATGAGTATAAGTTTGATTTCTCTGACATTATATCCTAGTCTCTAAAATGTTTAAGCACTAGGTGGAGATCTCGTTTTTTTTTCCTGTCCTGGGAGAAGATAAGAGGATAAGAAAAATGCCTAAATAAGGGACAACTGATTTTCTGAAGGCACAAAAAAAACTTCCCCTGCAAGGTTATTTGTAAAAAAATAGCCGCCAAGAGACTGAATTGAAGGGCCTTGAACTGCCAGCATTGTAGATCCTTTTCTGTATGAATTGCCAACCTTATGCATTTTTGACAGGATTGATGAATTAGAACATGCAAGTAGGCATTCTACAAGCTTCAAAATGCCACAAGGACCCCTAAAAATTGTCCCCCAATAAATGCTTTCCATATGTAACTTCTATAATCTCTTCAAACTTATAATTATTCTGTACCTTCCTGAGGATTTTGACCAAGTGTGTTGCTATGGCTATGACAAGGACTTTTTATAGCTTAGATATGTGAATAGTTAGATTTTAGTTACATATGTTGTGTTTGGAAGATAAGGCTCCCCCCTATTGATATGCAAATGAACCTCAACACACCAAGTAACTGTGGGAGCAAAATCCCCAGAAAGAGTTGGCGCTCTGAAACCTGTAGAATGACCTGTCCCTTCTTGAGGTAAGAGGCAATATTCCTAAGTCTTCCGATATTCCAAAGGTTAACAAAACAGTAACAATACCCCTCAATGATAAACATATGACTACATAAGCAAAAGGTAATCACTAATCTGATGGCAGAAGATCAGATTTTGCCCTTGTAGTGGCCTCATATAGGTTTACCCTTTCCCCTTTCTCCTTTCTCATTCCTGTTGGGGCTGCAGAGAGACCAGTGCTGTTGGTGTGGTGGCTAAGTCTAATACAAAGAAAAAAAAAAATCATTCAGTCACCCCGCATGAAGTACATCCAGGAAGAGAAAATGAACGTCATCTTGGTCCACCCTAGTCTGCCCCGATACACCTTGCCTCATTAAAGCGGTAGTAAACCCATGCATTTAACAGGTTAAAAACCAGTCACATTTCCAGCATGTGCCGGAAATGTAACACTCCCATTGGTTGTGCTCTAAACCATACTGTCAAACCATCCAATGGCTGGTGTCATAGCTGATCACATGTGCAGCATCATGGCAGTTGTAGATTAAACAGAGGCCAAGATGGCAGCTTCCTTGACTGAAAATGATAGGAGGGTTTACTACCACTTTAAAGGCAGAGAGATGTGTCATCTTGTTCCCCAGCCACAGGCTAGAGGGACCATACAGAGAACAGCTTAGCAAGGCTGCTGGAGTGCCCTCAACACTTTACAGGGAAATTAAGGCAAGATCCAGCACAAAGGACACCTACAGGTAGGAAGGGAGGAAACAGAGATTGGGACCTAACTACACTGAAGGGGGAGGGGGGGCTTATGACCACAATTGCCAGACCCAGACTCCTGGACAGTTGGAAACACAATGAAACTGAGGACGAGGGAGGTGGGAGGGTCTTTTAACCTATTTCTGGTTTGTGTTTCCTGTTGAAGGCGGAGCCATTCATATCACAAGTAGCTGTCCTGGAAGATGGTAAGAGAAAAAAAAAAAGACATTTAGACATGAAAGAAGTGTCATGACCAGTGTGTTTGCCTTATAGAAATTCCATGGTGCAAGCTGTCACTTTTAGAATTAGTGTACACAGGCAAATGAAGTACAACTTCAATGAGTGGCCATTTTCACATTTCAAATCAACACTGCACTTCACATCGGTCAAAAAGTGATTCTCAAAACGCAAACTACTAATGCATATGTATCCTGGCCCGCCACACAAGGGCTGAAAAATTAAATGAACTACTGCACTGTGAGACCTATTTATAAAAAGTGTCCTAACAAGAAAATTGTGTTACCCAAAGCAACCAATTAGAATCATTATTCCATTTTCAATTCTGTACTGCAGAAACAACAGGTGGTAACTAATTGGTTGCAATGGGCAGCATAAAAAAAAGTGTAAATTTGTGTGTCAAAGTGCCAGTACTAAAAACTGTCATTACTTTCTCACAGCCATTGAATGTCCACTATCAAGAAAAATCTACTGCATTTAGTTATGAATATGATTATTATATTATAATATACCCGCAGTTGCATTTTTATATGTTTTTGAGTCACATGTCCTTTCTCCACAGATGCAAAAAGCATCATAAATGTGGTAAAAGCGCATATGCGTTTTTTTCAACAGAGCAGTGTGAAAGCAGCCTTTTAAGCACAACAGATCCAGTATTGTCCTCCTCCCACCCTGCACCACCATCTTCATTGCTTATGTCACAGGGAGCTGGCTGCCTCTTGCCCAGGTAAGCGATGCACACGCGTCCAGCTATCCACATGCAGTAAAAGAACATGACTCATCAGACCAGGTCACTTTCTTCCATTGCTCAGTGATCCTATTCTGATTCTCATGTGCCCACTGTAGGCACTTTTGGCTGTCAGCATACATCCCCCCCATACACAACAAACTAGGATGCCCATTTTTTATGATTTCAACACATTAACTTCAGGGACAACATGTTTACTTGCTGCCTAAAATATCCCATTGACCTTCAGATGCCATTGTAACAAGATAATCAATGTTATTCCCTTTACCTATCTGTCATCATAAAGTTATGCCTGATCGGTGTATGTTAGGTTGATGGCTCTGATTGGTGATACTCCCCCATTCAGGGCTCAGTCACAGCTGTTGGCTCTCTGTATAGCCATCTGTTACCTGTTTAGACTTACAATCACAGTACTCCAGCATGGACTTCTGATTCAAAACAAATGCTGGAAGAATGCACAGCTAAAATGTGTTGTGGTCCTTTTTCATGCTCTGATCTGATCACACATGTGCTGGTACAGTACTCATTTCAGTGGGCTGCCCTACACATAATAATCGCACAAAAGAAGTAAGAGCACTTCTTTAAAATGAAATCTCACCACAGCATGTCACTTTATAACCATGCACTTTTACATAAGTTCTGTATGTTGTGTTGGGATGCCAATAACAATTAATGGCACTGCAGTGTATCTGCAAACAAAGGATGCATGATTTTGTTGCGTTCCTGCATTGCACAAGTGTGAATGCAGCCTTAATTGAAGTTGAATAATGAGGAACACCAGAAATGCGGCAAAAACGCATATGCATTTTTTTTTCAGCAAAGCAGTGTGAAAGCAGCCTTTCAAGTGCAACAGATCCAGTATTGTCCTCCTCCCACCCCAATCTCTAAAGGTCCCATCCTGCACCTCCATCTTCACTGTTTATGTCACAGGGAGCTGGCTGTCTTCCCCTGGTTCCTGTAGCCTGTCCCCAATGATGCAGTGTGAGATCTGGCAATAATAATCGCTTTACATGAATGGAAGGTAATGCCTCCCAGGATATCTAATGTCAGTATCCCAGAAAGCAACAAGAGGAGAAGAAAACAGCACTCTCGTCTAGGAGAAAATGGCAGAAGGTGGTAAGGTGTAGATTTGTATGAAATTATAGACAGATTGATTTTGATGGTGGGGGGGTTGAGATTTCAGCAAACTTAATGCATCAGATTAGATAAAAAGGGACAGCTGAGGAGAAAAAGGGGACAGGTGGCTTTGGCTTCAAATAAGGGCCAGATAGGAGCTATGGTGGAAGTACAGAGTGCCCAGCACTGTGCCAGGTGGCACAAGTGACACAGAGAGAGAGCAACAAAGCAAAAAGCAGGTAAATAACAGAGGAGAGACGTGCTGCAAACATGTCATGAGAAATGCTATGCGGGGTAAAAACAGCACGTTTCTGGACACAGCACAAATTACTAGGGAACATAAGGTCATCCATTACCCGGAGCATATACCCCAAACACTGCTACACGGACGGCTTACTGGAGGAAAGGCTCCGTTGTCATGTCTGCCAGCTCAGACTTCCAGTAGTAGGCCCCGTTACCTAGGCGACAGCAGCCATATTCGAGCGACTGTAAGGGGGTTGTGTAAATGGAAAACTTTATCAACAAAATTGAAGAGCACAGTGCAATAACCCCAGGCTTCGCATTCCACCAGAATGCTGCTTAAAGGCAAGCATGTACATTAACATAGCACCACCCCACTTCTACAACACAGGAAACACCTTCTGTTCCCTGCAAATCATACTTTTCTAGCGTTCGTGTCAAAGCGGAAGCACACCTTGACAAACCGGAAGAGCTCCACAGTATAACTTTATTGTCCAAACACATTCACCCTACAATGCACTAGGAAGTGTTTTTTTTACAACAGGATGAACTTTATTAAACACTATTTTGGGGACAAATCTTGACAGTCCTCCCGGCAGTTGTGGTCAGTGAATTGTTCTTCGCCTTTGCTTTCCTTGGTGTTCAGGATTCTATCGGTGGACGATGCCGAGCAAGAAGAAGAAGTACAACGCGCGTTTCCCGCCGGTAGGTGTGAGGCCTGTGATGGGATTGGAGGCCGGCCTTCCTTCATCAGGTTTTCGGGTCCCGCAATGCCGGAAATGCTGCGCTCGGTCTCCCGGTGCAGTGTTGTTTGGCTGCTTCATGTGTCTGTAGGGCGAGTGTTAGTCCCATGTGGATTGTAGGGGCGAATTCTCCGCCTGCCCCCCTTACCTTTAACTGGGTCATCATGACTTGTAGCTGCTGCCCCTCCCCCCTTAATTTCACCTCCTCATGCTTTGCACGGTTTCCATTCCATCATTCCATTGCCAGAGCTGTGCACACATTTCCAGGCAGGGATGCTGTGTTGTTGTAGTGACGTGTCTGTCTGCTGTACATGATCCTCTCTCTGGACACCTAGGGGTAATGCAGGGGAGGACTGATGGGCATCTAAACCCCCACAGGCCATAACCTTATGACCACTCGCCTAATATTAAGTAGGTCCCCTTTTGTTGCCCCCCCCCCCAAAACAACTCTGACCCATCAAGGCATGGACCCCACTAGACCTGTGAAGGTGTGCTGGAGTATCTGGCACCAAGCTGTTAGCAGATCCTTTAGAGCCCTTAAACACTGGGGCCGCCCGACCATCAGCGGTAAAACGCCGCTAGTTTAGTGGTGCTTTGGCGCTGTTATTCGGGTGGCAGCGGGGCACTTTTAACCCCTAAAAAGGGGTTAAAAGTGCCGGCGCTTCCAGAGCGGTGTACAGCCGCTTCGGAAGTGCTGCCCATTCATTTCAATGGGCAGGAGCGGTGTATACATCGCTCCCACACCGCCCCAAGGATGCTGCTTGCAGGACTTTTGCTAACGTCCTGCAAGTGCACCGCCCCAGTGTGAAAGCACTCTGGCTTTTACACTAGGGAGGATTAGGAGGCAGTTTAGAGGCGCTATTTTTACGCCTGTAAAGGGTGAAGGGGGTCTCAGTGCTTTCATACTGGGGCAGTGCACTGGCAGGGCGGTGAAAAAACGCCCCTCTCCATTGAAATAAATCAAAAGCACTCAGTGTTTTACTGGCAGTTTAGAAGCACCTCAGTGTGAAAGGGGCCTAAGGCTATTTGCACACTGGGGCGTGAGCGATAAAGCGCCGCTGGTGTCAGCGCCGCTGTTCCACTGTTATAGCGGTGCTATTGCGCTGCTATGCAGTCGGCAGCGCGGTTCTTTTAACCCCACACAAGTTAACAAGGGGTTAAAAGTGCCGGCGCTCTGCGGTGTGCCATTGATTTCAATGGAGGAGCGGTTTGCGAGCGGTGTATTCAGCGCACTGCCCCAAAGATGCGGCTTGCAGAACTTTTCTTAACGTCCTGCAAACATACCGCTCCAGTGTGAAAGCACTCATGCTTTCACACTGGGGTGCATTGGACACGTTTTTCAAGACCTTTCCAAGAGCTATTTTTAGCGCAAATGCCTTAGGCCACTTTCACACTCGCACCGCCCGAGCGGCGGCGGTAAAACACGGCTAGTTTAGCAGTGCTATACTGCTGTTATGGTGCCACTATTTGGGCGGCAGCGGTGCGCTTTTAAACACCCCCCCCCCCCAAGTAGTTAAAAACGCAGCCACACGCGCCTGCATGCCACTTCAGAAGCGCCTGCATGCCGCTTCAGAAGCGCTGCCCATTGTTCTCGTTGTTTGCGAGCGGTGTATACAGCGCTCAGCGCACTGCCCCAAAGATGCTGCATGCAGGACTTTTTGTAACGTCCTGCAAGCGTACCGCCCCAGTGTGAAAGCACTCTGGCTTTCACATTGGGGTGGGGGGATTTTTGAGGTGCTTTACAGGCATTATTTTTAGCTAAAAAGGGGGCCTAGAGGAACTAAACCCATCAATTTAACAGTTTTAAAAAAAAAAAAAACAGTGGCTACTTTCACACTGGGGCATTTTTTCAGGCGCTTTCACGCTAAAAAAAGCACCTGAAAAGCTCACGTAAACCTATTTCCATTACAATCAATGAATGCTTTCACACTGGGGCAGTGCGCTGACAGGGCGTTGAAAAAACGCCCCTCTCCATTGAAATGAATGGAAAGTTCTTCAAAAGCGCCTGAAAAGCTCTTCAAAAGCGCTCAGTGTTTTTACTAGCAGTTTAGAAGAACCTCAGTGTGAAAGGGGCATTAAAGCCTGAAAAACATCCACCCTAGTGTGAAAGCCTGAGTGCTTCACACTGAGGCGGCACGCTTACAGGACGTCACAAAAAGTCCTCCAAGCAGCATCTTTGGGGCGGTGGCACGAGCGGTGTTTACACCGCTCCTCCACTGCCCCTGCCATTGAAATCAATGGCAAGCGCTTCCGAGGAGGCTGAACACCGCCTCGGAAGCGCAGAGTGGCTCAATAACAGTGAAAAATCGCCGCTGAAATCATCGGCACTATTCCGATACGCCTGCCCCTCCCAGTGTGAAAGTAGCCTATGTTATATTCCCGGATTGCTAACAGTGGCATTGGTTGTGTCCACATCCAAACTGTCAAATCATCAGATGGCTGGATTCATAACTGATCACATGTGCAGCACCATGGCAGTTGAAGATCTAACATAGGCCAAGATGGCAGCTTCCATGGCTAAAAATACGTAGGAGGGTTTCATTTTGCTTTAATCCCAGTAAATTGCAAGATGGGGCCTCCATGGATCAGATTTGTTTTTCCAGCACTTTCCACAGATGCTTGACGCATTGCCATCTGGAAAATTTACAGGCCATGTCAACACTTCAAACTCGTTGTTGTGTTCCTCAAACCATTCTTGAACAAGTTTGCAGTGTAGCAGGGCATATTCTCCTGCTGAAAGAGGGCATTCAACCAGGGAATACTGTTTCTATGAATGGGTGTACTTTCTCAACAACAATGTTTACTTAGCTAGTATGTGTCAAAGTAACATCAACAGGAATGGTAGGAGATTTCCCAGCAGAACATTGCCCCAAACATCACACTACTTCTGCCAGCTTGCCTTCTTCCCATACTGCAACCTAGTGCTATCTCTTCCCCAGGTAAGCAATGCCCACATGGCGACTATCCTTATGAAGTAAAGGAGAATCTGATTCGTCAGACAAGGCCACCATCTTCCATTGCTCTGTGGTCCTATTCTGATGCTCACATGCCCATTTTAGGCTGTTTTGGTTGTGGACATGGGTCAGCATGAACATCCTGGCCAGTCTGCCGCTACAAAGCCCCATACATAACAAACTGGGATGCCCAGTTTTTCTCTTTCAATACAACTTCAGGGACAACATGTTTACTTGCTACCTAAAGTATCCAACTGACCTTCAGATGCCATTGTAACAAGTTAATCAATGTTATTCCCTTTACCTGTCAGTGGTCATAACGTTATGTCATGTTGGTGTATGTTTGGGTTGATGGCTTTTATTGATGATACTCCCCATTCAGAGCTCCGTCACAGCTGTTTGCTCTCTGTATAGCCATCTGCTCCCTGTTTAGACTTCCAATCAGAGCACTCCAGCATGGATTTCTGATTCCATAGAAATGCTAGAAGAATGTAGAGCTGCACGATTCTTGCCAAAATGAGAATCACAATTTTTTGCTTAGAATAAAGATCACGATTCTCACGGCGTAACATCTTACAATTAATCTTAAATCATTAAACATCTTAAAATTGGGATAACAGCACTGTTTAGTTTTTTTTTTTTTTTTGAAAGTGTCATTTTTTCCCCAAAAAATTGCGTTTGAAAGACCACTGTGCAAATACAGTGTGACATAAAATATTGCAACAACCGCCATTTTATTCTCTAGGGACTCTGCTAAAAAAAATATATAATGTTTGGGGGTTCTAAGTAATTTTCTAGCAGAAAATACTGTATTTTTACTTGTAAGCAACAAATGTCAGAAAAGATTGTCTTTAAATGGTTAAACTAAACTCTTCTATACACTGTGGAGTTCATTCCTTTGAAGTAGTTACATTGTATCTCTTCTAGCTTCTTTTATCAGCGGTGACCTAAGACTTGGCTCTCTGCCCAGACTTGGCAGTCTGCCCAGATAGGAGAGACTCAAGTTGCTCTGACTTAGAAAAAGATTCCTGGGGAGACTTGCGGCGACTTGCATTGACTTCTATTACAGTCAAGTCCTGCTGAGTCGCCCTGCAAGTTGGATTCCATTAACTGCGCTGAAAATCACGGTAATGGAGATCGCGGGGGGGGGCGGGGGGTTAATCGAGATCGTGATTTTATTACGATTAATTGTGCAGCTCTAGAAAAATGCAAAACTAAAACGTGTTGTGGACGCCTGTCATGCTCTGGTCACAATTATGCTGGTACGGTATTCATTTCAGTGGTCTGCTCTACACACCATAATTGTTCAAAAGAAGCGTAAACTCTTTTTTAAAAATTAAATTGTTTTGGGGTGTCATTAAAATGAATGGCACTGCAGCGTGTCTGCAAGAAAAGGATGCATAATTTTGTTGTGTTCCTGCTTTGCACAAGTGTGAGCGGAGCCTTTTTTTTTAAGCTTTTTATAAAGTGTATTACAAGTGGTTTATAGCTTCAGGCGTTTGTTTAGCCCAGTGGTTCTCACCTCCTGTCCTCGGGACCCACTAACAGGCCAGGTTTGCAGGATAACTGAAATATGTCACAGGTGATATCATTTGCTGCTCAGTGATTGCAGTGTTCTAATCTTCATCTCCCCAAGGTAATACTTAAAATCTGGCCTGTTGGTGGGTCCCGAGGACCGGAGTTGAGAACCACTGGTTTAGCCAATAGAAAGTAGTAGGGGGAGGAGAGGGAGAGGAAATTAGGGGTGGAGAGATGCTATTTGACCATTTTACAAATGTTTTTCTGTGTTTCAGTTATTTCTATTGAAGTCTATGGGACCAAAAACACTTGTAATTTGCCAAAAAGAAGCTCCTGTACTTTTTTGAGCTTCAGGCATTTTGCTTCAGGTGACAGAATTCTCATATGTGAACAGGGGCCATTGAAATGAATGGAATTTTGTTTGTTGGGCATTTTTGGAGCTTCAGAGCTGAGCGTTTTACAAGCTGTAAAATCACTCAGGTCTGGACGGGGGGCCTTATTGAAACTGAATGAGGATCAGGGATGAGCTCGAGTGTGTTTGGATCCTAGTCTGAACCCACTTGAGCTATCCTGTCAGGAGCTGTCACTGCACCCTCTCAGTCACAAGCGTCTGAGGCATGCCCTGCAGCTACACAAATAAATGCAGCCTGTATGTGTGTGCCGCAAGGCAGGCTTTGGTCGGTTATGATTGGTGAGACACAGTGATAGCTGAGGCGTGTTCATATTAGGATCCCAACACACCTGACCTTATCCCTGGAGAGGATTATTTGTGATGACGGCAGGGTGGATTTGATTAAAATCATGAATTAAATCACTAGTATTAAGGCTTGATTTTAACCACTTGACCATTTAAACCCCCATTTAAACCCCCATTTAAACCCCCTTCCTAACCAGACCAATTTTCAGCTTTCAGTGCTCTCACATTTTTAATGACAATTATTCAGTTATACTACACTGTACCCATATGAATTTTTCTGTCCTTTTTTTTTTCACACAAATAGAGCTTTCTTTTGGGTGGTATTTAATCACCGTTGTTTTTTTTTTTTTTTTTTTTTTGCGCTATAAATGGAAAAAGACTGAACATTTTGTAAAAAATTGCATTTTTCTTCGATTCTGTTATACAATTTTGCAAAGTAGTGATTTTTTTCATCATAAATTTTGGGCAAAAGCATATGCATACTACAAATTACACCCCAAAACACATTCTACTCCTCCTCCTGAGTATGGCGATACCACATGTGTGAGACTTTTACACAGCCTGCCTACATAACAGAGGCCCAACATGCAGGGAGCACCATCAGGCGTTTTAGGAGCATAAATTACACACCTAATTTCTTGACTCCCTTTTACACTTTTGAAGGTCCTGGAGCACCAGGACAATGGAAACGCCCAAAAAATGACCCCATTTTGGAAAGTAAAGACCTCAACATATATTCTTAATGAGTCTTTTGAACATGTCTTTTTTCCACAAGGTTTTGGAAAATGTGGAAAGAAAATGAAAACGCATTTTTTTTTTTTTTTTTTTACACAAAGTTGTTAATTTCTTCAATATTTCTAACACACAGCATGTACATAGCAAAAAAAAACACCCCAAAATATATTCTGCTAATCCTCCCGAGTATGGTGATGCCAGATGTGTGTCACTTTTACACAGCCTGGCCACATACAGAGGCCCAACATGTAGGGAGCACCGTCAGGTGTTCTAGGGGCATAAACTTCAAATCTAATTTGACTACCTATTACACTATTGTGAGGCACTGTAGTGGCACTGATGGGCACTATAGTGGCATGGATGTGTCACGGATGAGAACTGATGTCGTATGGATGAGCATGAATGAGGCAACTGTCATCTCTGTCCCGCAGCGGCTCCTCCTCTGACCCGCTGTTGACTCCCCGGCAGTCCCATTCACTTTAATGGGGCGGCGGGTGATGCGGCAGTGACACAACAAGGTGAGGGAAGTGGCGGCAGCAGGTAAGTGGATGCGCGCTAACAGGAGCTGCCATGATGGATCTGGAATGACAGGTGCTCTTAAAATGTAAGGCATTATTCTTGCTGGTAGCTATAATCGTTAATATTTGCAAACAAAATGAAGGTTTCCTATTTAGAATAATAAGATGTCAGGTTAGTAAAACAGCGATATCAGAACAGATTCAATCATACAGTTTGTAGTGTACATAAATTTGCAAAACAATGGGATAAAGGAATATTCCTGAACTTAGTTTTATTTCATGGTTACTATGAAATTGTGTGAATGCATCAATGCAGTGCATCTTATCTCAGCTTGCAGAGCTTGGATTCATTGAATGAGTTTACCAAAAATGTAAATATTGCAGAATATACAGCCTCATGCTGCATAACTAAGCTCCATTTCATGCTAAATAAACAAAATAATTAAGGTATCTTAACTAGATGACTATCTTTAGATATTTTTACTCCAAAAAGCATTTTATTACAATATCCATCCACTCTGGATGGCGACATGATGTTTTATTTATGTGAACCCATCCAATTTTCACAGACCTGCAGTCATCTAATTCATCTCATAAAGTGCCTATTTAAATTTCATCCCTTACAAACCTTTATTTTTAACAAATATGTGTGTGTGAAAAGGTTATGTCCTTTTAACTTTTTTTCCTTTTAACCCCTTCCTTACCGGGCATTTAAACCCCCCTCCTGCCCAGACCAATTTTTGGCTTTCAGCGCTGTCGCATTTTGAATGACAATTGCGCGGTCGTGCGACGTTGTATTTTCAATTTTCCTGTATTGGAAAAGTGTGTGTGTATAAACAATTTTTATTTCCAAACATTCCCTACTTTAAATTTATCCGTGAAATACTCTACTTAATCTACTGACGTCCAGACACTTTTAACCTACCCAAGTGTATTTATTTTGTAGTACAGCGGTAGGTCTCACCTACCTATAACATTATTTTACGAAAAACCTCATTTTTATAGATTTCTATCAGTAGATCAATTCTATGGAATTAATAAAACAAATAAATCGTACTTTACCTCGAATCAATACGTCGTACTCCGACATATAAGACGTTATAAATGTAAAAACCATTTGAGTAAG
>BLSH010005733.1:289294-301142 GCA_018402905.1 Glandirana rugosa | reverse complement strand
ATACAGCGATCAGAAATTTAAATGTCCACTGATTACTGTATAAATGTCATTGGCAGTGAAGGGGTTAACCAGCAGGGGGCAGTGAAGGGGTTAACAAATGTTCCCTGGGCGTGTTCTAACTGTGGGGGGGCAGGGCTGGCCGGGACATGACAGATCTAACTGATCCCAGTGACAGGGATCAGTAGATCTGTCCTGTCCCCTGTCACAGAACGGGGAACCGCCGTGTTTACAACGGCGGTTCCCCGTTCTGAGGCTCCTGAAGGAGATCGGCGGGTCCGGGCGGACATCGAGTCCGCCCGAGGCACGGGCACGCGCGCGCAGCGTGCGGCGCGCGCGTGCGCGCGCCGCTGCTGCCACTAGGGGGCGCGCGAGGAGCGCGCAAAGGGGGCGACGTCCATGGACGTCGTCCCGGCATTCCAGATCCGCGCTGGAGCCGTACTATGGCAATAGCGCGGATCTGGAGTGGTTAAAGGGTAAAAAAAAAAGTATATGCAATTGCAATACAAGTCATATTGTAATTGTTATTAAAAATGACCTTTCCTCTTTGATCTGCAGCTCTGTTATTTTCTGTAAAATTCAATGCAATATGGCAACTTGAAGGCTTCTGTACACAATTGGTGTTCAGAACTTCCCTACAAATGTCATTTCCTGCTTGTGTGATTGACTCACTGATTTTTCCAGAACCTCTGCAGCAAGAAATTATGTTTTGGTGAGATACCAATAGGTATCATGGATGAGTTCGGGCATGTTAAGATCCCAGTCAGAACCCGCCTGGGCTACCTGCTAGAAAGCTGTCACTGTGCCCCACCATCAGTCATAAGTTACTGAGGCAGCTTCACATATACACTCAGCTTGTATGCAAGTGGCTGCAGGGCATGCCTCGGTAGCTTATGATTGCTGGAGCACGACAGGTTCCTGGCAGGATAGCTCAGGTGGATTCAGACTTGGATCCAAACACACCTGAGCTAAACCCTAATGGGGACTATTTGTGATGGCGGCATGGTGTTTTATTTTGGTGAGCTGATGTGATTTTCACAGATCTTATTTACAGTTCTTAACTTGCAATCCCCTTGTTTTAGCAATTTATTTTAAAATGTAAAACAAATTATGGGGGTGCAACTTTGGACATCAAAATTGCATGACAAGTTGTACCCCATGTTTTCCAATGATAACCGTTCATATATGTGCGACTTATTCATTCATGCACTACTTTGGTGGTCTGCCTTTCATGCAACTTGAGGGCCAGAGTAGAGCTGCATGAATCTGGCCAAAATGAGAATCACAATTTTTTTGCTTAGAATAAAGATCACGATTCTCACGGCGTAACATCATCTTTCATATTATACAAAAAAAAACGGGGCTGACTTCACTGTTTAGTTTTTTTTTTTTTTAATTTATGAAAGTGTAATTTTTCCCAAAAATTGCGTTTGAAAGACTGCTGCGCAAATACGGCAAAGATCACCATTTTATTTCTCTGCTAAAAAAATATATATAATGTTTGGGGTTCTAAGTAGTTTTCTAGCAAAAAAAATAATGATTTTAACTTGAAATCAACAAGTGCCAGAAAAAGGTTTGGTCTTTAAGTGGTTAAACTGACTTAATTTACAGACCGAAGTTCATTCCTTTGATCTAAGAGCCGGTTCACACAGAGGCGACTTGTCAGGCAACTTGAGTCGCCTGACAAAAGTCGCCTCCATGCATTGCAATGGAATGTTCTAATAGGAGCGACTAAAGTCAGTGTCTGTACTACTTTGGGGGTGACTTCAGGCGACTTGCATTGACTTCTGTTACAGAAGTCATTTGCAGGCCGCACTGAATTTCGGCTGTGCAGGGTCATGCTGAGTCACCCCTGAAGTCGGATCGCCAATGTGTGAACCGGCTTAAACATTACAATGTTTATAGTTGGCTCGCAAATGTTTTGAAACTTGGCAGACTGTTTGCTTTTTTTTTTTTTTTTTTTATTTTTTTTTTATTTTTTTTTTGACAGCTCTGAGCAGCTCTGCACTTGTCACATAGAATCAAGGAAATGTCGGGTTGAGATTGTGAAGGGGGTTGAATCAAGATTGCAATCTTTTTTAATGATTAATCGTGCAGGTCTAGGCCTTAGACTTCCATGTTAACCCTCAAATGTTGGATGAAAGTCGTACCTAAATGTTGGATGAAAGTCGTACCTGAATGTTTTACGTGCAACAATCCAACTTTGCAGAGGGACAACAAATCACATCCATTCAAAGATGCATCAAAGTTGCACTCCAAAGTCACGCAACTTTGAATAGAGCCATAAAGTGGTTGTAAACCTCTGACATAAAAAATGAACAAAACAAATCCTTCTATAGTGTGTACTAGCCTCAATGTAAAGCACTAAGTGTCCTTTCTATATCTGCATGACTTAATGCTAAAAAGTTTACCCAACTTTAAGACCCCTTTCACACTGAAGGGCCGGTTAAACAGCTTTTGCGCCAGTTTTCTGGAGCTAGCGGACTGCTTTTTTTTGGGTTTTTTCTTTCTTCTTTCTTTGTTCTGGAGATGGGGATGTGATGCCCCGCCCCAGGATGACATTATGAGGGTGGGGCTCATGATGACGTCATCGTGTGGCCCCGCCCCATGCCAATATAAGGCAACCGCGCAGCACGGACCCGGCATTCGAGTGGAAGAGAGCAACGAGTGAACATCTCAAGAAGAAGGAGAAGAAGAAGAAGCAGCGGCGGGAGAAGTTATCCGGGGAGACAGCAGCAAAAGAGCAGAAGACCCCTCAGAAGACAGAAGACCCCTCAGAAGACAGAAGACCACGCAAAAGAGCCGAAGAAAGAAGAGAGGGGAGAAGATGCCGGAGCGGATTTAATAAAATATTTAAAAAAGCTGTGTAGTGTGTTTGTTTTTTTTTGTACACTTTTTTTTCCCCCCAGGTAAATGGGTAGGGGTACGATGTACCCCATACTTATTTACATAAGGTGGGGGGCCCGGCATCTGGGGGCCCCCTTATTAAAGGCTTCCAGATTCCGATAAGCCCCAGCCCGCAGACCCCGACAACCAACCGCCAGGGTTGTCGGGAAGAGGCTCTTGTCCCCATCAACATGGGGACGAGGTGCTTTGGGGTGGGGGGCGCAGAGCCCCCCCCTGCCCCAAAGCACCCATACTCCCCATGTTGAGGGCATGCGACCTGGTACAGTCCAGGAGGGGGGATGGTGCTTGCTCGTCCCCACCCCCTTTCCTGGCCTGCCAGGCTGCGTGCTCGGATAAGGGTCTGGTATGGATTTTGGGGGGGACCCTACGCCTTTTTTTTTGGCGTGGGGGCTCCTCTTAAAATCCATGCCAGATCGAAGAGCCTGGTATGCTCTTGGGGGGGGGGGAACCCCACGCAATTTTTTTTACGGGGGTTCCCCTTTAAGACACCTAGCACACAAGTCGCGCCGCAAGTCGGATCACCGTGATCCGACTTCTGGTGAGGCTTCTATTCAAATCAATAGGCTCCCATAGGGAACCATTGCTTTTGAATAGAGGCAAAAAACGCAGCTGAAAGCTAGCGTGAAAAAACGTGCATTGACGTCAATGCAAAACGCCGAGAAAAACGGAAATTTTTTTCCCTGACGTCAGGCCCGGCGTTTTGCTTATTTTTTTTGCAAACACCCGTGTGTATGAGGCCTTAGTAACAACCTTTGCAAAAAAAACATTGAATGATTTTATAATAACAAAGATATTCAACCTGAATAAAACATGATTGCATGTGTGTGTGCGCACACTAATATATAAATATTATTACATATATGTACACACACGCTAAAGCTGTACAATTTACAATATAATATTGTAGAATTAATGGAGAAAATCACATGGCATTCAAGTAATAAACTTAAAGCGGTTGTATCCCCTCCAATGTGATTTTTACCTACAGGTAAGCCTATAATAAGGCTTACCTGCAGGTAAATAGAATATCTCCTAATCCTGTGTGGTTTAGGAGATATTCTCACTGCAAGCGCCGCTGACGTCAGCAGGCGCATGCTCAGTGATGTCCCAGTGAAGGCCTGGCGCACAGCGCTGGAGCCTGCCGAGAAGTCCGCCTTAAAGGCATGCTCCTGTGCATGCGTGGAAATGACGTCTTGTTGCTCCGGCCACTCAGTGGATCCACTGAGGGAACATGGCAGCTCCCTCCTCGGGAACCGGGCGGACCTGCTGGAGCTTTGTTCTGATGTAAGTATTTCATAATGAGCTAGTATGCTGTGCATACTAGCTCATTATGCCTTTGACTTTGCATTTTTTTTGTAGGGGAGACAACCGCTTTAAAACTAAAAACTGTGGTCCCTCCAATTTTACATTTTTTTTTTTTTTTGCACATGTTAAAATCAGCATTTTTTTTTTTTGGTATAAATTACTGTAAAAACCCCCAAAATAGTATATATTTTTCTAACAGCACAGACCCTGGAGAATGAAATGATGGTAGCTGCAATTTTTATGCTCCACAATATTTGTGCAGTTATGTATTCAAATGCATAGTCTCAGGAAAATGCACTAAAAGGGAATTTTAGTGCAAACAAGCACAATATTATATCACAATTTATTATTTAATATTATACAATATTTTTTGGTAAAATATAAAAGATTGTGTTGCGTCGAGTAAATGGATGTGGCCTGTGGAATCACAAAAAAATTATGGTACCCAAAATTCTCCAAAGGTAATGCTTTAAATTGATGTTTACCTACTGCTTGCTCTACGCTGCACTTTTTATGTGAAGGTAGTGCCTTAAATAAAAATCATTTTTAAAATAATTATTTTATATATATATATATATATATATATATATATATATATTTATATAAAATTTTATTTTTTTCATTTTTATTGCGATCGCAAGGGGGCTAGCAAGCCCCCCTAGTGTGATAGTTTAAACAGGTGACCGGTACTCTTTTGGGGGACTATTAGACCTCTTGATGTCTCCCCTGTCCTCCAACGCAGCTAAGCAAACACAGATCATGTTTGAACAGCTGCATCCTCAGCTACACTAGCTGTGACAAAATACACATTGCTTCCGGGGTCATTAGTCACAGGAGGGATCAGGGAAGGGATGTTCGTTGAGTTCCTTCTGCTCTCACTGGGGAAGCAGTTTCCTGCAGCCCTGAGATCCCCAGAACAACAGGAGTGCCTGGGAACCACCGCTGGGAGGATGGGGAAATCACTTTGACAGCCCCATAAAATGATTGTTTGGCTTTAGAGACACCTGATCACTTTTATCAAAAATATTTGCTGGCTCTTAAAGAGATTCAAAACTCACAACTGCAGCAGAAGCTGTGAGATTGATTTAACCACTTGTCTACCATGTCTAAGACCTTGGTAGACAAATGGTTAATTTATACTATTGATCTCTCTGGGAAGTCCTATTGTAGGTAGTGATTACCTATGTTTTCCAGTTACACACGCCTCAGCTAATTAAGTTTAGGCGGGGATATCTGGGAATTCTTTGAAAAGTCTTTGGACGCAGAGCTGAGGCAGTTTTCGCCAGACCCTGTATTTGAAAACTCACTTTTGTGAGCAGTGTAGCAGACTCTACCTCTTCCAAATCTGCTAATTCTTTACATGCATTTTCTGAATAAATGCAGTGCTCTTGGATTGAACGAGGTGGAGAGTGTGATGTCACTGCCCTGCCTCCACTTTGCCCAATCAGAGAATGCTTTGCAATAATTCAGAAAATGCAAAGCACATGTTGAGTGGCTGACCTCCCTGTGTTCAGAATGCCTCAGGCCCAGCCACTCAGCATGGAACCCAGAAGCAAGTGAAGATCACTGGAGCAGAACCAATAGCCCTTCCAGTGCTTTTGACCAGGTGTGGCATAAACATAGTTGCATTGGTCCAAATTGGACCAACGTAAGTATATACAAAAAATCTATACCGGGAATTCTTCTGAAATGATGCAATTACTTCTTTCTGATTGCAGGTTTTCCAGATGAGGTCTCTCTCCTTTCTCTCCTGTAACGTGTTTCACCCAAACGGGGGTAACCTGTTACAAGGGTGCACTTATTCTTTAAAGTAGTATTCTGGGATATATCAAACTAATCTTAGAAAATGCTCCCCCCTCCTAATACCTATGCTAACTAACCTGTGGAAGGAAGATCTGTATACTTGCTGATTGTCAGACTGCTCCGGTCACATGATCTAATTTCCCTGTGGCAGCCTGAAAATAGATAATACACATACAATATACAGATCTTTCTTTCGCAGGTTATATAGTATAGGGGCTAGTTTTAAGAAAAGTTTTATATTCTGCCATTCTACCCAGGC
This sequence comes from Glandirana rugosa, assembly GCA_018402905.1. Taxonomy (NCBI): domain Eukaryota; kingdom Metazoa; phylum Chordata; class Amphibia; order Anura; family Ranidae; genus Glandirana; species Glandirana rugosa. Next base: position 294,871 of record BLSH010005733.1, on the reverse strand, counting down.
TCTGCAGCCGTTGTCTCTGACTCTCCTCTGCAATGAAGCTGGCGCTGGGACCTGGTCATGTGACTGGACCAGAGCAACTTCAGAATAGGTAAGTATAGGTATCCTTTTTTTTTTTTTTTTTTTTTTTTTTTTTTCTTTCACAGGGTCGATTGAATAGTCTTAGTATGGGGGTAGGTAGGTTTGGCCTTTGTTAGAATTTGACTGGAATTACATTTTAAATCTTTGATCTACCAGAACACCCCCTTCCTTCTTGACCATTGACTCCCCTAATTGTACTTCTAGAATGTATGATACATGCATGTTTTTGGCCCCCCCAGTTGCAAAACTCTATTTATGGACCTCATTTGCAACGTAGTTGCCCAGTTAAATATTGCATTGAAGTCTACCTTCACTTTCCTGGAGTGGACAACCCCCCCCCGAGTCCTGTGATTGGCACAGCTTCCTCCCCTCATATTCTGTGTATTTTCCTCCTAGGGAATGCTTGCTAATCCTGAGCAGGTGTTGGAAGGGTTACAGCTTGTAAGAGGCTGGATGCATGTCTGTTTATTATGTAGGCTGCTGTATAACCCTTGGTTGCATATTCTAAATAAAGCTGTGTCCCTCATTGGGATCTGAGAAAATAATTTTACAGTATGTACATAAATCCTAACTTTTTTTTTTTTTTTTTCTTTTACTTCTGATTGTAGGTTAGTTTTGTCATTACTCTGATATACTGATATATATATATATATATCAGTAGTGATAATTATATTAGTATGTATTAATTTGAAATACTAATTTGTTTTCCATTTACCTTAAGAAACTTCAGCCTACACAACATATATGGTCCTGAAGAAGATATTTGACCTGACCTATCACGATATCAACTTATATGTCTGTATTCTCTGTAATTCATGTAATTTATTTGCATATGTATCTCTGTTCATCTCGTCATTTGTAGGCTACATTGTTATACTACTTTGTACAGGGAGAGGTATATCGCCTACTCCCTAGACCTTTTTTAACTATTTTCAATGATTTTAGAATCAATTCATTAATCAACTGATATTTTAACAATATATTTATTTGTCTCATGGTGTGCCCGTTAAGTCCACTCTTTTGTTGAGGTGACCCTCTTTAAGAATCTCCTCATTTCTTTGCTACTCTGATATACTGTTTTTTATTTGCAGGCACGAATTAAGAAGATTATGCAAACGGATGAAGAAATAGGCAAAGTTGCTGCTGCCGTTCCTGTCATAATTTGTATCCTTTTGATATGCATGACGTGTATTGAGCAGCAATATGTTTTTAGGGTTTGCGGTTTAAGGATACTAAAGAATGAAGATTTAAACAATTTTCATTGTGGTAACCTTAAAACATTCTTACATGTGTAACATAAATTGCAATTCTTAAATGTCATTAAAAAAAAAAAAAGATGAACCGTTTTAATGTATTTAAATGAGATGTAAAGGCAGAAGTTTTTGTTTTTTTAATCCATTTTTTTTAAGATATAAAGGTATAACATGTTTGTTTTTATAGGAAAAAAAATGAGACTTTACAATCCCTTTAAGGGTAATGACCTCTGTCAGGTTTTTATTAGGGATCCCCCGATACCACTTTTTTTTTTTTTTTTTTTTTTTCGCAACCAAGTACAAGTACCGATACTTTACTTTACCTCAGGTAGTCGCCAATACCAATTACCGATACCTATCACCTTGGAAGATTAGGTAGAGGAGTGATTTTGGAGGTGGGGGCTGTTAGGGAGTTGGGTGAGGCTGGGGTGAGGGCAGGGTGGAGGGGGGTAGAGGGGTAAATGAGGGCAGCGTAGTTGAGAGTGGGGTAAAGTTGGAATGGAAAAGGCTGTGATTGCTGGTGGGGAAGAGGATGAGAATGGGAGGGTCATTGGGAGACATGGGGGCAGAAGTGACAGCTGGTGGAGGGAAGGTAGAGGCAACAGGCAGAAGTGACAGCAGCGACTGCAGGCATGGTGCAGGAGATGGTCAGAGACTGCAGACATGCTACAGGAGATGGTCAGAGACTGTAGGCATGCTACAGGAGATGGTCAGAGACTGTAGGCATGCTACAGGAGATGGTCAGAGACTGTAGATATGGTACAGGATACGGTCAGAGACTGTAGACAATTGAAAACAATTTATTTTTTTTAAATTTTTGATCTTTCTTTGTTTAGGAAAAAATAAAAAACCCAACAGTGTTTAAATACCCACAAAAGAAAGCTCTATTTGTGTGAAAAAAAAAAAAAAATCATATGGGTATAGTGTTACATGACCGCGCAATTGTCATTCAAAGTGTGACAGCGCTGAAAGCTGAAAATTGACCTGGGCAGGAAGGAGGTGAATGTGCCCAGTATTGAAGTGGTTAATGCGCTTTCAGAAAATACATGCTCTAAAAGAAGTCAGTAGGAGCGCAGTTAAAAGCACAGGTAAACCGCTTATACAATTGCGCTGTGGCTAAACTGCAGCGTATTGCCATGACCCTCTCTGAGGCCCTATTCATACCGCAATGCGCTTGCAAGAGCTGGATATGTAACCCCAGTGGAGAGCTGAGCAGGAAGGAAATAATAATAATTAAGGAGAACACACTGAGGACTGTAGTGAGGGGTTGTCAGTCAGAGGTGGAGGTGAAGTACCCAGCCACAGGAGTCTCCATCCACTCCCAGCCCATAGAGGGGTCACTGCGCACCCCTCCACGTCCTCCCTTCTTCACCATAGCCGGTAGTCCTGGAAGTCCCGACAAGCAGCTCCCCGGTGCGTCATCTTGGTGAGGCAAATCCCTGCCTGCTATTGGCTGGCTGTGTACTACTCTATCTACCTAGTCCGCTCGGGGATGACACTGGCCGAAGGGGAGGAAGAGGCGGTCCGATCGGTTTCCGGAATCGGGCAATTTTTGCGAGTACCGATACTCGCGAAAATGGCTAGTATCGGTGCATCCCTAGATTTTATTACCAAAAAAAGAAGAGTCATGGGGTGTGGCATCCCTTATTGCTAGTTCACACCAGATTCAGACCAGTGCATTTTTTTTCTGCATCAAAAACACATGGACAGTAGTAGCTTATATGGGTTCAAATAGCATAGCTCACACCAATGCGGTCAGTTCCATTGCAGAAAAAAAAAGAACATGCTGTGTTTGTTTCTGCACTGAACTGTACTGGAATGCACATGTCCCTATTTGAGATGAAGATAAAAAGAGGGGAAAAACACACCAGAGCGCATCAAAAACAGGCACGCAGAAATGCATACAGACTGTGTTTCTATGGTGTGAACCGGCCCTTAATCCAGGTAGGTGTCCGGGTATACACTGCTCAAAAAAATGAATGGAACACTTTTTAATCAAAGTATAGCATCAAATCAATTAAACTCCTGGAATATTGATCTGGTCAGTTAAGTAGCAGAGGGGGTTGTTAATCAGTTTCAGCTGCTTTGGTGTTAATGAAATTACCAACAGGTGAACTAGATAGGCATCAATGAGACCACCTCCAAAACAGGAATGGTTTTACAGGTGGCGGCCACTGACATTTTTTTTTCCCTACTCATCTTTTCTAACTGTTTTTCACTAGTTTTTAATTTGGCTAGGGTCAGTGTCACTACTGGCAGCATGAGGCGATACCTGGACCCTATAGAGGTTGCACATGCAGGCCAACTCCTCCAGGGTGGCACATCAATATGCGCCATTGCCAGAAGGTTTGCTGTGTCTCCCAGAACAGTCTCGAGCATGGATGAGATTCCAGGAGGCAAGCAGTTACTCTAAGAGAGCTGGACATGGCTGTAGAAGGTCCTTAACCCATCAGTAGGACGTGTATCTGCTCCTTTGTGCAAGGAGAAACAGGATGAGCACTGCCAGAGCCCTACAAAATGACCTCCAATAAGGCCACAGGTGTGAATGTCTCTGACCAAACCATCAGAATCAGACTTCATGAGGGTGGCCTGAGGACCCGGTGTCCTCTAGTGGGCCCTGTGCTCACTGCCCGGCATTGTGGAGATCGATTGGCATTTGCCATGGAACACCAGAATTGACAAGTCCCCCACTTGCACCCTGTGCTTTTCACAGATGAGAGCAGGTTCACCCTTAGCACACGTGACAGACGTGAAAGGGTCTGGAGAAGCCACGTAGAATGTTATGCTGCCTGTAACATTGTTCAGCATGACCTGTTTGGTGGTGGGTCAGTGATGGTCTGGGGAGGCATATCCATGGAGGGACGCACAGACCTCAGCAGGCTAGACCAATGGTTCTCAACCCTGTCCTCATATACCCCCAACAGGCCATGTTTGCAGGGTTTCCTTTACCTTGCACAGGTGCTTTAAATCCGAGTCAATGGCTTGGTATTTTGGACAGCTATTTTATCAAAGAGAAATTCCCAAAACATGGCCTGTTGGTGATACTTGAGGACAGGGTTGAGAAGCACTGGGCTAACCAAAGGCACCCCGACTGCCAATAGGTATCGAAATGAAATCCTTGGACCCATTGTCAGAGCCTTTGCAGCCTACCGACCAAGGGCCGAGCAGGGGCCGCCGCCTCCCGTGTCGGCTGGTCCGGTCTCCATTACTCGCACTCGCGGCCAGCGGCTGAAAATGTAGGCGGCGGCCGAAATTTTAAGCTGTGGCTTTTGTGGCCTACTAGGCTGCTCCCTGCTAGAGGCAGTTTCAGGCATACTAGGCTCCACAGCCACCCCCTGACAGAGGGGTGACCCCCTTGTTGGGGGTCCTTTGGGTGAGCCCCCTGTGGATGTCCCATGTGGGACTTCAGTGGATTCCCCTGTGCGGGACCTCGGTTGCATCCCCTGTGCAGTACCTCAGTTGCGTCCCCTGTGCGGGACCTCGGTTGTGTCCCCTGTGCAGGACATCAGTGGCGTCCCCTGTGCGGGACCTTAGTGGCATCCCCTGTGCAGGACTTTAGTGACGTCCCCTGTGCGGGTTCATTCTTCAGGGTCCACTGTGAGGGTTTCGAAACTTTTCAAACCCTCCTCGGGAGGTTCCAGACGGACCTGGTCTGGCAAGCAGAAAGCGGATTTTTATCACCCGCAGACAGGGCATCTTTGGCTCAAGGGTGCGCCCTCGATCGCATCTGGAATGAGCAGGTCGTCTTGATCTTGTTCAGTTACAAGATAGTGGCCTTGTTCCTCAAAAATGTTTTTCTCTTACGTTCACTGACAGACGCAGCTCTTCTTAAATGACACGTGGGGTTTTATGTCGTCCTATCAGGAGTGACTAGGCAAAACAGATGCAAAAGCATCAGGGATATTCCGGTGATAGAACATTGACTTGTTCTAGTTCTGCTGGACGAGTAAGGTCTACGCTAGCTCCCGCGTGGGAACTCGGTTTCTACGGGACAGACGCCCACTATTTTTAGGCGAAAGACGAACGGTCTGGTCCAGGCAGACCTTGGAGGGCTCCTCCCAAACTTTTCAAAGCTTTGGGAGTGTCACCTGGGACTTCTTACTTGGGCGTGTCCCCTGCAGTGATTTCAGGACGTGTCCCCTACGGTGATTCCAGGGCGTGTCCCCTGCGGTGACTACAGGACGTGTCCCCTGTGTTGGCTCCAGGGCGTGTCCCCTGCGTTGACTCCATGACGTGTCCCCTACGT
>BLSH010005733.1:274122-287539 GCA_018402905.1 Glandirana rugosa | reverse complement strand
TCCGGGAGTGGAGAACTGGCAGGCGGACTTTCTCAGTCGCCAGATACTGGACCAGGGGGAATGGTCCCTGGATCTGGAGGTGTTTCGCCAGATTTGCTGCAAGTGGGGCACACCAGAGGTAGACCTCATGGCGCCCAGGTTCAATCACAAGGTCGAGACCTTTGTGTGCAGAACAAGAGATCCGTTGGCGGTCGCCACGGACGCGCTGGTGGCTCCTTGGGGTCGGTACCGGTTAATATACCTCTTCCCTCCCCTAAAGCTGTTGCCTCGGGTTCTGCGCAGGATAGCTGCGGAGGGTATTCCGACGATCCTGGTCGCTCCCGATTGGCCTCGGCGCACTTGGTACGCTGATCTGGTTCGGATGGTGGCGGACGCCCCTTGGCGGCTTCCGCTTCGCGAAGACCTGCTGTCCCAAGGTCCCATCTTGCACCCTGCTTTACCCTCGCTGGCTTTGACGGCTTGGCTATTGAGGCCCAAGTATTGAGGGATCGGGGAGTCGCTGACTCTGTAATCCCTACTATGCTTAAGGCACGTAAGTGCACTTCGCGCAAAATTTATCACAGGACCTGGAAAGCCTATATTGCATGGTGTGAAGCGTGGGGGTTGGAACCCTCGCTCTTATTTGGTGTCTAGGGTGCTGACTTTTCTGCAACAGGGACTGGACAAGAGCCTGGCATTGAGTACGCTCAAGGGCCAGATTTCGGCCTTAGCGGTCCTTTTTCAGAGACCTTTGGCTTCCCATTCGCTGATCCGCACATTTGTACAGGGTGTACGTCATGTGGCTCCCCAGTTTCGGCCACCTCTGGCGCCGTGGGATTTGAATCTGGTGCTCTCTGTTTTACAGAAATCACCTTATGAGAAGATTAGGGTCATTCCCTTGTCCCTTTTGTCGCAGAAGGTTGCCTTCTTAGTGGCTGTCACATCCGCACGGCGGGTGTCGGAATTGGCTGCCTTGTCCTGCAAGTCCCCGTACTTTTTTCTTCATAATGACAAGGCGGTGTTGCGACTTCCACCTTCTTTCCTTCCGAAGGTGTTCTCTTCTTTTCATTTGAATGAGGAGATTATTCTTCCTTCATTATGTCCTCACCCAAAACATCCTAAGGAATTTGAGTTACACTCTTTGGATGTGGTGAGGGCCCTGCGGGTTTGAGTGCTACAGCTTCCTTTCGGAAGTCTGACTCGTTGTTTGTGTTACCCGGGGGCTCCAAACAGGGTTCGGCAGCCTCGTCGGCTACCATTTCCCGTTGGATTAGACAGACCGTGACCCATGCGTATGAGCTTCGGGGCAAGGTTCCCCTTTTTCCGGTCACGGCTCATTCCATCAGGTCGGTCAGCACCTCCTGGGCGTTCAGGCACCAGGCTTAGGTGTCTCAGGTGTGCAAAGCGGCCACTTGGGCCTCAGTGCACACGTTTACTAAGTTTTACAAAGTTGATGTGTCGGCATCTGCGGATGCTGCTTTTGGCCGCAAAGTTTTGCGAGCAGCGGTGTGAGTGCGTCTGGCGCTCCCTGAGAGGGTTCTGTTGGGTACTGTTGTTGTTGTTGTTGTTTGCCCACCCCTCTAGTTTTTTGGCACTGCTTTGGGACGTCCCCACGTGTCCTTTAAGAAGAGCTGCGTCTGTCAGTGAACGTAAGAGAAAAAGCGATTTTATTATAACTTACCGTAAAATCCTTTTCTCTGAGTTCACTGACAGACGCAGCTCCCGCCCCTCTGGTTTTTTTGTTGCACTGCTTGTGACAAACTGAATGCTATTGGCCAGCAGGGGGTTTTATAGGCTCAGGTGAGGACGGCCCCCATGGAAGGGGCCAGCCTATCCCTGATGCTTTTGCATCTGTTTTGCCTAGTCACTCCTGATAGGACGACATAAAACCCCACATGTCATTTAAGAAGAGCTGCGTCTGTCAGTGAACTCAGAGAAAAGGATTTTACGGTAAGTTATAATAAAATCCCTTTTTTTTTGTTTTGTCCCTCCCATTAGGCGTCTGTTACCGGACCGTGTGCAGTTCTCCTCGTGGGGCTGTACAAGCCCTGTTTCTTTGGGGTGTGCTTGTCCCGTTTGCTGTTGGACCGTTTTTTTTCTTCAGTCCTGGTCACGGTCAAAAGATGGAGGGCATGGTCTGGACATCAAGGCTCTGACTTGCTTTTGTCCATCCGCACGGTGATGGCATCCCTTATGCTTGGGGACCTTTCTGGCTTTCTTCGATATCTCAAATGTCTGCTTTCGCACTCCACTATGTGCCCGACCTCAGCACTCCCTCAGTTTTTGCTGTGGGAGGAGAGCATTACCGGCTTGTGGTGTTGCTTTTTGATCTAGCCGTCATTCCCCAAGTTATGTCAGGGGGGATTATGGTCCTGGGCTACCTAGTCGACCCTTTTTTGCGAGCAGAGTCTTCGACTGCCCCGTAGGGCGACGTAGCTCATATACTGACCTTGACAGAATCCAGTTGGCTTCAATATTACCGGGAGTCCGGTCTGGTCGTTTATGTTGTTTGGGAACTATCTTTCGAGAAGGATCTGCGGTCCCTAGGGCCGTTCTTTTGTCTTGCTTACAGTCAGTGGTTTTGTTTTGACGACCTGGCTTTGATAGCAGGTGCTGTTGTTTTGGCACTGCTGGAGACTGAGGCGTTTCCCTCTAGGCAAAGCTACCACTGGATGTGACACTTTCGCCCTGCTCGGTGGTTCCAATTTTGTCCTCCCTCCACAGGGGATTGAGCAGACATGGGCTTGAGTACCTTCAAGTACTAGGTGTCAGCCTTGGCAGTTTTCTTCAGCGTCCCCTGGTCTTGCATTCTTTGGTGCATACCTTGGTTCAGGGGCTCGAAGTTTGTCCACACTGGTGCGGTCTCTTCTACCGCCGTGGGGTCTGGCCTTGGTGGTTTCCTTTTGAATAAGGACATTGTGTTTCGCTCTCTCTGTTCCTTGTCCACATTTCCTATGGGGTTTGGCGTGATTGGGTGTCTTTGCCAGCCCCTGAGTCTTGTCAGAGTGTTAGACTCATGGTTTTTGATGCGGTCGGACCGAGTATGGGGCTCTTTGTTTCACTGTTACCATTTCTGGATGGCTCCGACCGATAATGACTCTGACCTATTCTGTTGGAGGTTGGGTTCCCCTTTTTTTCCTGTTACGGCCCACGCTGCTCGGGTGCTTAGTGTTTCTTGGGTCTTCTGTCATCAGGCGTCCGTTGCGACATTTGGCTGATGGCCTCCTGGTAGTAGGTGTACTCTTTCACAACATTCTACGAAGTGGATGCGCTGGCATCTGCGAATGCTGCTTTTGGCCGCAAGTTTTGCAGACTGCGATTTGGAGGGTCTATCCCCTCTTAAGGGGTTGTTCAGGTGGGCTCCAGTTGCTCTGTATTGAGCTCCTGTTACCAAGTTGGCTCTTGTGTTAACTTGGAGTCTTCTCTTCGTTATCCCACCCCTCGTGTTTGACACTGCTTTGGGACTTCCTATTGGTCAAGAAATATGGATCGCTGTGTCTGTCAAACGATAGAGAAAATGGGATTTTTTGACTTACCGTAAAATACTTTTTCTCTGAGTTCATTGACAGACACAGCACCCGTCTTAGGAGTTTTTGATGCTTCTGATAATGCTTGTTCCCAAACTGAAGGCCTATAGCAGAGAGGGGGGTGTATATCACCTAGGACGGCCCATAGGCATAGTCTTTTTTTTTTTTTTTTCTTTTCTGCCTAGTCCTACTCTGTAGCGGGCAATATAACCCACTGGTCAATAAAATGGATCGCTGTGTTTGTCAATGAACTCAGGGAAAAGGATTTTACAGTAAGTCAAAAAATCCTATTTGTTTCCCTATTGAGATCTGATGTGTTTTCAAAGTGTTCCATTCATTTTTTTGAGCAGTGTATTTTGATGTTGGGGGAATTTCCTTTAGGCAACTCTGGAAGACCAGGGCTGTAGGTTGACTCGTTTATTATAAATTTTTGTTCAGTAGAAAGCCCAACACATTTTCAGGGCTTCTGAATCTTCCCCCTTTATCAGGTCAATAACATTGGTTAAAACATGCAGTAAATATCTGATATGGTTTACTTTTGGGTTAAAATATATTTCTAATTTTCAAAAGTATCAGTCAGACATAGATATAATTTTTGAAAACAGTATAATTTGCAGTTATGCTAAAAACACAGTAATGGATACACTTTATTTGGATAACAGTGAATGTAATCCAGGTCTAACGCTGGCCATACATGTACAATTTTCTACTACAATTTTCCTTTTAGATTTATCAAAACCATATAATATGGGCTCAAAGCTAAACACTTTTCACTACATAGTTGAAGGTAAATCTAAAGGAAATTGAACAAAAAGTTGTATAGTGTATGGCCAGCTTAACCACTTCACCCCCGGAAGGATTTCCCAGGTTAGGACCAGAGCACTTTTTGCGATTCGGCACTGCGTCGCTTTAACTGACAATTGCGCGGTCGTGCAACGTTGTACCCAAACAAAATTTGCGTCCTTTTTTTCCCCACAAATAGAGCTTTCTTTTGGTGGCATTTGATCACCGATGCGTCATTTCTGATCGCTGCTATAAACAAAGAGAGACAATTTTGCAAAAAAACAATATTTCTTTTTGCTAAAATTCAAATCCAAAAAAATATAAAAAAAACATTTTTTTTTTCATCAGTTTTGGTTGATTTTATATTCTTCCTCATATTTTTGGTAAAAAAAATTGCAATCAGCATTTATTGATTGGTTTGCACAAAAGTTACTGCATTTACGGATGATAAGAATTCATTTCTTGGGTTTTTTATTTTTTACTAATAATGGCAGCGATCTGCGATTTTTAGCGGTACTGCAATATTGGGGCGGACATGTTGGACATTTTTGACACTTTTTTGGGACCAATGACATTTATACAGCGATCAGAAATTTAAATGTCCACTGATTACTGTATAAATGTCATTGGCAGTGAAGGGGTTAACCTGCAGGGGGCGATCTAGGGGTTAACTGTGTTCCCTACGTGTGTTGTAACTGTGGGGGGGGGGCTGGGCTATCATGGGCATAAGAGATCTAACTGATCCCAGTGACAGGGATCAGTAGATCTCTTATGTCCCCATTGACAAAGCGGGGAACCACCGTGTTTACATTGGCGGTTCCCCGCTCTTTGGCTCTCGTAGCTCATCGCGGCTCGCCGGTGGACACCGGAGTGTGTCCGGCATGAGAGCGCGCCCCCGGTGGCGCGCGCTCGCTCGACCCCTAGCTGCGCCTGCGCGAATCGCCGCCTATTTACGGCGATTCGCGGGACGCATCCACACCGCCGCAGTAAATATATGTTATGGCTTCATACGCATGGCTGTACAAGCACCATATAATATGCAGGGCCTATGTAATGACTCTCCTGGGACCCACAGCTGCCACATACAGCCCAGCTTAATGAGATGAATTTAGAAAATTTTGGCTGTATGCGGTTATGAGCCAGGGGTTGTGTAAAGCGCCCACACGTGCTCAGACATATGCTTCAGATGCAGAGCGTATTCATTTGGAGCAAACTTTCACTTGGGTGCTTTACTGAACCCCTGCCGCATAGCTGCGTACAATTGCATTTTCTAATTCATCTCAATGGACAGCTGTATGCATCAGCTACCAGTACTGGGAGAGTGAATATGCAGACTCTGCACGGTGCACGCTGTACAGCCGTGTGCATGAAGCCTGAAAGTAAATATCACTGTGTAAAATAAGTGGACATGGCAGATGAAAGATAGTAAAAGAAAAGAACAATATTTGGGGAGAGGACATTAAGAAAAATGTAAAGTGATTGCAAAGCTCTATCTTTTTTCAAACTAAAATAATAAACATGTTTTACTTATCTGCTCTGGTATTGCACAGAGCGGCCTCAAAACTTCTCTTTTGGGGTCCCCCACCAGCGTGCTCACCTCCTACTCTTGTTGCACTACTATAAGAAGCTGCTTCTTATTGGGGCGCACCTGCGGGTTCCCTCCCAAGCCAGGCTGTGTGCGTCAGTCCCTCCCCTGCCTCCTCATCACAGAATTTGATGATAGAAGCAGGAGCCGATGGCTACCGCTGCTCTCACGGAGTCTTGCTGAATCGAGATACAACTCCATTAAGTATAAAGAGAGGAGAGGGGGTGATATAACCAATAGGACATTTTTTACCTTATTGTAGGGTGCATTAAAGGATAAGTTCATCTTTCATAACATGTTACATGTCACACCCATATTCGGGATGTAACATGTTATGAATGCTCCGGCCCCCACACCACCCACTAGCTGTCAAAATTTAAAAAAAACAAAAACGTGGTTGTACGGAGCTCGGCCCACCCGGCCGCGTCACAAATTCACAGCATTCAGTAGAAAACTACAAGGTCCAGCAGCTTTTGCAGCTGTAGACTTGTAGTTTCCAATTAACTATCTTGGCGCTGTGGTAGTTAATGCATTCTTCCTGTTAGCATGTATCAGCTTCCTCGTACTAGGAAGCAGATCCACTGACATATCTTCAGGAGACCTGAGACAAAAAATAATAAATGCACATTTTTTTTATCTGCAAAAAAAATGTGCATTATTATTTCTTCTGAAAAGGTGAATTTATCCTTTAGGCCTCATGCACACTGGACTATTTTTACAGTCCTGTTTTTTGGCTTCAGATGTTTTTTTCTGTAGCCAATAAACTCTCGAGCATGTTATCCTATATGTCCATGCACACATAGGCTGTTATCAGCAGTTTTTGGCAGGGGCGTTTCCTGGCTGGAAACCCCCCCCAGAACTAGTGGGTTTTGAGTGGAGTTTTCAGCTGTAAGGCCCCTTTCACACAGACGGATAGAATCCAGCTTTTAGCTGCGGATAGATGAAGTTCTCTACCACAGCTGTACTGTGACAATGCTTTCCTATGGCCACTTTCACACTGCATTTAGCAACGGTTTTGTTACAGACGATTTAGAACAGTTAGAAAAAATGGATTGGAATGTGTCCAGGAAGGATGTTCTGCAGCTATCTGCACGTATCTGCAGCTATCTGCAGGTAAAAGCAGTGCACTGTGTCATCTACGGATAGCAACGGAAACAAGCATAGAAAATCAATAGGAAGCACTTCAGAAATGACAAGAATGTTAAGAATGTTTCCACTGCAGCTAAACGTAGCTGCATGTAACCGTGGCTAATCGGAATGAACAAATGCAAGTAATCGTGATTTGGAGTCTGGTATCTGGCTTGCATTTAGCAACAGCAGAACAGCTGCCTGTGTGAAAGGGGCCTAAAACCGCTCTAACTGAAAAACTACAAAAAACGCAGCTATTTGGTGTTTAGCATTGTTTTTGAGCCATAAGCTTTTGTGGGAGTATAATGCTTAAAAAAGCTAAAAAAAAAAACGTTGAAAAGCTCATTCTACAGCTTTCTACAGCTAACGCTACTGGCTTTTTTTTTTTTTTTACTAACGTCCAGTGTGCATGATGTTTTCGGCTTCATGCATACTGGACATTATAAAAAAAAAAGCCAGTAACGTTTGCTGTAGAGAGCTTTAGCTGTAGAGTGAGTTTTTCAGCATTTTTCTAGTAGTGTTTTTCAGCGTTTTTTTTTATTTTAGCTGTAGCGTTTTTGTAGTTTTTATTTTTTTTGCAAAACTATACTCCCATAAAAGCTTATCGCTCAAAAACGCTGATAAACACCGAATAGCTGCGGTTTTTGTCATTTTAAGTGTGTTTACAGCTGAAAAACTCCTCTCAAAACCCACTAGTTCTGGGTTTTTTTCCAGATAAAAAATGCCCCTGCCAAAAAATGCTGATAACAGCCTATGTGTGCATGGACACATAGGATAACATGCTGGGGAGTTTGACTGCGGAAAAAAAACGCCTGAAGCCAAAAAGAGCAGCTGTAAAAATGTCCAGTGTGCATGAGGCCTTAAGGTAAAAAAAAGTTCTGGCTTTTAGGACCACATTAATGGGGAGTGTATAGGAAAGCCTGCTCCAGTCTCTAGCAAACCAGCAAACTTTTCTTTTACAATCTTTCTTTTGTCTTGTCCTTTTTATTTTCCTCTGCATTCTTTCTTTTCTTTATCTGATTACTTTCATCATCATCATCATCAATATAAAGTGTACCTATTTTCTTCTGGTCTCTATCCCTGCTGCTTAAAGTGTTTAACACCAAAAAAAAATGGATCCTGCTCCTTTAAAGCATGTAATCTGACACTGTCCTTGTCCTGTGTCATTTGGCCCCCTTTAAGGCTTTATGCACACAGGACTTTAAAAAAACCGTCCAAAAAATGTCAGTAGCTTATCCAGTGATTTTTTTTTTTTTTTTTTCAGCTTTTACCAGCGTTAAATTACCGCCGTTTTTTTCACGTTTTTAAAGGGCCAGCGTTTTTTTGGGGTTTTTTCCAATTGATCGAAAACGTCCAAAAATGTTGGGGATTGACGTTTTTGGATGTTTTTGAACGTTTTTGCAGCTGAAAAACGTCTCTCAGAACCCTCTGGTCATGGGGTTTTTTTTACAGCTGAAAAACATCACTGCAAAAATCAGTTGATAACAGCCTATGTGTGCAGGAACACATAGGATAACATGAGAGTTTATTGACTGCAGAAAAAAATGTCTGCAGCTGTAAGCAGCTGCTGTAAAACAGTCAAAAAACGTCCTGTGTGCATGAGGCCTAAAACCTAAAAAAACTGGCTGATCCTGCCTGGCTATACCCCTCCCCCTGTACTTAGACTAAGATAGATAAGGACAGCTGAGAACTGACAACGGAGTCATCTGTACGCGCCTCCGTCATCTGCAGCCTGCTATCTGCTCTCCTCTCTGCTCCTGTGTCCTCCATTCCCCTCCCCTCTCTGTGACAGTGCCGCCCCTCCCCCTCCTGCTGCTTGCATAACACTAATCCGTTTACACCATCAGCACTACCTCATATTGCAGTGTCCCCCTCCTGTGTATGATTTGTAAAAAGCTGTAAATACCTAATTTCACAGCTGAGATTGCGATCATATGACTGGCCAGCTCTCTCTTCTTCTTACTGAGGTCAGCAGAGGAATCTCGGCCCTGCCCACTGCATCTGTCAGAGGAGGAAAGAAGAAAGCCAGCCGGTCATATGATCACAATCTCGGCTGTGAAATTAGGTATTTGCAGCATTTATTTTTATAAATTATACACAGAGGAGGACACTGCAATAGGAGGCAGTGCTGATGGTGTATACAGGTTAGAGTGGCTTAACAACCACTTTAACTTTACATTTCATCTACATCTGCACGTTCATAAGAAATCTACATTGCTCTCATACAGTCATGGTCAAAAATATTGGCACTCCTGCATTTCTGTCAGATAATGCACCACTTCCCACAGAAAATTGTGTGCAATTACAAATGTTTAGGCATTCTCGTGTTTCTTTTGTTTGTATTAGTTTGACACAAATAAGTGGAGACACCTAAAACTAAATCTGACACATTCCATGCAAAACTCCAAAAATGGACTGGACAAAATTATTGACGCTCTCAATTTAATATTTGGCAGCACACCCCTTGGAAAAAATAACTGAAATCAATCACTTCTGGTAACCATAAATGAGTTTCTTGCACATCTCTACTGAAATTTTGGACCACTCCTTTTTTCGCCAACTGCTCCAGGTCTCTCAGATTGGAAGGGTTCCTTTTCCCAAATGCTGTTTTGAGATCTCTCCACATGTGCTCTATGGCAGTGGTCCCCAACCGTTTAGGCACCAGGGACCAGTTTTATGGAAGAAAATTTTCCACCGTGGGGGGTGGGGGAGTATTGAGGGCTTAGAGGTGATTGGGGGGTGGGCGAGTGTTAGCACTTCAGTTATTATTCACTAATAGGATGAGTCACTCCTCTCGCCTCTGTGCGATTTCCAGGAGAGGTGTTATGGCAGGCTCCCAATCCTCCACCTATATCAATAGAAAAGATAGACGGGACACACTCTCCAATGCAAAAGTTTACTGAGTAAACTTCTTCGTACATGAATATAAGCAGCAACTGTACAGTTTTCGGACAAGCCCTGTGCTTCATCCTGTCACTGCAGCCTGCCACCCCAGCCACCAGATGCAGCCTGTCACTGTAGCCTGACACCAGATGCACTGTGTCACTGTAGCCTGCCATCGCAGCCACCAGATACAGCCCATCACTGTAGCCTGCCACCAGATACAGCCCATCACTGTAGCCTGCCGCCAGATATAGCCCATCACTGTAGCCTGCCACCAGATATAGCCCATCACTGTAGCCTGCCACCAGATACAGCCCATCACTGTAGCCTGCCACCACAGCCAACAGATACAGCCTGTCACTGGAACCTGCATCCGCAGCCTGTCTCTGGAGCCTGCCACCACAGCCAGCAGATGCAACCTGTCACTGTAGCCTGCCACCCCAGCCAGCAGATGCAGCCTGTCACTGTAGCCTGCCACTGCAGCCACCAGATGCAACATGTCACTGTAGCCTGCCACCACAGCCACCAGATGCAGCCTGTCACTGTAGCCTCCCACCAGATTCACCATGTCACTTTGTAAGATTTTTCTATGTGCTCTATATTACTTACTACCAATAAAGCCTCTTGCCAGCGCTATAGCCTCAGCAAGGAATCCGACTTTAGAAGTCAGGAGCAGGGAAATCGGCACATGTCGATTTACACAGGGTTCCGCTACTATGAGACTGAGAATCTTTTGGAGGCAGACTAAACAGCAGTGATGGGGGCGGTGCTGTGGGCAGTGATACAACCAAACCTGGTCTCTGTTTGGCCACCGCTCAGCTCCTTCAGTGTGGGTTCACCTCAAACAGGCACAGACCATTACCAGTCCGCGCCCCAGGGGTTGGGGACCCCTGCTCTATGGGATTTAGATCTGGACTCATTGCTGGCCAGTTCAGTGCTCTGCAGCGCTTTGTCTTAAACCTTTTCTTTTTCTTAAACCATTTCTTGCTTTTTGACGTTTGCTTTGGGTCAATGTCCTGTAGAGCTGCATGATTCTGGCCAAAATGAGAATCACAATTTTTTTTGCTTAGTATAAAGATCATGATTCTCTCACGATTCTCACGGCGTAACATCTTACTTATACAAAAAAATTGGGGTAACGGCACTGTTTATTTTTTGTATCTCTTTTAGCTTCTTTTATCAGCAGTGACTTCAGAACTTGGCTCTCTGCCCAGAGACTCAAGTCGCCCCGACTTAGAAAAGACTTCAGGCAACTTGCATTGACTTCTATTACAGTCAAGTGGTCTGAGTCGCCCTGCAAGTCGGACTCCATTAACTGCACTGAAAATCGCGGTAATGCCCGATGGAGATTGCAGGGGGGGGGGGGGGGATGAATCGAGATCGCGATTTTATTACGATTAATTGTGCAGCTCTACTGTCCTGCTATAAGACCCATTACCTCTGACGGAGACCCAACTTTCTGACACTGGGCCCTACATTGCACTCATTTTTTGGTAGTCTTTAGATTTCATAATACCATGCACACGGTCAAGACAATCCAGTGCCTGAAGCAGCAAAGCAACCCCAAAACATCAGTGACCTTCCACCATGCTTGACTGTAGGGACTGTATTCTTTTCTTTAAAAGCCTAATTTATTTTTCTGTGAACAGTAGAGTGTTGGGCTTTATCAAAAAGCTGTAATATGTTTTGTCCGTTTACAGCACATTCTTCCAAAAGGATTTTGCTTTCCTCGGGTAAGTTTTGGCAAACTCCAGTCTGGCTTTTTATGTTTGTGTCAGCAGTGGGATTCTCCTGGGTCTCTACCATAGCATCTCTTTTCATTCAGATGGCAACTTATAGTGCGAGCTGACACAGATGTACCCTGTGCCTGAAGCTCAGCTTGAATTTGTCTGGAAGTTGATCGAGGTTCTTTGTCCACCATTCGAACAATCCTTTGTTGCAATGTTTGATCAATTTTTCTCTTTCGTCCACGTCCAAGGAGATTAGCTACAGTGCCATGTGCTGTAAACATCTTGACAATGTTGCTCACAGTGGACACAGGAACATTGAGATCTTTGGAGATGGACTTGTAACCTTGAGATTGTCCATGCTTTTCCACAATTTTTGTTCTCAAATCCTCACAGTTCTTTGCTGCTTTTTCTCTTCCCCATGTTCTATGTGGCACAACAGAAAGGTCGAGTACATTTTTCACCATTTTAACTGGTTGTCGGTGTGATTTCTATATTGTCAGCATCTGTTAATTGATACAGGTGAGTTTAATTACAGGAGCATCACATACGTGGAATGCAATTATTTCTTACAATTTTGAGAAGGTGCCAATAATTTTATCTAGCCCATTTTTTGAGTTTTGCGTGTCAGATTGGCTTTTTGTTTCTCCACTTTTTTGTAGCATACCAATACAAACAAAAGAAATAAACATGAAAATGCCTAAACATTTGTAATTGCAACCATTTTCTGGGCAAAGTGGTACATTATCTGACAGAAATGTGGGGGTGTCAACATTTTTGGCCATGTATTTTACTTTGTATTTACTTTATTTTCACTGTCACTATTTGTCCATATTGGGGCACTAGTTTGGTACCAATAATATATCTCTAATGATGTGTGTCTCACTCGTGGTTGTTGCTTCAGTTCTGAAAAATTTTGATTCATGCACTCCCTGAAAGTGTTGTAAATAGTATGATGGTTTTATTAACTTTTGTCTCACTGTTGTCCAGTTGGGGAAGGAAGAGTGGGGGGGGGGGGGGATTGTAATCAGGATTGCCTTCCAAGTTTTGACATGTATAGAGGTCCATCCTTCTGGCTAGAAGACAGGGAAGACCTTGATTTGAGAAGGCACAAGCAGGGAGCAATGAAACAGAACAAAGATTCCAGAAACTTTTCTTGTTTACTGTAAGAGAGAACAAAAGCATGAATGTTAGATGTGCCTGTTTCCGCCCACTCCTTGCAAAATAGTACTTTCTTGATATGTTGCTGTCACACGTGAGGCCTATAGAAGCAGAATGAAAATGGAAAATGCAGTAATTTTATTAAATTACTTTCACACAGCTGTTCTTTTGTCTTCCACTGCTATACAAGTGGGTTGCAGTATAGATGGGATCTGTCATCATTGTCTTTGAATGATGCTTGTGATGGCTAGAAGTGATTTGGCAATGCAATTTAGTGATGACAATTTCTTTTCTAAGTATTTTGTATCTTAAATCCCATTTGAAGCCTCAGATTTTGTTTTTTGTTTTTTTGTGTTTTACTGCCCAGTGCTCCAATCAACAACCACTTCTCAGGAAATGTTGGACCGCTGGAGACCCCCTGTATGAGAGCAGAAGTCCAGCTCTCCAGTATGCTGCTGGCAAGTAGCTTTTACGAATCAAAAAACATACAACTGGTAAAAATTATTTTAAAAATACCATATCCTTCTATATGCTATGTAGCATAGCTACATAACAAGTAAAAAATCTAAGGCTTTAATTGGGCTTTAACTACTTGCATTGTATAGCTTGTATTTTTTTTTTTTTCGGGGGGGGGGGGGGGGGGT
>BLSH010005733.1:258944-274112 GCA_018402905.1 Glandirana rugosa | reverse complement strand
GTTCTCAGATAAGCACACCTTCGCTGAGGGCAGATGGATTCCAGAAAGTAAATGCTACATGAATCATCTGCCCTTACTCAAAATGTTAGGGGTGTTTTTCAGTAATTTCTCTGCAAAATAAAGAATGGAGACATGGATGGGTGAGTTTGCTTTGAATGTTAAAAATGATTTAATTCGAAATTTTGGTTTGTGGTGCTTGGATGCAGTGTAGTTCAATTTTAAGTAATTTTATAGCTATGTTGCAGATTTTAATGTGTACAAAAAAAAAGCTCTAAAAAGGAGATGGTTAAACAAAAGTTTTTCATGTGGATTCCGCAAGATTGCCCTTTCAAGTTATTTGTATCTTGGAAGAAGGTATACTCTTTAAATGGTATATTTAAATACTGCTTGACTTGTACTCCTTGACACAGTCCTAGCTCGTGCACTAGAGTTGTTCCTGGAGTCACTCTTAAAGAAGGCCTGTCAGGTTACACAGTCTCGAAGTGCCAAGACCATGACTACATCACACCTGTAAGTTGTGTGTGTGAGTTTGCGTGTGTATGTGTAGGTATGTGTATATATAGTGGCAAGAAAAAGTGTGTGAATCCCTTGGAATTAACTGGTTTTCTGCAGTAATTTGCCATAAAATGTGATATAATCCTCATCTAAGTCACTGCAATAAACACAATGTGCTTAAGCTGATAACCCACGAACCATTCCAGTTTTTGTATCTTTATTCAAAAGACCCATTAAACATTCACTGCAGTGCTGGAGGAAAAAGTAAGTGAATCCATAGACTAATTACTTCAACAAAAGCATGACAGAACACCAGCACCATGGCAAACCACAACGCTACTGAGAAAATGTATAGAGAACATCATGATTTGTCCTTGCTTTTCTGCCACAGCATCTAGACTAATTGCCATCATTGAGGGGGAAAATTAATTTCTCAAATTTACCAAAATATCCTACTGGATAATGTCAGTGTGGCGAAGCTTAGTAGAAGTTGGATGATGTAGCAGGACAACGACCTTAAGCATTAAAGTAAATCCACCACAGGGAAAAAGAAAATGTGCCATTTGTAGTGGCCCAGTCATAGCCATAGTCATAGAGATGCTGTTGAATGACTTAAAAAGAGTCTTTCACACCCACATCCTACAAATATGTCTGGGCTGAAGCAGTTTTGTTAAACGTTGTGCAGGTCTGATCCAGAGCTACTGAAAGTGCATGCTTGAAGTCATTGATGCCAAAAGGAGGTTCAACCAGCTATTAAAGCAGAACTTTACCCAAAACAACTTGACAAAAAAAGTTTATTTTTAGCAAGGAACATACATTCCACATTAATAATTATGCTACCAAAATTAGTGTGTGCTGTAAATTGCCTCCAGCATTGTTCCTGTTTTTTCTTACTGGAGGCTGCCATTTTGCTGAAGCCCAAAGCCCCTGAGCAACTGTAAAATATTAGGCCGTCAGCAGATCGGCCTCTAGTGGCTCTGATTTTCATCTCAGTGCCAAAAAATAGGGCACAGCAATAAAAAAAACTGTTAATTAACCAATGAGCCAGCACACTCAGTAATTCAGGAATATTACACAATGAGAAGATAAATTAAAATAGATTAAAATAAAATAGATAGATAGATAAAACAATACTAAAACTGTAAACAATTGAGCATCAATGGCAACATGTGAGTAGGATGCAGGGTGAGGGGATGACAGCATAAAGGTACGAGGCTAAAAAAGTCAATTAAGTCCAATGGTAACTTCTAGTTCCTGAGGTGAGCAGAAAAGGCAATCCATGAAAAGGGGGGGGGGGGGGATCCAAATGTTGTGAGTAGAATCCCCTCCGGCCGGCAGCTCCTTAAGGTAGGGACCCCCACAACATGTAGAAAGAAAGAAGGGCGCCAGGTCAGTGCAAGATTAAAACGCCACAACGTTTATTAGTAGTAACATACATAACCACTTCTTGTCAGCATCATGTCAGGTCCAGCGTGAATCCACCAGGGCTGAGCTGGCATGGAGGACCCCACGGGGGTTGGGTGGATGGTAAGAGACCCAGAAGCGGTATGTAACCGTCCCGCAGGGAGACACGGCCAGCTGATGGGAAAATCCTGATGGTAGGAGGACCGGTGCTGGGATGTCCCACAGCGGTGTGCTGATCAGGCGCGACTTCCGGTTAACCAGCCGTCACTAGAGCGAAGTCACATGATAAGCTACGGTGGGAGAGAGAGGACAAACCAACTATCTGGAGGAGGTCTGTGAGAAGTTGTGTGAGAAGCTAGACTGGTCTCAGCGACGGTTCAGAGGCTCCGCCCCCTTCTTGACGGCTGGTTACCCGGAAGTCGCGGCTGGTCAGCACACCGCCGTGGGACATCCCAGTACCGGTCCTCCTACCCCCAGGATTTTTCCATCAGCTGGCCATGTCTCCCTGCGGGACGGTTACATATTGCTTCTGGGTCTCTTACCATCCGCCCAACCCCGTGGGGTCCTCCATGCCTGCTCAGCCCTGGTGGATTCACGCTGGTCCTGACATGCTGCTGACAAGAAGTTATGTAAGTTACTACTAAAAAACGTTGTGGTGTTTTAATCTTTCACTGACCTGGCGCCCTTCTTCCTTTTTAAAAAATAGAGCACAACTGAGCGTGTACAGATCAGGGTGAGACCATGTATTACTGGATTTGAAACAGTATAGGCACCTATTTTTAATGTTTTCCTTAGCTATACCTGCAAAAGGGGCCAGCCTGAAGTGATCTTAATTTTCTGACTAAAGTTCTGTTTACTTTCTTACTTTTTCTCCAGCCCTATGAACGTTTAATATATTCAGTAGACACGAGAAATTAGAATTGTTTGTGTTATCAGCCTAAGCGCATTGTGTTTGTCTATTGTTGTGACCAAGATCACATCATGTTGTGACTAAGATCAGATCACATTTTATGGCAAATTACTGCAGAAAACCAGTTCTTTCCAAGGGGTTCACATTTTTCATATATTTTACTTTTTTCACCCCTAAAGAGACTGTGTAGATTCTGTACATTCCAGGTCACTGTCCTCATAGTTCAACTAAACCTGTAATGAGAAGGGCATGGAGACAGCCATTGCTGAACTTTCTAAAAATACTGGATGTCATGCTGACTCTCTTACTTCAATACTTTTGATCTACATCATGTATGCGTATAGGAATTTATGACTTTTCTCTATGTATCTTGTTTGCTTGAGGGTTAGTGGTTCCCAAAGTCCAAAGCCAGTGGGTCAGCATGGCAGGTATCAGGAGGTCAATGGTTACAGTCTCTGCATTTGCCATGTCGCAGCCTCCATTTGACAATCGGTTGTCCAAATAATGCTGAATGCTTTGTTAAATATGTATTAATGCAGATGGTGAAATGAAAACACAGAAACGTGTTAATTTTCTCCTAAAGTATAACACGTAAAGAAATCATATGCTGCCTTGGCAAAATACATATACAGCCCCTGCCAAATTTCAGATTTGTCTGCCTTTTAAATAAGATTGTCAATGTAATTTTAGATTGACGTGATCACTGTTTTCCATATTCAAGTTTCCTATTTTATACGTTACTCATGAGAGACTTGGAGATAAGCAATGGATGTATTATTTTGCCTGTGATGTCTGTTTGGCTAGTCTATGTATTTTATAATATTTTAGCAGCTATATTTGGATGCTATAATATTATAGCATCCATTATGCTATAATAATTCTGATTTGTTTTTCAAACAGGCATATAATATAAGTGGTGTGTTTAGGATGTGGAGATGAGTTAACTTGCTTCATGGGGCAATCATTAACCAAAATGTTAAATAAAAAGGAATGTTACTTTAAATTTATTTTGCCTATAATCAACATGTGCGAGGGCTTTCCAAATCTATTCTAGGATATGAAAGTCTGTCTATAGCCAAACTTTATTTTCGTTTAGGATAGAGTGAGGAAGGTTTAGATCAGGATTTACTGCAGTCAGAGGCTCTATTGGGGAGATTTCTTCACTTCCTGTCTGGATAAAAGATTGTCCTCAAGATAGGAAATGAGGGGAAATTTATCTAACCGCACTACAGTTCAAAGTAAAAATGCATTTTTTTTTAAAAGCAGAACTAAAAGCAGCTTTTATACACAACTTTTCCTCCAATGGTCCCTTGCCAGCGCCGACATCTTCTCTTGTATGCCAGTTTCATTGGCTGGCGTGGAATGACTTTACACTTGCACATTCACAGGAGGCCAGCATTCCAGCACACTAGGGATGGGGCTGGCCACTGTAAGCTGAACTGTGCATTTGCAGCTCAGTTTACATGCTGGGGGATGCTGCGAACATGCTGATAAGTGTATTTTATTGCAGAAGAGACAAACCTGTTATACTTGCTTGCTCTGTGCAGTGGTTTTGCACAGATCAGCCCCAACCCTCCTCTTCTCGGGTGCGAATGATAGAATGTAATAAGGTAAAAAACCTTCTGCCTCTACAACCACTTTAACCGGTTCCCAACCGGCTAGCGTAAATTTACTGCTGCAGAGTGACGCTGTAGCATGAATCGCTGTCTATAAACAGTGGCTCGCACATGCGCGGCTAGCGGGCGGGAGCGTGCCCCCGCCGGCGCTTTCGTGCCCGCCGCACTCTGCAGCAGTGTGCCCGCAGCTCGGGCGGACTCGATGTCTGCCGGCGAGCCGCGATGACCTGCCAGAGAAGAAAAATGGGGAACCGCTGATGTAAACATGGTGGCTCCCCGCTCTGTCAGGCAGCATGTGAGAGATCTACTGATCCCTGTCACTGGGATCAGTTAGATCTCTTATGTCCCTGGCAGCCCAGCCCCCTCACAGTTAGAACACATCTAGGGAACACACTTAACCCCTAGATCACCCCCTGCAGCTTAACCACTTCACTGTCAATGACATTTATACAGTAATCAGTGGATATTAAAATTTCTGATCGCTGTATAAATGTCATTGGTCCTAAAAAAAGTGTCAAAAATGTCTGCTGCAATATCGCAAATTTTTTTTTTCAAAATTTGTCGTTCTTTTTTTTTTTTGCTAATAGCGGTGATCAGAAATGACGCCAGCTCTGGTGAGTTCCGCACAGTGTAATGAAAGCACAGCGTACTCACTCGGCTTCCTTCCCCACAGCTTGCACTGGACGCTGCATATGTTCTTTACTCCCACCACTTTAATGACAGCCTCACTTGCTGGCCGCTCAGGCTTGTCTTTTCAGGGTGGTGGAAGTGTGAGGAGAGAGGCACACTCTCTGATTGGCCAAGGATGCCATCCTTCAATCACACTGGCCCCTGGCTTCTCGCATTGCAGTATGAAATATGTCAGTGTGGAGGAGAACTGCCTGCAAAAGCAAAGCCGTGCCAAACAAGTATTTGGGGAGGGCGCCTATTCTCATCTATCCTCACATAAAACGGATATATCCACACATGTTCACCAAGGACATTCTACATGATGGTGAGCCACAGTTGCTGTTTGGTGTTGCTTACTTTCCCACTTAAAAGTAAATGAAATGTGTTTTGTGCAAACATCTCATAGCTGAAAAGGTAAGGGCAGCCAGAATTGGTGAGCACCATTAAAAAGACATGATAAACAAATCCTGACATCTGAACCTCTACCATCTAATGTTTAATGCATTCCTTCCTTACTATATTTAGCAAACTTTGTACTTATGTTTAATTTTAGTGTTCATTCAAACCATATAGGTGCATCCAAGTACGCAGAGTTTTTGTGTATTCTTTGCAGCCCATTCATTTTCAATTGGCTGCCGATCACAAAAAGTGTACAGTAGGCACAAATTGTAAAATTGCACCACACCAAACGCCACAGTATTGAGGTACTTTGCTTTTTGGTGGATGAACGTACAGCTGCTTTTGCTAGATGCATGAGGTGCCACTAGGAATAAATAATAACCATACATATCTGCAGATGGCAGTGCATTTCTTTCTGTGCGGTGCGGGAAAACACATGCATACATGTGTGTTCCTGCACTGTACTGTGTCTGAACAAATTTTTTTTCTAAATTTTGGATAGAGCAAGGGATTGTTATAACCTGAGTCAGAGGTTTTTTTTTATTATTTTTGTGATTTTTTTTTTTTTTTTTTTTTTTTTTGACCATCTGCGTCTCATTTTGGAGATTTCCCTTATCCATACTGGTTAGGGGATATCCCTACAAATTATGGGATTCCCGTGGGGCTTCCAGATAACCAGAACTAGTGATTTACCCTCTATTACTCTTCTGGGGACAGCCCAAAATTTGGGATTTTCTTTACTTTCAATGATTATGGTAAACAGATTGAGAGAATGAAAATGCACCTTCGCCTAAGTAGACAAAAATCCTTGCCCTAGCTAGGTTCACACATATGTGGTTGATGCAGCTCGTGTTTGTGTGGGTTCAGCAAGATATTCATTTGAATGGGCTGCTGTACCTGTGGGGAACGCTGGAAAAAGGTCCCTGCAGATCTTTATAATCGCAGCTGCATGGAAATTGCATGGTGCTTTTGCACCAATCGATTTCCCACACCTAAAAACGCACTGCATTTTCAGATGCATGGGGCGGGGGGGGTGGAGCCATTAAGAATTAATGGGCACCTCTGTGCGTCTGCTAAAAAGCAGCGTGTTTTGCCCACAGGTGCGGTAATGTGTACGATTTACACACCTATATGTGAACCTAGTCTTACCACAGACATACAGAGGTATATGGTGTAAACCTAAGTGCATCGCTAATTACTGCAAAGCGTATTAGTTGGGATTGGTAAATGTAGCTCATCATCGGTTGTGCTTACAGCACACACACTTCCTTCAGATGTACAAGGCTGGTAATCATGGCTACTGTACTTGTCAATGTGATTATTTTTTTTCTTGGAAAAATTGGACATTATGCTGCAATGCTTTCCAAAAGTTCAGGCATATGTGGGCCTCCTAGAGTATACAGCTTGGCTACCATTGACTTGTATATCATTCTATATTTTTCTGTCTTTAACAGGAAACAGTGTATAGAACTAGAACAACAGTTTGATTTCTTAAAGGATCTTGTTGCAACTGTCCCAGATATGCAGGGTGAGACAGAAGACAATCACACAGAAGGGGAGAGAGTATCACGGAGGTAGGCTGTCTACATCTTAATTTCCTACCTTTACTGTGCAAATTGCTAACATTTTTCTATGACCAGTGGTAATTGGGCATTTGTTTGTTTTTTGAGTCTTCCCTATAATTTATGAGCATACTTTTAGCATGACAAAAACAAATTTTTATTTTATGTTCCCCCAAGGGGCCGAAAACCTGGAAGCAGCCGAAAGAATGGGGGTACGACTATGAAGGGAAAAGACAAAAAGCAATCTGAAACCGATTCAGAGCAAGAGGTAAGGTTTTATTTTTAGTAGTATCTTCTAGTGGTCTCTTATATCATTTTGTATCCTGATTAATTTTGGCTATTATGTAATACTGTATGTTAACAGGATGATTCTGAAGGCACAGATACAGAAGGTGAAGAAGAAATGTGTATGGCTCCAGCTGCAAATATGCAATCACATGCAACATTTCAAAGGTAAATTCCTGGGTCTTTCTTAGATTTGACCTAAAGACAATTTAGCTTCCATGTGGGAACCATGAAATTCAATTCAAGTATGCAGTTTTTTTGGTGCTGTACTAGGTAGAAGCCATCATTCTATTTAGGGCATATCCTTTTGTGTACATTGTCTCTGAAAAAAGATAGATTTTCTTCTTGATCTGCTTGTAGCAGTTTTTTTCCCCCTTTACAAAGGCCTGACTATATGGCTAAGGCCCCTTTCACAGGGACGGATAGAATCCAGCTTTTAGCTGCAGATAGATGACGTTATCTACCGCAGCTATACTGTGACAATGCTTTCCTATGGCCCCTTTCACACTCTGCATTTAACAATGGTTTCGTTAGACGATTTAGAACGATTAGAAAAAATGGATTTGAATGCATCCAGGAACGATGTTATGCAGCTATCTGCACATATCTGCAGCTATCTGCAGGTAAAAGCAGTGCACTGTGTCATTTACGGATAGCAACGTCAACAAGCATAGAAAATCAATAGGAAGCACTTCAGAAATGTTAAGAATGTTTCCACTGCAGCTAAACGTAGCTGCATGTAACCGTGGCTAATCGGAATGTACAAATGCAAGAAATTGTGATTTGGAGTCTGGTATCTGGCTTGCATTTAACAACGGCAGAACAGCCGTCCGTGTGAAAGGGGCCTAAAGCTGTGTCCATACACAAGTAGACTTCAAAAAAAATTTGCTTATAACGTTTTATTTTGGAGTGAATGGACTTTTCCCAAACAATCACATACACTGTTAGAAATTTGTTTAAGAAAAGATTTCCATCCGGCTCCATAAAATTCTCTTGTCACTGTAGTCGAAAATGAACACCAGTTTGATCCTAGTAACAATTCGAAAATCAAATATTCTTAAATCTATTATATTTTTTAATTAAGCAAACGTTTTACTCTTACGTTCACTGACAGACGCAGCCCTTCATTAGGCAAGTGGGGTTTATGCTCCTATCACTAGGAGTAGACTAGGCAAAATAAAACAAAAGCATAGGTTGGCCCCTCCCAGGGGGCCGTCATCACCATAGCATATAACCCCCTGCTAGACATATCAGTTTTTATTGCCTAGTGCAAGGAGTTAGACCTGGTTCCCTATGGGATCTGCGTTCTTCTGCGTTTTTTTTCTGATGAAGACTTCTATCAAGAAGCCGGCTGGTGGTATAGAGGATATCTAGAATCGAAAAACTTTCCCCAGTCCGGCCAACGTCTGTGCGAGCTACCCTTAGCCTTGGCGGGGACACGCCGCATAGGGCCCGTTCCATGCGGGCTGCCAGTGGCTGATCCCACTTGTGCCCAGTGACTGGTTTGTTCCTGTCCAGTGGCCTGGCCAGCAGCATCCCTCTCCATGGGGAGGAAAGTCTGCTCCGGGTGGCTACTCGCTGCGCCCGTCAGATCGGTGAGTGGACCCCTCTTCCGTCCTAGGGGCGCCTGGGCAGCTTCTGAGGTAGCCGGCCGGTGGGGGCTTATTAGTGGGGATGCATCTGGGGTTGTAATCTCCCGTTCCCCTCCCCCACACCCCGCGCTGACCGTTTTGAGCACTGTATTCAGGCGATTCACCGCCATTTCGTGGTGGATCACCGTTTGTTCGCCACCATTTTGCCGTAGCTCGGCATGTTTTGATGGCAGCGGCCATTTTTCTGTAGCCCATGCGGTTTTCAGCCTGTCCTCTGGCGGCCCCCAGTGGCTTTTCTCTGTATTTCGGGGAAGTGATAAAAACGGCAGGAGCACTTCCGTTTTCGCTTGGACAGCGTGGCTGACAGACGCGGCGGTGCAGGCTCTTGAAGTGGAGTGTTTTTTATTGCTCATTCCGGTCACAGCGCTGAGGCATCAAAAACCAGCAAGTATAGCTGGCTCTCCCTGGGTGCTGGTAGCGGTAGGTGCAATCCTTCCGGGTCTTCCTGGCTGATTGGTGGGGTAGAGGTGGTGGTCACACAGTGGGGGTGCCGGAAGTCTGGGATGTCAGAGGCCGGCAGTGCTATGGCAGGGGTACTTGCGGAGCAACAATCCACGCCGGGGTCCCTGGTGTCCTTGGAACAGCTGAGGGCAGTATTTGGTGAATTCTTTCCCCGGGCGGGGGAACCGACTCCGGGGGGCCCCAAAAAACGCCCGCCCCCCCCTGTCATTCTTCGGGGGAGGATTCGGAACCAGAGAGTGCCTCGGTGATCACGGGAACCCCCGTGGAGCTATCAGAGGGTGAACTGATACCCTCAGACGGTGAAGATGATCAGGGAGCTTCATCTTCGCGCGACAAAGCGATAGTGGCTGCCCTGATCACTGATATTCGCGAGTCCATGCGGCTTGACCAAGCAGGGGAGTCGCATGAGTCCCCATATATTTGTGGGTCACTTAAGCCCCCTAGGTCCCCCAGGGCCTACCCTTATCAGGTTTTTTAACAGGCGGTGTTCAAGGAATGGCTGCGGCTGCAAAATTCCTTTGCTTTACCCAAAAGCTTTGCTGTTCGCTACCCCTTTGAGGATAGTTTTACTAAGAGATGGGCTTCCCCAGCAGTGGACCCACCGGTGGCCCGTCTGAATAAGGCAACGACCATTCCCTTGGAGGGGTCTCCGTCTTTTAAAGAGGCGGCCGATCGCCGCACGGAGGCAGTGTCTAAGGCACTGTTCTTGTTGACTGGGGCAGCCATGCGGCCAGCTCTGGCGGCGCAATCTCTTTTCGAGTGCGCTACCACATTACACTCCGGTTTGACTTGTGAGTGTGCGCAGGCTGAGGTGCAACGGGCACAACACTTGGAAGAGGGTCTCTGCTACCTATGCGATACTGCATTGGACCTGCTTCCCATACTGTCAAAAATGTCTGTTTTTGCAATTGTTATCAGGCGGGTGCTGTGGCTCCGCTCTTGGTCAGGCGACCAGGCGTCGAAGAAAGCTCTTATGGATCTTCCCTTTCAGGGAAGGGCATCTGTTTGGCCCACAGTTGGATGAAATCATTAAGGATTTCACGGGAGGGAAGAGTACTTTCCTTCCAGAGCCAAAACGGCGGGATTTTCGCCGTAGGCAGGGCCCTGTTTCTTCAGGCCAGAAGTTTTTTTCGTGCGCCCGGCTCAGCGGGTAAGGGCTTCAAGTCCAGTAAGGCTTCCGCTGGGCCCAGTAAAAGGCCCTGGCAACGTAAGTCTGAAAAAACGAAGGATAAGTCAACCTCCGCATGATGGGTTGCCCCACCCGACTCTCGGGTGGAGGGCCAGTTACTGGGGTTCGCAGACAGATGGACTGCCCGCATCACCGATCGGTGGGTGCTGGAGGTGGTGTCCTCCGGGTACAGGATAGAATTCATCTCTCTACCCCCAGAAAGGTTCTTCCCTTCGAACTCAAGACTCCCTCAGGGGCGTCGAGAGAAGCTTCTAGGCACCGTTCGGGCGCTTGCTGAACAGGGGGTGATTGTACCAGTACCCACAGTGGAAAGATTTCACGGGTTTTACTCAAACCTCTTTGTGGTGCCCAAAAAGTGCGGTGTCAGGCCAGTTCTGGACCTGAAGGCACTAAACTGCTTTGTAAAGACAAAAAGATTCAGGATGGAGTCCATGCGCTCGGTCGTGGCCGCCCTGCACCAAGGGGAATTCATGGCGTCCCTGGATATCAAGGACACATATCTCCACGTTCCAGTTTGTCACAGGCACCAGCGTTTCCTGCGTTTTGCAGTGGGGGATCTGCATTACCAGTTTGTGGCTCTCCCCTTCGGTCTGGCTTCGGCTCCCCGAGTGTTCACCAAGGTGGTGGCCCCGAGGCTGGCGCTGTTGAGACAGAGAGGTATCGCGGTGGTAGCATACCTCGACGATTTACTCCTGAGAGCAGAGTCGGCCGCAGCTCTGGAGGAGAACATAATAATCACAGTGTCCACGTTAGTAGATTTCGGTTGGCTAATCAACCTGCAGAAGTCGTCGTTGGCTCCATCCTGCCGTCTGGAATACCTGGGTCTGATTCTGGACCCTGATGCCTTGTTCAGGCAAGGGTGTTTTTACCGCCAAACAAGCTCCTGACACTTCAAGCAGCAGTGCGAACCCTGTTATTCCGCCAGTGGTCCTCCTTACGGTTCTGTATGCGAGTGTTGGGGCTCATGGTGTTGGCTTTCGAATCGATACCTTACGCCCAGGGTCACACTCGGCTCCTGCAGAAGGCGATTTTGTTGTAATGGGACAAATCTCCCCTATCCCTAGACAGACTGATCAGGTTGGATCATCAGTCCCGGGGATCCTTGGTTTGGTGGATTCGGGCTCCAGCCCTAAAATTAGGAAAATGTTTCCTCCCCCTCAATTGGTCGATAGTAACAACCAATGCCAGCCTATTGGGCTGGGGAGGGGTCCTGGGTCAGTTTTCTGCCCGGGGCCGTTGGTCAGCTCAGGAAGCTTGTCTTCCGATAAATGTACTGGAGCTGAGAGCGATCAGACTTTGTCTATCCCGTTGGTCGACAAGGCTGCGAGGCCTCCCTGTCCGGGTTCATTCGGACAATGCCACGGCTGTGGCATATGTGAACCATCAGGGCGGAACAAGACGCTCGGCAGCAGCCATGGGACGCGGCTCTGATCCTTCGGTGGGCAGAACTTCACGTGCCAGCTCTCTCCGCAATCTACATTCCTGGCGTGGAAAACTGGCAGGCGGACTTTCTCAGCCGCCGCACTCTGGATCAGGGGGAATAGTCCCTACATCCAGAAGTGTTCCGCCAGATTTGCCTCAAGTGGGGCACGCCAGAGGTGGACCTCATGGCCTCCAGATTCAATCACAAGGTACGGACCTTTGTGTGCAGATCAAGAGACGCACTGGTAGCACCCTGGGGTCGGTATCGGCTACTGTACGTCTTTCCTCCTCTGAAGCTTCTGCCACGGGTTCTGCGCAGGATAGAAGCAGAGAGAATCCCGACAATCCTGGTAGCTCCGGATTAGCCTCAGCGTCCTTGGTACGCCGATGTGGTACGGATGGTGGCAGATGTCCCGTGGCGTCTTCCACTTCGCGAAGACCTACTGTCTCAGGGACCCATCTTGCACCCTGCTTTACCCTCGCTGGCTTTGACGGCTTGGCTATTGAGTCCCAGGTATTGAGGGATAGGGGTGTCTCTGACTCCGTAATCCTTACTATGATTAAAGCGCGTAAGGGTTCTTCGCGTAAGATTTATCATAGGACCTGGAAGGCCTATATTGCCTGGTGTGAGGCAGGGGGTTGCAACCCCCGCTCTTGTGCGGTGTCCAGAGTGCTGACTTTTCTGCAGCAGGGACTGGAAAAGAACCTGGCGTTAAGTACGCTTAAGGGTCAGATTTCGGCCCTGACATTTTTTTTTCAACAACCCTTGGCATCACATTCGTTGATCCGTACTTTTGTACAGGGTGTACGTCATATGGCTCCTCGGATACGGTCGCCTCTGGCGCTGTGGGATTTGAATCTGGTGCTTTCTGTGCTTCAGAAGCCACCATATGAGAGTATTAGGGACATTCCCTTACAGTTGTTGTCGCAGAAAGTGGCTTTCTTGGTGGCTGTTGCGTCCGCTAGGCGGGTGTCTGAGTTGGCAGCATTATCCTGCAAGTCACCTTACTTGGTCCTTCATAAGGACAAGGCGGTTTTGCGACCTTCCCCTTCTTTCCTTCCGAAGGTGGTTTCTTCTTTTCATTTGAATGAGGATATCGTTCTTCCCTCATTGTGCCCTCACCTGTCGCATCCCAAGGAATTTGAACTACATTCTTTGGATGTGGTGAGGGCCTTGCGGGTGTATTTGTTTTCTACAGCTTCTTTTCGGAAGTCTGATTCTTTATTTGTGCCGACGGAAGGTTCGCGCAAAGGCATGGCGGCCTCGTCAGCTACCATTTCTCGTTGGATTAGGAAGACCGTGACTCATGCATATGAGGTTCGGGGCAAGGTTCCCCCTTTTCCAGTCACTGCTCATTCCACCAGGGCAGTTAGTACTTCCTGGGCTTTTAGACACCAGGCCTCGGTGTCTCAGGTGTGCAAAGCGGCTACTTGGGCCTCAGTGCACACGTTTACAAAGTTTTACAAAGCTGATGTTTCAGCATCGGCGGATGCTGCTTTTGGCCGCAAGGTTTTGCAAGCGGCAGTGTAGGCGCGACTGGCGCCGCCTGTGAGGCCTTTTTTTGTTGGGTACAGTTGTTATAGTTGCCCGCCCCTCTTGATTGACACAGCTTTGGGACATCCCCACTTGTCTAATGAAGGGCTGCGTCTGTCAGTGAACGTAAGAGTAAAAGGGATTTTATTATAACTTGCTGTAAAATCCTTTTCTCTGAGTTCACTGACAGACGCAGCGCCCACCCCTCTTTTGAGTTTGTACGGCTTGTTACGAACTGATATGCTATTGTCTAGCAGGGGGGTATATGCTATGGTGAGGATGGCCCCCTGGGAGGGGCCAACCTATGCTTTTGTTTTATTTTGCCTAGTCTACTCCTAGTGATATGAGCATAAACCCCACTTGTCTAATGAAGGGCTGCGTCTGTCAGTGAACTCAGAGAAAAGGATTTTACGGTAAGTTATAATAAAATCCCTTTATCTTGGGCATGAGGTTATCAGCCTAGGTTTCCACTATTGCGACCTGAAAGTTGCGTGATTTTGCCACAATTTTGATGCGACTTGAAGCAATACCTGAGTATTCTTGAGGTCTGTGGACCTAAAGTCACATCAAAGTGGAACCAAAGTAGTGCAGGAACTGCTTTTGAAGTCACTGCGAGTTGACGTTGCACAGATATGAACAGCACTCATCGGGAATCATGGGGTACAACTTGTCATGCAACTTTGCAGTCCCAAGTCGCATGACAAGTCGCACTAGTGGAAACCTATCCTCAAAGTTAAACTATTTGTAGAAGGAAGCATACATATAGGAGGGCTTTCTGACTCACAAAGGTTTAGAAAGCACTAGGGATGCACCGAAATTTCGGCGGGCGAAAATGGCATTTTTGGCAAGTGGCTGAAAGAAAAAAAAATGCCAATAATGAAGCCGTAAAAGGGGCGGGGTCACGCGGGGTCGCCCCATCCCGCCGGGTGCCGCACTTGTGTCCTCCCCCCTCGCGATCTCATGCTGTGTGACGGAGCTGGATTAAATCGCTGGGCAGCTCTGTAACAATGTTCCGCCTTCTAGGCAGCCTCTTGTGATGGACAGCACAATGATCCAATGCCAGGAATCATTGTGCCATGTGTCAGAGGAGGCTGTCTAGGAAGGACATTGTTACAGAGCTGGCCGGCCGATTTAATCCAGCTCCATTACACAGCGTGAGATGCTAGCAGGCACAGACATTCAGGGCTGATCCTGGACACCACAGACACTGGGAGGGAGGGGGCGGGGGGAGCATCTGGTAAAACATGCTGTGCTGAAATTTGATGCCGGTCACCAGAAAACGCATCCACTTGTTCCTCTCCTCCCCCTCCCTCCTCCAATGGCTGCTCTGTCCTCTATCTGTATGGGCAGGTGACTCCGTCCACATCACCTCCAGCATGTTTGCAGTCTGCCCTTAGCAACTCCACACACATCCCCTCTCTCTCTCTCTCTCTCTCTCTCTCTCTCTCTCTCTCTCTCTCTCTCTCTCTCTCTCTCTCTCTCTCTCTCTTCTCTCTCTCTCTCTCTCTCCTCTCTCCTCTCTCTCTCTCCTCTCTCTCTCTCTCTCTCCTCTCTCTCTCTCTCTCTCTC
>BLSH010005733.1:203556-219903 GCA_018402905.1 Glandirana rugosa | reverse complement strand
CAAGAGTATGTGGGCACACGCCTACACGTACTGACTGATGGGTCTGCCCCATTCAACTTCTGGGTCTCCAAATTGGCCACATGGCCTGAGCTTGCCCTTTATGCCTTGGAGGTGCTGGCCTGCCCTGCAGCCAGTGTATTGTCGGAACGTGTGTTTAGCGCGGCAGGGGGGGCGTTATCACAGACAAGCGGAGCCGTTTGTCCACATCCAACGTGGACAAGCTTACCTTTATTAAAATGAATCAGGCATGGATCCCACAAGACTTGTCTGTACCTTGTGCAGAATAAACATTTAGACCGGACTCACACAGCCATTCATATACTTCTTTTTTTGAATAGGCCTCAATACAAAAAAAAAATACCATGTTGGCTACCTCCTCCTACTCCTCTACCACCGCCACTTCCACCTACACTGCCACGGTCACGGTCTAGTCAACCTCTAGGCTCCTACTCCACATCCACCCCCCTTCCCATTTTTTTATTTGATTTTAATTTATTTTCCCTATCCCCATTTTTTTGTAGGGCAGTTGCCCTACCCTTAACCCCATTTTACTTCCTTTTGCAGCCCTCTAGGGCTTTCCAGGACTTTGTTACAGCCATTTTTGTGCCTAAAAGTTCGGGTCCCCATTGATTTCAATGGGGTTCGGTGTCCGTGCGATCGTTCGGGTTCCGTCCGGACCCGGACCCAGACTTTGTCCCGAAGTTCGGCCGGACCAGCAGAACCCGAGCTTCCAGAGGTTAGCTCAACTCTAGTGGTGATATGACGGAGGGATCCAGGATGAACAGCACCCGTTGGTTCTAGGTATTTTTTAAATCCTCTCTTGTGGTCAGCCACAAAGGTATTAGAATGTAGTGGGGATGCCAATTGGCACCAGAGAGAGGAAGGCAACATACGTAAGATGATGTTCATGATCAAAACAATCAGCCAAAATACCAAGACGTATGTCCTTGGATATAAGGCGTACAAATATCTAGAATGTTTGGACAGGTCACTCATGCAATAGAATCAAACTAGAAAATGAAAAACTAACCGCCAAAGGGATTAATCCTGTTTTAGCTGGACTCCTATAGGGACTGGCATTTGTAGAGCCCGCTGAAATAGACCAAAAAGATGGGGAAGCAGAACTATCAGCCCCAAACCCACAAAGTTTCTTCAAAGCGGCTAGAGTTCCTTTGTGTCCCTTTTGTGTCACTTTTTGTGTGTGAAGTTGCGGGATCTACCGCAGACTCCACGGATAGGAAAATACCTAAACGTAAATAAGAGCCCTGTCAGATATATGATGCAGAGTGGTAGAGTGCAGAGGTCTATAGACAAAATTAACTTCCATGAGGCAGCCAAAATGTCATGTCCAAAGGGCATGCAGAGAAGAGCCAGTGAGATAGCAGTTACAAAGAAATTTACTTTTGTGTAACTTTTGTGTGGCGTCCTCGCGCTAGTCGGCTCCGGTAGTGTGCGCAAATGGAGATGAAGATAGGGGCTGAAATACCGTACAGGACGCCAGCGCATGTGCAGAGTGTGGCTCACGCCGCACACTTGTGTGACGTCATGACCAGCCCAGCATTCACTCGGTGCTAATGGCGCATATGAATGGAGCTCGAAGGGAGGAAGAACGTGCAGGGAGGAAACAGGGAGCCCAGATGAGCCAATCCAACGTAGTACAAAAGGGCAATCCAAAAGCATAGTCAGGAACAAGCAAAGTTAGTAACAAGCAAACTGTTATAATAACAAGCAGGAACTGGGATCCATACTAGGCCAGAGACAGGAAGGGGAAGTGAGAATTTATAGGGTACTAAATGAGGAGACTGCCTACAGCTGGCCACTGGATGGAGCCAGAGTCCAAATCACAAAGCAGCAGAAACCCAGAGCTCCACAAAGATTAGAAGTTTCCCCGTCACACAGGCAGCAAGAAACCAAACCTAAGAACACCAGGTTCTAGGATCGAATCCCGATCAAGGCGTGACAGTATCCCCCACACAAAGATGCCCCCCCGGCTATTTGGGCTTGGATGGATGCCCATCATGGAACTTGAACAACTGTGGGGCATGCACATCACGAGTAGGTACCCAAGTCCTCTCAGCAATAGAGTAGCCCTTCTAGTCTACCAGGTACTGTAATTGTCTACCCTTCTGTCGAGAATCCAAGATCTTACTAATTTTGTATTCTTGATGGTCATCAACCGAGATCGGAGAAGGATGTCTAGAGGGTAGAGAAAACCTATTCTTGTAAAAGGGTTTTAGCAGTGAGATGAAAAGTACCCAAATTCAGCTTGGAAGGGAGAACATTTCAAAGAGGAGTGCCACTGTGCAGAGGCGTAACTAGAACCTTCAGGGCCCCGGTGCAAGAAATTATGAAGGGCCCCCTGACCCCTGGCCAGGGCCCTTTCCTCTTCCCACTGATCCTGGGGCCCTTTACGCCTACCGTGGGTCCCTTTATTATGATACTGCAGTGGGGCCCTTTCACAAGTTCTGCAGCAGGCCCCAGGGGGACCAGGGAAGCACACAGGGGCCCTGGGAACAGCAGAAGACAAGTAAACTGGATAGAGGAAAATGGAGGAGATTGGGTCCTCTAAATGCCACCCCCGCCATCCTTCCTATTCAGGTGTACAAGGGAGGCACATGGGCCCCCTGGACCATGGGGCCCAGTTGCAATTGCAACCCCTGCAACCCCTATCGTTACGCCCCTGCCACTGTGAATTGTGAGCTAATTCAGCGAGAGGTAGCATCTCAGTTGTCATAGGTATATCTCCAAATCTTGATTAACCCTTTCAGTCTGGCCATTAGATTGGGGGTGGTATCCAAAAGAAATGGAATTCTTGATGCCCAGGTGTTTGCAAACAGCTCTCCAGAACACAGATATGAATTGTGGCCTTCTATCACTAACAATATCTTCCGGAATTCCATGTAAATTGACAACATTTTCAATAAAACAAAGAACCAAGGTTGGGGCTGAAGGCAAGGCTGGCATAGG
Organism: Glandirana rugosa; assembly: GCA_018402905.1. NCBI lineage: Eukaryota > Metazoa > Chordata > Amphibia > Anura > Ranidae > Glandirana > Glandirana rugosa. Next base: position 216,936 of record BLSH010005733.1, on the reverse strand, counting down.
AACGAAGTGTGCTAGTTTCGAAAATCCGTCTACTACAACCCAGATGATTGTATTCCCTTTGGAGGTAGGCAAGTCCACGATAAAATCCATACTGATATCAGTCCAAGGGGCACGAGGAACAGGTAATGGTTGTAATAGGCCTTGGGGAACAGATCGAGGCATTTTGATAGTCTCACAAATAGTACAAGCTCTAACAAAGGCTATAACATCCCTTCTTAGGGTAGGCCACCAAACCAGAGGCTGCAGACGTAAGAAGGTTTCTCTGATACCAGGATGCCCGGAAACCTTCTGACCAAAAGTGCAAAACTTCTTTAGGTAACTCAGGAGGAACATACAATGTATTAGAAGGAACCGACATATTAGTAGGTACCCGGGACTGAACAGCCAACAAGCTCCTTTGTAAGGAAGTATCCAGCTGTGCAATAATTCGTTCCGGAGGAACTATATGCTCTGGAGGAGCTTGGTGACTCGCAAGGGAATTGCCGAGACAGGGCATTGGCTTTGGTGTTCTTAGTACCAGGAATGTATGTTACAACAAAATTAAACTGGGTAAAGAATAATGCCTAGTGGGCTTGTCTGGAATTCAGTCTCTGAGCCTTTTCCAAGCAGGTTAAATTCTTATGGTCAGTCTGAACCAGAACTGGGAGTTCCGTACCTGCTAATAAATGTCGCCATTTGGAGAATGCTAGTTTTATAGCCAGAAGTTCTTTATTCCCTATGTCATAGTTTTGTTCTGCAACAGACAATTTCTTGGAGAAGAAGGCAACCGGATGTAGCTTGTTGGAAGTAGGGTCTCGTTGGGATAACACTGCCCAGGCACCTATTTCGGAGGCATCCACTTCCAATAAGTATTGAGCAGAAGGCTGAGGATGGCGGAGCACAGTGGCAGAGCAAAAAGCATACTTTGGAAGGGTGGAATACTAGCAGGGGGATTGAATCATTTGGCATGTGTTGGACCACGGAGTGGGCCTTCTCCCAGTCAGTGTTTCATTTGATATGTTGCCGATGGGGCACTCCCAAGGTAGATCGGTTTGTATCCCAGCTCCGCGGAATGGTACCGGGGTTTCTGGCAAGGTTGGGTGCCTCTGGTGGACACCTCAAATGCTCTGGGGGTCCTGTGGGCCATTGTTTGATCTACGCCTCCACGTCTCCTTCCACTGCGGCTTTTGAGCAGGATCAAGGCCGAAGGAATTCCAGTCATTATCTTAGCCCCAGTTTGGTCTTGGTCCATCGTCCTGGTGCACATGGTTGCCAACATTCCTTGGCGACTGTATCTCAAGGTACATTAAAATGATTGAATTCAAACTTAAAGAAAAATATAATATCCGGTTAACAACCGGCCCATAGCCAAATAACGGCTACGGGGCAGTTGCTTAACTCTGGGAGGGCGTACAATGATGTCCTCCCAGAATCGTCTGTCCCGCACGCCCCCTGGGGTGCACACTCGGAAGCATCCTGTGACCACTGGGTCCAGAGGACCCGGCGCTTTATGGATCGCGCTGAATGGCCGCTTGTAACGGCCTTTTAGCATGTGATCGCTCTGTCAAATGACGGAGCGATCACATGTAAATGAGCCGACGGAAGTTCTGGCTTTTCTCTCCCGTCTCTGCACCAATCGGTGCAGTGTGAGAGGAGAGGGGAAGGAGTAATGCAGCAGCTCTGTGGGCAGAGGATCTGAAGTGCCCACAGCGCTGCTATGTGCCAGGCTGCACCCCCACCATCCATCCATCCATGCTCACCCAGCCATCCTCACCCACCCAGCCAGCCATCCATCCATGCTCACCAACCCATCCGTGCTCACCCATTCCCATCCGTGCTCAGTCATCTTCTTCCCTGCTCATCCATCCCCATCCATGCTCAGTCATCCCATCCATACTCAGTCATCCCCATCCATGGCTCATTTGTGCCTCATTCATGCTCATCCATACCACATCAGTTCTCATCCGTGACACATTCATGCCACTACAGTGCCCATCCATGCCACTACACTGCCTATCCATGCCACTACAATGCCCATCCATGCCACTATAGTGCCTATCCATGCCACTACAGTGCCTCACAATAGTGTAATAGGTAGTCAAATTAGATTTGAAATGTATGCTCCTAGAACACCTGACGGTGCTTCCTGCATGTTGGGCCTCTGTATGTCACCAGGCTGTGGAAAAGTCACACACATGGGGTATCGCCATACTCAGGAGGAGTAGCAGAATATATTTTAGGGTGTAATTTTTGCTATGTACATGCTGTGTGTTAGAAATATTGTATAAATGGACAACTTTGTTTAAAAGAAATTGTTGTCATTTTTTCCACAAGTTTTCAGAAAATGTGGAAAAGAAATGAAATGTTCAAGAGACTCATTAAGCCTCCTAGAATATACGTTGGGGTGTTTATTTTCCAAAATGGGGTAATTTTTTGGGTGTTTCCATTGTCCTGGTGCTTTAGGACCTTCAAAAGTGCAAGAGGTAGTCAAGAAATGAAATGTGTAATTTGTGCTCCTAGAACGCCTGATAGCGCTCCCATGTTGGGCCTCTGTATGTAGCCACGCTGTGTAAAAGTCTCACACGTGGTATTGCCATACGGAGGAGGAGTAGTAGTAGAATGTGTTTTGGGGTGTAATTTGTGATATGCATATGCTGGGTGTGAGAAATAACCTGTTAATATGACAATTTTGTGAAAAAGAAAAAAGAAAATCTTCATTTTGCAAAGAATTGTGGGGAAAAAAATTACAACTTCAAAAAACTCACCATGCACCTCTTATTAAATACTTTGGAATGTCTTTTTTCCAAAAAAGGGGTCATTTGGGGGGTATTTGTACTTTCCTGGCATGACAGGGTCTCAAGAAATGAGGCCGTCAGTACATCACGTGTGATCAAATTCAGTGATTGGCACCATAGCTTGTAGACTCTAACTTTCACAAAGACCAAATAATATACACTTATTTGTTTTTGTTTTTTTACTAAAGATATGTAGCAGTATACATTTTGGCCAAAAGTTATGAAGAAAAATGACTAATTTACAAAATTTTATAACAGAAATTAAGAAAAATGCATTTTTTATTTACAAAATTTTCGGTCATTTTTAATTTATAGCGCAAAAAATAAAAAACCCAACATTGATTAAATACCACCAAAAGAAAGCTCTATTTGTGTGAAAAAAAGGACAAACATTTCATATGGGTACAGTGTTGCATGACTGAATAATTGTCATTCAAAATGTGAGAGCAGTGAAAGCTGAAAATTGGTCTGGTTGTTAAAGAGGAGGTCCGAGGTAAAACAAAAAAATTAAAAGTCAGCAGCTACACATACAGTAGCTGCTGACTTTTAATAATAGGACACTTACCTGTCCTGGAGTCCAGCAATGTCTGCACCCACCGCCGATCTTCGGATCGGGGGACGGGTGCAGCCGCCTCCATCGCGGGTAAGGGAATCCGGACGTGTAGCAGTACAGCTTCACGCCGGGCACCTTACTGCGCATGTGCGATGCTCTGCTGCGCTCTGCTATTGGCCAGGCGGCCAGAAGCAGAGTGAGCAGGGAGGAGGGAGCCGGGCTGCTGACGTCAGCAGCCGTGGCCACCGGCCAGAGCTCCCAGATGTGTGGAAAAGGACACCTGTCTAAAGACAGGTGTCCTCTTCCCCCTCCCCCCGAAAGGTGCCAAATGTGACACCTGAGGGGGGGGGAGGAATCCAACCAGCGGAAGTTCCATTTTTGGGTGGAACTCCGCTTTAAGGGGGTTTAAGTGCCCAGTGGTCAAGTGGATATCATAATACAACTTCTCATACCACAAAATAACACAATTCCCCAATAACAATGCTAGTTGCTTAAACTTGATAAAATATCCACCACCCCAACATTTAACTCCTTCCCAGGAACATATGGAAGGAAAAATAAATCCATAATAACCCATTCACAAAAAATGAAAAGACTGCTTCAGTGCTTCTTGTAGCTCCACCCAAGACTGAAGCACAAATTATTGATGTTCCTTTGGGAGGAGGCACTGCCAGCACCGAAGCCACGTCCCCTCTTTATTCTGTAACTCTGCCATGTAATTGTGAATCCCTATGCCTCCTCTGCCATCTTTATTTTTATTGTAAACATTTTTTAGTGAGCTCAGACTCACTCGATCACCAGTTGGAGCTGCAGCTCGGAGGAGAGAGTACAGTTGTAATTGTCGACTTGTTTTGTGAATAATCATGCTGGACAGCAGTGCTGTCATTCACAAAAAACCCAAGCCCACAACACATGTTGGCAGCTACTATACTAGTCTCTTACAGACAAGTGTAATAGATGTCAGGGTGCATTGTCATGGGCTTGTCGTTTTGTGAATGACAGCACTGCTCCTTAGAATGGTCTGTATTCATTAGCTTTCTTTACAGTAAAAATGAAAATAACAGACGAGGCACATGGCTTCACAGCTACACAGGAGGGCTGCAGATTAGTAGCTTTCAGAGAAGGGGGTGGGGTGGTGGTGTGGGCTTTATGCATTGCCTCCTCTCCTCTGCACTCCTCCTCAGCCAGAACTAATTAAATGCCCCCTTGCTCCAGTGTGGTCGGATAACAGTGAGGAGAGGGGGTTGGCATTGGCAAGCTGTCTAACCATGCTGCTCAGCAACTATAGCACAGATTTAATCAAATCAAATTTTTTTATTTTATTTTAATCAAATCAAATTGAAACCAAACAAGATCAGTTTTCATTTTGACATGGTCACTAAAAATTCTCTTCACCAGTAAAGAATAAAAACAAAATTATATCCTGTATTTATTATCTTGAACAGTAAAACTGGAAGTATTTTGAGGAACTGTAAATAAATGTATTTTTTTACCGCTGGTTAGTTAAAACTTACTGTATTCAAGACACAGGCATTGCTCCAAACTTTTTACTTAGATCTGATCAACTACTAAAGTAAATTATAATTTGCTTATAACATTCAAAATATTCCAGCACTATATTCATACATTACTGTAATTAATGATGAGAACATCTCCCCAAGTTCATGAAAACAGGGATTTTATTATAACTTACCGTAAAATCCTTTTCTCTGAGTTCACTGACAGACGCAGCCTTCTTATGACACGTGGGTTATGCTCATATCACTAGGAGTAGACTAGGCAAAAACAAACAAAAGCAAAGGCTGGCCCCTCCCAGGGGGCCGTCCTCACCTTAGCATATAATCCCCCTGCTCTGCATAGCACACCAGTTCGTAACAAGCCGTACAAACTCAACGCAGAGGGGTGGGTGCTGCGTCTGTCAGTGAACTCAGAGAAAAGGATTTTACGGTAAGTTATAATAAAATCCCTTTTACTCTTCCATTCACAGACAGACGCAGCCTTCTTATGACACGTGGGGACATCCCAAAGCTGTGCCAATCAAGAGGGGTGGGCAAACTATAAAAACTGTACCCAACAGAAAAACGCCCTCTCAGGCGGCGCTAACCGCGCCTATAGTGCCGCTTGTAATACTTTGCGGCCGAAAGCAGCATCCGAAGATGCTGAAACATCAACTTTGTAAAACTTAGTAAACGTGTGCACTGAGGCCCAGGTAGCCGCCTTGCACACCTGAGACACCGAGGCAGGAAGTACTAACTGCCCTGGTGGAATGAGCCGTGACTGGAAACGGGGGGACCTTGCCCCGAATCTCATATGCATGAGTCACGGTCTTCCTTATCCAACGAGAAATGGTAGCTGACAAGGCCGCCATGCCTTTGCACGACCCTTCCGTCAGCACAAATAAAGAATCAGACTTCCAAAAAGAAGCTGTAGAAAACAAATACACCCGCAAAGCCCTCACCACATCCAAAGAATGCAGTTCAACTTCTTTGGGATGCGACGGGTGCGGGCACAATGAGGGAAGAACAATATCCTCATTTAAATGAAAAGAAGAAACCACCTTCGGAAGAAACAAAGGGGAAGGTCGCAAAACCGCCTTGTCCTTATGAAGGACCAAGTAAGGTGACTTGCAGGATAATGCTGCCAACTCAGACACCCGCCTAGCGGATGTGACAGCCACCAGAAAAGCCACTTTCTGCAACAATAGTCGCAAGGGAATATCCCTGATCTTTTCATATGGTGGTTTCTGCAGCACAGAAAGCTCCAGATTCAAATCCCATGGTGCCAGAGGCGACCGTATCCGAGGAGCCACATGACGTACCCCCTGTACAAATGTACGGATCAATGAATGAGACGCCAAGGGCCGTTGAAAAAGAACTGCCAGGGCCGAAATCTGACCCTTAAGCGTACTTAACGCCAGGTTCTTGTCCAGTCCTTGCTGCAATAAAGTCAGTACTCTGGACACCATATAAGAGCGGGGGTTCCAACCCCCTGCCTCGCACCAGACAATATAAGCCTTCCAGGTCCTATGATAAATCTTACGTGAGGTACCTTTACGGGCTTCAATCATAGTAGGGATCACGGAGTCCGAGACACCCCTATACCTCAACACCTGGGACTCAATAGCCAAGCTGTTAAAGCCAGCGAGGGTAAAGCAGGGTGCAAGATGGGCCCCTGAGACAGTAGGTCTTCGCGAAGTGGAAGACGCCACGGAACATCTGTCACCATCCATACTACGTCGGCGTACCAAGGACGCCGAGGCCAATCCGGCGCTACGAGGATTGTTGGGATTCCCTCTGCTTCTATCCTGCGCAGAACCCGCGGTAGAAGCTTTAGAGGAGGAAAGATGTACAGAAGCCGATACCGACCCCAGGGCGCTACCAGAGCATTCGAGGCGACTGCCAGCGGATCTTTTGTTCTGCACACAAAGGTCTGTACCTTGTGATTGAACCTGGAGGCCATGAGGTCCACCTCTGGTGTGCCCCACTTGAGGCAAATCTGGCGGAACACTTCTGGATGTAGGGACCATTCCCCTTGATACAGAGTCCGGCGGCTGAGAAAGTCTGCCTGACAATTTTCCACGCCTGGGATGTAGATCGCAGAGAGAGCTGGCACGTGAAGTTCTGCCCACCGAAGGATCAGAGCCACCTCTGCGGCTGCTGCTGAGCTTCTTGTTTCACCCTGATGGTTCACATATGCCACAGCCGTGGCATTGTCCGACTGAACCCGGACAGGGAGGCCTCGCAGCCTTTCTGACCAACCGGACAAAGCCTGATCGCTCTCAGTTCCAGTACATTTATTGGAAGACAAGCTTCCTGCACTGACCAATGACCCTGGGCAGAGAACTGACCCAGGACCCCTCCCCAGCCCAATAGGCTGGCATCCGTCGTTACTATCGACCAATTGAGGGGGAGAAAACATTTCCCCAACTTTAGGGCCGGAGCCCGAATCCACCAAATCAAGGATCCTCGGGACTGATGATCCAACCTGATCAGTCTGTCTAGGGATAGAGGAGATTTGTCCCATTGCGACAAAATCGCCTTCTGCAAGAGCCGAGTGTGACTCTGGGCGTAAGGTATCGCTTCGAAAGTCGACACCATGAGCCCAAACACTCGCATACAGAACCATAAGGAGGACCACTGGCATGATAACAGGGTTTGCACTGCTGTCTGAAGTGTCAGGAGCTTGCTTGGTGGTAAAAACACCCTTGCCTGAACTGTGTCCAGAATCAGACCCAGGTATTCCAGCCGGCAGGATGGAGTCAACGATGACATCTGCAGGTTGATTAGCCAACCAAACTCCTCTAACGTGGACACCGTAATTGTCACGTTCTCCTCCAGAGCTACAGCAGACTCTGCTCTCAGGAGTAAATCGTCAAGGTATGCTACTACCGCAATACCTCTCTGTCTCAGCAGCGCCAGGATAGGGGCCACCACCTTGGTGAACACTCGGGGCGATGAAGCCAACCCGAAGGGAAGTGCCACAAACTGGTAATGCAGGTCCCCCACTGCGAAGCGTAGAAAACGCTGGTGACTGTGACAAACTGGCACATGGAGATATGCGTCCCTGATATCCAGGGACGCCATGAATTCCCCTTGGTGCAGGGCGGCCACGACCGAGCGGATGGACTCCATCCTGAATCTCTTCATCTTTATGAAGCGGTTTAATGCCTTCAGTTCCAGAACTGGCCTGACACCGCCCTTTTTGGGCACCACGAAGAGGTTTGAGTAAAACCCGCAAAATCTTTCCCCCATGGGTACCGGTACAATCACTCCCTGTTCGGCAAGCACCCGAACGGTGCCTAGAAGTGCCTCCCGACACCCCTGAGGGAGTCTCAAGTTTGAAGAGAAGAACCTTTCTGGGGGCAGAGAGATGAACTCTATCCTGTACCCGGAGGACACCACCTCCAGTACCCACCGATCGGTGATGCGGGCAGTCCATCTGTCTGCGAATCCCAGCAACCGGCCCCCCACCCGTGAGTCGGGCGGGGGGCAAACCATCATGCGGAGGTTGATTTATCCTTCACTTTTTCGGACTTATGCTGCCAAGGCTTTTTACTGTGCCCAGCGGCAGCCCTACCGGACTTGAAGCCCTTACCCGCCGAGCCGGGTGTCAGAAAAAACTTCTTCTGATCTGAAGAAACAGGGCCCTGCCTACGGCGAAAATCCCTCCGCTTCGGCTCTGGAAGGAAAGTACTCTTCCCTCCTGTGAATTCCTTAATGATTTCATCCAACTGTGGGCCAAACAGACACCCTCCCTGAAAGGGAAGATCTGCAAGAGCTTTCTTTGAAGCCTGGTCACCCGACCAAGAGCGGAGCCACAGCACCCGCCTGATAACAATTGCAAAAACAGACATTCTTGACAATATGGGAAGAAGGTCCAAGGCAGCATGGCAAATGTAGCGGATACCCTCTTCCAAATGTTGCACCCGCTGCACCTCAGCCTGTGCACACTCACAAGCTAAACCAGTGTGCAGTGTGGCAGCGTGCTTGTAAAGAGATTGTGCCGCCATCGCAGCCGCTAGAGCTGGCCGCATGGCTGACCCAGCCAACAAGAACAGTGCCTTAGACACTGCCTCCATGCGGCGATCGGCCGCCTCCCTAAAAGACGGCGACCCCTCCAAGGGAATGGTCATTGCCTTATTCAGACGGGCCACTGGGGGGTCCACCGCTGGGGACGCCCATCTCTTAGTAAAGCTATCCTCAAAGGGGTAGCGAACAGCAAAGCTCTTAGGAAAAGCAAAGGAATTTGGTGGCCGTACCCATTCCTTGAACACTGCCTGTTCAAGCACCTGACCATACGGGTAAGCCCTAGGGGACCTAGGGGGTTTAAGTGGTCCACAAACATATGTGGACTCGTGCAACTCCCCTGCTTGGTCAAGCCGCATGGAGTTGCGGATATCCGTGATCAGAGTGGCCACTATTGCCTTATCACGTGAAAAAGGAGCCTCCTGATCACCTGCGCCGTCTGAGGGCAGTTCACCCTCTGATAGGACCACAGGTGTGACCACCGAGGTGCTTTCTGGATCCGAATCCTCCCCTGAGGACTGAGGGGGGGTGGGCGTTTCTTGGGACCCCCCAGAACCGGGTCCCCCGCCCGGAAAAAGAATTCCCCAAATACCCCCCTCAGCTGTTCCAAGGACACCAAGCTTCCTGGATGGATTGTTGATCCGCAGGTACCCCTGCCATAGCATTGCTGGCCTCTGACATCCCAGCCTTCCGGCACCCCCACTGTGTTACCACCACCTCTACCCCACCAATCAGCCAGGGAGACCCGGGAGGATTGCACCCACTGCTACCAGCACCCAGGGAGAGCCAGCTATACTTGCTGTTTTAGATGCCTCAGCACTGTGACCGGAATGAGGAATGCCAAACAACTCACTGCACTTCAAGAGCCTGCATCACCGAGCGTCAGCCACATTGTCCAAGTGAAACCAGAAGTACCACTTCGGTTTTTAAAACACTTCCTATGACATGTGTGTAGTACCAAAAATGACCATTGGGGGCCGCCAGAGGACATGCTGAAAACCACATGGTTACCAAACAAACGGATGCTGCCATTTAACACAAGCAGAGCTTTATAGGAAAATGGCGCGGTCGGCGGTGAACGAGCGGTGATCCACCAAATGGCGGCGAACCGCTTAATGCAGTGCTCGGAATGGTCAGTGCAAGGTGTGGTACTGCGGGGGGGAGGGGAGGACGGGAGATAATCCTCAAAGGGTTACCACCCAGTGTGTCCCTACTAACAGACCCCCACCGGCCGGCTACCACAGCAGCTGCCCAGGTGCCCACTCTCCGCACCCCTAGGGCGGAAGAGGGGTCGACTCACCAATCCGACGGGCGCAGCGGGTAGCCACCCGGAGCAGACTTACCTCCCTATAGAGAGGCATGCTGCTGGCCAGGCCTCTGAACAGGCGAACCAGTCACTGGGCTCTAGTGGGTCTATGCGGCGGGCCCCCGCTAAGGGTAGCTCGCATAGTGTCGGCCGGACTGGGGAAAGTTTTGGATTCGAGATATCCTCTATACCACCAGCCATCTTCTTGATAGCAGTCTTCATCAGAAAAACTCTTTAGGAGACCGCAGATCCCATAGGGAACCAGGTCTACTCCTTGCACTAGGCAATTAAAAACTGGTGTGCTATGCAGAGCAGGGGGATTATATGCTAAGGTGAGGACGGCCCCCTGGGAGGGGCCAGCCTATGCTTTTGTTTGTTTTTGCCTAGTCTACTCCTAGTGATATGAGCATAACCCACGTGTCATAAGAAGGCTGCGTCTGTCAGTGAACGGAAGAGTAATATAGTTTAAAGCCCCTCGTTTCAACCATATTCTTGCTCTTCTGAAGAAGGTTTTAGGCTCGATTCACATCTACAATCGAGCCTAAATGCTACTGTTAGGTGAATTTGGTTGGTCGCAGGCTGGTCAGTAAATTGAGCTTGGAATTCCTTGTTTTTGTTTGATGTGCCCGCCCTTCCATAGCTCCTTGCTGTAAAGGCCAGTTATAGGTGGGGGCAGTGACTTTAGTCTGTATTGTTTATATCTCATCTAACACACTGGCACCTTAGCCGCCATTGTGCAATGCGCTTGGTGTCTTGTCTGTTCCTGTACCTTTAAGGAGTTGGGCTCCTCCAGTCACCTGCCTCCATCTATCCATTTAATTGCATGTGCTTCCATTGTGAAGCCTCTTAAACAGGAGGTAGGTTCTGCAGTATACAGGGAGCCTTGTTAGGGCCTGCAGCTTATGCATGCACTTGCAAATGTGTGTAACCAATCCCGTTTTTTAAACTCTACTGCTAGACAGGTGAATTCGGTTGGTCGCAGGCTGGTCGGTAAGTTGAGTTTGGAATTCCTTGTTTTTGTTTGTCAATTCATATCTATGCATGTTGCTTTTGAGTGATTTTGCTGTGCTTTCTGCATTTTTTTTTACCACTCTTTGTGTTTTTTTTTGGGGGGAGGGGGGATTTTGTTGCTAGGCAGATTTAAAAACGCAAATCCATGCAAAATCGCGGTAAAAATGTGTCAAAAACACAGCACTTGTGTTTTTCTTGTATGCCCATTGAAGTCTATTATATGCAAAACTCTGCATTTCGCGGGAAAAAAAAGTCCCCGACCTTTTCCAAAAAAGCACAAGCACAAAAATGCATTGATGTGAACTTGTTCCATAGGAACCCATTTTAAAAAAAAACCCTGCATTTCTGCAAAAGGCATCAAAAAACACATTAGTGTGAATCAAGCCTTGGTTCACACACATACATTTTTTAGAAACACAATACAGTCCATTTAACATGAATTCCTATGGGTCACTGTCACATTCGTGCATTTTGTGGAAAGAGCCAGGGACTTTTTTTGGTTTTTGATTCCATAGACGTCAATGGATCAAAAATGTTTATTGAAAAATGCAAAATGCACCTGGAATAGGTGTGAACCTGGCCTTAGGCCTAATTCACACCTATGCTTTTTTTAGTGCTTTTTGCAGATTTTTACTACAGAACGTATTCCATAGGAAACTATGTTAAATAGACTGTAGTGCAAATCTGCAAAATGCAAAAAGCACTAAAAATGCATAGGTGTGAATCAAGCCTTAAACAGGAAATATCTGGTCTTTCCCTGGCAAACACTCAAACCGCTTCTCATAGTTTAGCTCTGCCTAAGGCTCGATTCACATCAATGCATGAATAATATTGGTGCAGCGCTAATGTAAAAAAGACTTCAAATCATATAGCAATAAAAGATGTGATCCTATACGCTCCAGTGGTCCAAAAAAGGAAAAGGATAGAAGACCATCACCATCACTGCACACACTGCCTCTTAACCCTCGCGGTGGACCCTCATCACAAAGGTCATTCCAGCATGTATCAGCAATAGTGTAATCAAGCCCGTAGGAGTACTCCGTAATCTATATATCATATGAAGATAAACAAACATCTCATAGCGTAACAAGCATAAAACAGATATTTATTGTAGCTAAAAGTAATGCACTCACATGATCCGTTTAAAAACAGCGCCTTTGTATAATAAAGGAAGCGATCCACGTTCCCTTCCAATCAGATGGTTGCAGCGTCCTGGTGTTCAGTCTCGTCCCGTATGTCTGACTCCTCCCCTACTGGTTTAGTCAGAGATTGATGTCATCAGGGGGCGTGGTTTCAGACGAACACAAGACTGACAAGGCTTATGAAGGCCAGAGGTGGAAATGGGTGGCGTTCCACCGGCCGTTCACCGCAATCCAGCAAACAGGAAGTGATCACCCACACAGATAGGGGGACACATTCCAAAAGAGAAAATAACGCTAATAATACGCATATATAATGAGAACGAATACATCTGGAATAAGACCAATCACCTTCCCTAATCAAAAAGAGTTCTAATTTGTCCAGATTATACTAGTGAGTAAAAACGCAACAGAAAACTGAAATCACCAGGATGCATTGCCATCTAGTGGACAAAAAATAATAATACACCATAAAATCACAATATGAAAAGGACATAATAAGAAACCTGGTAGAAATAAAAATGGAGCCCTTCCTTACATACAGTAAAGGGAACATCCCTTATTGATTTTATTCCTACCTTACATATTAAATAGAACCACATCAAGGATATCAACATTAAGGGACACCCTTCCAAGCCTCATAGCAGGGACTAACAGGATAACAATATTAAAGCAGAACTCCGAAGAGATGAGGGGAAATATTGATAACATTCAGGCATTGTTGATGAAGGAATTTATATCCCATTCTATATTAACCACCTCCCACCCGGCCACTGTATATATACAGCCGGGTGGGAGCTTCCCCGTTCTGACAGGACGTGCATATACGTCCTGCAGAATGGGTACTCGCAGCGCAGCCACGTGGCGCGCTGCGGCTGGATTCTGTGATCATTATGATCACAGGATCCAGATGAGCAGAGATCGGGATATGGGCGCTCTGATTGGCCCTCCCGATCATGTGACGGCTGTGTCCAATCACAGCCGTCACATTGTAAACAGAGACGAACGTCTCTGACAGTTCTTCCCACAGGGAATTACAACTATAGGAACTACACCAAGATAAATTATACAT
>BLSH010005733.1:163300-203546 GCA_018402905.1 Glandirana rugosa | reverse complement strand
GGGGGGGGGGGGGGGGGGGGGGAAGGGGAGTATCTGCAGCTATGCGACAGCTCTCTGCATGATGATGATGATTTCATGCAGAAAGCTCTCACAGATCGTCCCCCACACAGTGCACCAAGCACACTGATACCCCTGTCCCCATACACACAAGTGTCCCCATAAAACAGCCCCCAAAACATCTGTATATCCCCCATCACATCTGTCACCATACACAAAACATCTGCCACAGTCCCCAAAACATCTGTATGTCCCCAAAACATCTGTCACAGTCCCCAAATATCTGTCTGTCCCTGTCACATCTGTCACAGTCCCCAAAACATCTGTATGTCGCCGTCACATCTGTCACCATACACAAAACATCTGTCACAGTCCCCGTCACATCTGTCTGTCCGCCAACACCAAATAAACCCCGATTTGGGTTATTTTTACCAAAGAAATGTAGCAGTATCATTTTTGGTCAAAATGTATGAAGAGAAATTACTTATTTGTAAAATTTTATAACAGAAATGAAGAAAAATGCATTGTTTTTGAAAATTTTCAGTCTTTTTTAATTTATAGCGCAAAAAATAAAAAACCCAGGGGTGATTAAATACCACCAAAAGAAAGCTCTATTTGTGTGAAAAAAATGATAAAAATTTCATATGGGTACAGAGTCGCATGACCGCGCAATTGTCATTCAAACTGCAACAGCGCTGAAAGCTGAAAATTGGTCCGGTAAGGAAGGGGGTTTAAGTGCCCAGTATTGAAGTGGTTAAGACCCAGGGGACTATAGGTCCTAGCCCTATAAATCCACTGGGTCTCGAGGCGGGATACGGCCCTCGTCATATGACTACCACGCCAATCACCCGAATATTTGTCAATACCAATAAAGGTAGTCCCCCTCGGGTCCCTATTGTAGCATTCTGCATAGTGCTGGGATAGACGGTTTGGGAAAACCTTTTTTTATATTTTTGATATGTTCCTTGAGTCTGGTTTGCAGCTTGTGAATCGTTCTCCCTATATATTCACAACCACATGGACAACGAATCAGGTAAACTTCATGCTTCATCGTGCATGTGCTGAATGGTCTGATAGGCAAACGCTCCTGGGTGTTATTTGTTACAAAAACATCTACCTTCCTACTGTTTACTGCATTAATCTTACAGACAGCGCATTTTCTACATGGAAAGAAATGTCCCATGTCATGGAAGAAAGAGAGTCTGTTTGGAGGTTCAATACAGACTCTCTTTCTTTCATGACAAGGGATGTTTCTTTCCATGTAGAAAATGTGCTGTCTGTAAGACCAATGCAGTAAACAGTAGGAAGGTAGATTTTTTTGTAACAAATAACACCCAGGAGCGTTTGCCTATTGGACCCTTCATCACATCACCCTTTACTATTGGTATCCTGTTAGTCCCTGCTATGAGGCTTGGAAGGGTGTCCCTTAATGTTGATATACTTGATGTGGTTCTATTTAATATGTAAGGTATGTGTTAGATGTAGGAACAAAAGCAATAAGGGATGTTCCCTTTATTGTATGTAAGGGCGGACTCCATTTTTGTTTCTATCAGGTTTCTTATTGTTATGTCCTTTTCATATTGTGATTTTATGGTGTATTATTATTTTTGTCCACTAGATGGCAATGCATCCTGGTGATTTCAGTTTTCTGTTCCGTTTTTACTCACTAGTATAATCTGGACAAATTAGAACTCTTTTTGATTAGGGAAGGTGATTGGTCTTATTCCAGATGAATTTATTATTATATATGCATATTATTAGCTTTTTTTTCTCTTTTGGAATGTGTCCCCCTATGTGTGTGGGTGATAGCATTCTGTTTGCTGGATTGCGGTGAACGGCTGGTGGAACGTCGGCCATTTCCGCCTCTGGCCTTCATAAGCCTTGTCAGTCTTGTGTTCGTCCGAAACCACGCCCCCTGATTACATCAATCTCTGACGAAACCGGTAGGGGAGGAGTCAGACATACGGGATGAGACTGAACACCAGGACACTGCAACCATCTGATTGGAAGGGAGCATGGATCGCTTCCCTTATTATACAAAGGCACTGTTTTTAAACAGATCATGTGAGTGCATTACTTTTAGCTACAATAAATATCTGTTTTATGCTTGTTACGCTATGAGATGTTCGTTTTTTATCTCCATATGATATATACCCTGATATGGTCTAATAAGGGAAGTTGACAAATAAGGATTGCGGAGTACTGCTACGGGATTGATTACACTATTGCTGTTACATGCTGGAATGACCTTTGTGATGACGGCCCACCGCCAAGGGTAAGAGGCAGTGTTTGCTGTGATGGTTTTCTATCCTTTTAATTTTTTGGACCACTGGAGCGTATAGGATCACATCTTTTATTGCTATATGGACAATCGGACTTTTATGATTTTAAGTCTTTTTTTACATTAGCGCTGCACCAATATTATTCATACTTACACATTGTGATCATCAGTGATTGTGCTGGCTGCTATAAGCTTGGTTATATAGGTCGGGGATTTTGGCTCAGCAATTCTCTTTTTCATTTTCCACATCAATGCACGTTGCTTTTCAGCGGTTTTTCACAGTTTTTTGCTGTGCTTTCCGCGTTTTTTTACTGCGTTTTGCGTTTTTTTTTTTTTATAATATTTAATTTTTGGATAAATTTTGTTGCTAGGCATATGTAAAATGCAAAACGTGGCAAAAACGCAGTAAAAACACAGTAAAAACGCAGCACTTTTTCTTGCATGCCCATTGAAGTCTATTACATGCAAAAACCTGCTTTTTGCGGGAAAAAAGTCCCCGACCCTTTCCAAAAATGCAGAGGCACAAAAAAGCATTGATGTGAACATGTTCCACAGGAACCCATGTTAAAAAATTCCCTGCATTTCTGCAAACTGCAAAATGCATCAAAAAACGCACTAGTGTGAATGGAGCCTTAGGCAGAAATGCAAGGAATTTTTTTTAACGTGGCTTCCTATGGAACACGTTCACTCACATCAATGCATTTTTAGTCTCTTACCAGACAAAGGAGTAAATCATACCATGCAGACGCCGGCCGTCCCAGGACTTGTTCGGGCACCGTGATCAGCCACGATCAGCCTCCTCCTCTCCTCCGTCCAGCGGGGAGACAGGGGAATGAAGCGTCTACTAGCAAGCATTGCCATACAGCCCAATCGCGGCTGATCACGGTGCCTGAACAAGTCCTGGGACGGCCGATGTCTGCATAGTATGGTACGTGTGTATTACGTCTTTGTCTGGTAAGAGTGGATTATACAGAGGGGGACGTTTTAGTGTATGCTGGGAAATAAATGATATATACAGGTTTACACTATGCCACTATGGAGTGAATGGACCATTGCCACAACTAAGATTGCTAAGTGCAGAGATAGCACTACCAAGCGCTTTGGCCAGAGCATGAGAATGTCTGGCAAATAGTTGCGGTAAGAGTCCATCTTTTTGGGAAGTCGGGCACCTGCATGTTCACGTGGTGTATGGTGTATGACACTCGACGAAAACTCTCAAGAAAGTGTCTTTATGCAATCAGACTTCTATTACCTTGGCTTGAGAACCTTATGTTGCTGTGGACTGTCACTTATCACTGGGTGTTGTTCATTATGTGTATATCAGGTTCTACTGATTAGATTTAACGCTGCTATATGTCCTATGGATATAGATGTACTGTTATAGATAAACATAGAAAGAGAACATTTAGGAAATCAGATAGTGAGGACAGGCCAGCTTACACCAGCCCATTTATGCAATAGGTCCACATGGGAGGGTTATATGGCAGATTCGACTAGAAGAAGAATTGCGGCCTAAAGGGCATTTAGTATCAACAATACACAAAATCAGGAAAATCATCATCAAAATATTAAAGAGCATAACCTGCATTGTACAGTACCAAAACATATTCCCAACAAGTACCTGAATCATCTAATAGGGTAGATAACCCCTCAGCTAGATCAAGGTTACCAAAGGAATAAATAAGAAATAAAAGAAGAAAAGAAAGAGAAAACGAAGATAAATAAAGTCCAAACTGGAATCCATCCCCCACAAACTAGAATCACATTTCTGATTTTCCCTCCGTTTGTGCCCCATTGGCACCCAGTCATATTTTGAAATGCAGGGTGCCATCAGGACAGAAAGAAAGATAATCTCCCCAGTGGGAACACAGACAGCAATGGAAACAGAAGCCCTTATTCTTCCTTGCTTTAGCCAAAAAATAAACCCAGCTGAACCTTCAGTTTAACCACTTGAGCTCTGGAAGGTTTTACCCCCTTCATGACCAAGCCATTTTTTCACCATTTAGCACTGCGATAATTTAACTGGTAATTGTGCGGTCATGCAACACTGTACTCAAATGACATTTATATATTTTTTACACAAATAGAGCTTTCTTCTGGTGGTATTTGATCACCACAGTTTTTTTTATTTTTTATTATATGAAGGAAAAATAAACATAGATTTAGCAAAAAAAAATATTTTTTACTTTGTACTATAAAACATATCCAATAATAAAAAAATATTAATAATAATAATAATAATAATAATAATAATCACATTTCTTCAGAAATTTGGGTCAAAATGTCTTTGGTAAAAAAAAATCCCAATAATGTTTGGTTTGCGTGAAAGTTATAGCATCTACAAACTGGAAATTTTTATTTATTATTTTTTTATGCTACTAATGGCAGTAATCAGCGACTTATAGGGGGCTGTGATAGTGTGGCGGACAATCCTGACACTTAGACTGGGTGTGAACTAACTGCCACTGACATAACCAGTGACACTAATGCAGTGATCAGTGATAATACTATACACGGTCACTATACTAATGACACTGGCTGGGAAGGGGTTAAATGTGTGCCTAACAAGTGTTAATTTGTGTAATGCGTGCTGCTTTTACTAAATACTAAATTATTAAAGGTCATTTCCTTTGTACAGATCCCCCATTGATTGTCAACACAGGGCTCTGGGTTGTGATTGGACGCATGTCATCAGCAGGTCCCAGCCATCAATCATTGGCCAAGACCTGCTGACAAACTCCCGCTGTTTACAATCTCAACGGGTGTCGGAGGGGAGCATGCGCATGCACTAGACCTGGAAGCAGGCAGCAATGTACCAGTACCAAGTGGCAAGTGGTTGAATCAGCTGAATGCTTTCCAGGTGCATCAAAACAAAATGTGTTTAATGTTTTACTGTTTGTTTTATTTCTTAGGCAGTTACAGCCTGACTAGAAAAGGCTGATCCCTGCCAGCATATTGCTAAGTGGGATGCTTGCTCTCTGTGGGGAGTGGTTTCTCTGTAGAGGTGTGACATGTCCCCTACTGAATCAGACTTCTAGAGTTGCAATCAGCTAAGTTTATGCTCCCCTTTGATTGAAAAAGCTGTGGCTGTGACTCAGCAGGGTAGACTTCTGCAAATAGATCACTGCTTTCCTATAGACAGCTAGGGTCCCCACTCTGCAGCATGCTGACAGGCTGTAGCTGTCTTATTAAAAGGAGAAGTACAGCCAAAGGTCGTTTGGCTGTACTTCTTCTGTGGTCAAACTGCACTCCTGTAACCCGTTTTCAGCAGACAGCGGGCTGCTGCCATCACAGAACTGGTCCAGGCTTGGGTAAGATCGTGATCCACCCAGGAGCCTTGACCGGTATCTGGATCAGCCTCTCAGCGAGATGCTGAGAGACTGAGCCAGCCGCTCCCACCCCCTCCACAGCCCAGCGCTCTAGTGAGCGTGTGTGTGTGTGTGTGTGTGTGTGTGTGTGTGTGTGTGTGTCAGAGCAGACAGCGGTAACTGACAGTGACTGAGCGATCAGTGATGTTTGGTCGCTCAGTTCTCACTAGGGTTGCCACCTCATCCCTTTAAACCCAAACACATATGAATTAGACAGGTTCTGAGGCTAATTTAGTCTAGATAAGGTACCAAGTGAGTTTAATGACCACCTTAATCAGCCATAGAACCTGTGTAATTCATATGTGTTCGGTTTTAAAGAATCAGGTGCCAACCCTAGTTCTCACCCTTAGAAATGGCAGGGACAGGGGCAGCATCGGATCAATGCTGCATCCACCTTGATAAGTATGATTTAACCACTTCCCACCCGGCCACTGTGCATAAATGGCCGGGTGGGCCTCGTGTCGTTCTGAGTGGACGTTCAGGAACATCCTCAGAACACATGCTCGTGGCCTGGCCCAGAGGCCACGCTGCAGCATAATCCTGTGATCATTGTGAGCACAGGATCCGCACTGTGACTGGTCCTCCCGATCACGTGACGGCTGGGTCCAACAATCACAGCCGTCACAATGTAAACAGAGATGCGTTTCTCTGTGACAGTTCTCCCCACCGAGCTCAATGTGCGATGGGTGGTCTGTCTGTGGAATCTGCAGATCTGTGACAGCGAGGGTGATCTTACACAGATGTCACAGATTCCCTCACAAACAGCACCCCAAGCACCTCTGTCCCCATACACATGTTAGTGTCCCCATCACATCTTTACCAGTCCCCAAAACATCTGCCACAGTGTACACAATATCTGTGTCCCCATCACATTATTTTGACCAAATAAATGTAGCAGTATAATTTTTGGTCAAAATTTATGAAGATAAATTACTTATTTGCAAAATTTTATAACCGAAACTATGAAAAATGCGTTTTTTTTTTCAAAATTTTCTGTCTTTTTTTAATTTGTAGCACAAAAAATAAAAACCCCAGCGGTGCTTGAATACCACCAAAAGAAGGTTCTATTTGTGTGAAAAAAAATGATAAAAATTTCATATAGGTACAGTATAACATGACCACGCAATTGTCATTCAAAATGTGACAGCGCTGAAAGCTGAAAATTGATCTAGGAGGGAAGGGGGTGAAAGTGCCCAGTATTGAAGTGGTTTAAAAAAAAAAATGAAAAAAAAACATGCTTCTCTTTTAGGCTCGATTCACACTAGTGCATTTTTTGATGCATTTTGCAGTTTGCAGAAATGTAGGGAATTTTTTTAACATGAGTTCCTATGGAACATGTTCACATCAATGCATTTTTGTGCCTCTGAGTTTTTGGAAAGGGTCGGGACTTTTTTTCCTGCAAAAAGCAGCGTTTTACATGTAATAGACTTCAACGGGCATGCAAGAAAAAACGTGCTGCGTTTTTACAGCGATTTTGCCACGATTTGCGTTTTAAATCTGCCTAGCAACAAAATCCCCCCCCCAAAAAAAATTATAAAAAAAATTAAAAATATAAAAAATGCAAATCACGGCCAAATTGCGGTAATAAAACGCAGAAAGCACAGCAAAAAGCAGTAAAAAAATGCTGAAAAGCAAAATGTATTAGTGTGAATCGAGGTAAAAAGTGAGACCTTTCACACCTTTTGTTTTGATACACCTGCACTATATTAAATCAATTTAAACGGAAAGCTCATTGGAAATGGAGGTGCGTGTTATTTCCTTAACTTAATCCTTGTATTCTGTAACTAAACTTTAAGAATCATATCAGCATACGCTCAAAGTGTTTTATACACTGCATATTTAAATTGTCATTGAACACACTGGGGTTGATTTACTAAATCTGGAGAGTGCAAAATTTGCTGTAGCTCTGCACAGAAACCAATCAGCTTGCAGTTTTATTTCCAAAGCTTAACTGAACAAGCTGAAGTTAGAAGATGATTGGCTACCATGCACAGCTACACCAGATTTTGCACTCTCAAGTTTTAGTAAATCAAACCCACTGTGATCTGCATGCGTATAAGATATAATTGTTATGAAAAAATGAAATTAAAAATTGAATGAATGGTTAATAAAAGGACGAAAAAAAAAAATCAAAAGGGATTGTAAGAACATTTGAGCCAAGTGAATGTGAAGTTTTTTAGTGAAAATCTAAATGCATTTATATAAAATAAGCAAACCTTGTATTTGAACGGCAGTTATGCTAAAAAAATAAGATTCAATAAGACCAACGTTGACAAAACTGCACCAATATATTGTTCAATTTCAAACTTTTTCATTGAACATTATCATATGTTCTAGTCAGCAAAATAGACTTCTTTTAGATACAGTTCTCACATGATTGTTTCAGCCAATGAAAAGCTGTCTTTGTTCCATCAAACTTATAAATGTTAATTTGTAGTGCTTGTCGTATTATTCTTACAACATAGCTCTACTTCTTGATAGAAGGCATCATTTTGTCTTTAAAAACTTCCCGACTGCCGTATGCAGAATGACGGCCGGGAAGTGACTCAGTTATCCTGACTGGACGTCATATGACGTCTTCAGGATAACAAGCCGGCGCGCGCCCGGGGGGGCGCGCATCGCGGCGATCGGTGATGTGGGAGGTCAGTCTGACCCCCCGCAATACCGATCTCGGTAAAGCGCGTTGATCCTAAGCACTTTACCATGTGACCAGCCGTGACCAATCACGGCTGGTCACAGTGTAATACAGGAAAGCCGTTTATCAGCTTTCCTGTACTCAGGTCTGCAGACCTGAGGAGGGGAGAGCCGATCGGCTGCATCCCTGACAGGGAGGGTTTGTGCTGATGATTTATCAGCACAGCCCTCCCTCGGATCACCACCCTAGACCACCAGGGAGCCTGCCCAGGGACCATCAGGGATGTGCCCACCCAGGACCACCAGGGAGCCGACCAGGGACCACCAGGGAGCCGATCTGGACCACCAGGGAGATCCCTCTAGACCACCAGGTAAGTGACATACTGCCCAATGTGGATGGCACTCGGTGCCACCTTCAGATGCCACCCTAGACCCCCAGGGAATGAGCCCCTATTAATGTATATGCCCACCAGTGCCCCTATCAGTGCCCACCAGTGCCCCTATCAATGCATACCAGTGCCACATACCAGTGCCCACCATTCCCACCTACCAGTGCCCACCTATCAGTGCCCATCAGTGCCACCTATCAGTGCCCAGTGCCGCCTATGAGTGGCAATCAGTGCTGTCTATTAGTGCCCATCAGTGCTGCTTAGCAGTGTCCGTCAGTGCTGCATATCAGTGCCAATCAGTGCTGTATATCAGTGCCACCTCTCAGTACCCGTCAGTGCTGCTCATCAGTGCCGCCTAACAGTGCTCATCATCGCTGCATATAAGTGCCTCATCATCAGTGCCACCTCATCAGTGCCGCCTCATCAGTGCCAATCACTACTGCCACATCAGTGCCCGTCAGTGTAGGCTCATCAGTGCCCACCAGTGATGGAGAAAATTTACTTATTTACAAAGTTTTGTGACAAAAATTAGAGAATTTTTTTTTTTTTCAAAATTTTCGGTCTTTTTTTATTTGTAGCGCAAAAATAAAAACCGCAGGGGTGATCAAATACCACCAAAAGAAAGCTCTATTTGTGGGAACAAAATGATAAAAAATCTGTTTGGGTGCAGCTTCGCACTGCCGTGCAATTGTCATTCAAAGCGCAACAGCACTGAAAACTGAAAATTGGTCTGGTGGTAAAGTGTTCTAAGTGCATAGTATTGAAGTGGTTAAGCTCACATGACTTGCATTTCAAAACTAATTTTGAACAGGTATGCTGTTTTAAGTGTTGCAGGGTCAGTCCACCCAAAATAAATAATTCAGTATGTTTTGTGAGTTATACCAGGATGAAACACCAGCTGACTTCTTATTTCTCTTAGGGATTCTAGTAGCAAGACATTCCTTCCATGGTTTCTTTCATAATAAAGACATTACTCTCTTGAAGTTAGATTCCAAAATACGTTTTATAAAGTATAGTTCTATAGATTCTATAAAGAGAAAACAAAACCATGATCTGATAATCGCAATGACTTAGGCTCCATGCACACGAGACGCATACGATAAAAAAAACACTGGAAAAAATCACTGGATAAAAAACGCTGGCAATAGCTTCTTGTAGCAGTGTTTTAGGAGCATTTAAGAGTGTTTAGGAGCATTTGCATTTTATTGGTGTTTTTGCAGGAAAAAAAAACACTATTAGTAGTGTTCAGGAGCGTTTCTGCTGGAAAGCAAAAAAAATGCTAATAGCCTAATGTAGTGTATATGGATACATAGGATAAGACTACTTTGCTTCTAGGAGCAGAAAAACATGCTAATAGCTTCTAGGAGCTTAAGGCTCCATTCACACTAGTGCGTTTTTTATGCATTTTGCAGAAATGCAGGGAATTTTTTTAACATGAGTTCCTATGGAACACGTTCACATCAATGCTTTTTGTGCCTCTGCATTTTTGGAAAGGGTCGGGGACTTTTTTTCATGTAAAAAGCAGCGTTTTGCATGTAATAGACTTCAATGGGCAAACATGAAAAACGCAAGTGCTGCTTTTTTACCGCGATTTTGCATTTTAAATCTACCTAGCAACAACATCCCCTCCAAAAAAAAAAAAAATTTAGAAACAAAATTAAACAAAGAAAAATGCAAAAACGCAAATCGCGGCAAAATTGCCGTAAAAAAAAGCACAGCAAAAAACTGAAAAAACGCTGAAAAGCAAAATGCATTGATGTGAATCGAGCCTAAAAAACGCTAGCGTGCATGGACCTGAAAGCAGACTTTTGGTTCAATGTAGATATTTGCCACTGGTCTCCCTAAGATATACAAGAAGCCATGTCATTCAAATTGTCAGTAACCACAAACAAATTAAATTTAGATCAATCGTGGAGCTGGTATTTAATACTCGTTAATTTGTTTTTCCATCGTGCACCATTATGTGCAGTTTTCCTAATGTTAGATCAATTAACAATTTATATATTCAGTAATTCATGCATTGTTCCAGCTACCTCATCCTAAAGCATAATTGCACCTTTAGAACATGAACACCATTTGTTTTCTCTCTCCCATTTTCACAAATCATATAATGACTGGTGAAAAAGGGACCACACGGCCGTTCCGTTCAGGTACGCCTGTCCGTTTTTCACGCGGATCTGAACGGACGCCCTATTCTCCTCTATGGAGCGGCGGGTGTCAGCGGAGACATGTCCACTGACATCCGTCGCTTTCCGATCCGATCTGTAAAGTCCACCTATTTTCCATCCTTCTGCGGATCGGATGACAACAGACAGACAGTCCGTTGTCATCCAATTTTCCATAGAGGAGAGCGGAGCTCTGACAGATCCGTCTCCGCACAGTTTGCAGAGACAGATCTGTCATCTATCGGTTCAGTGGGGATCAGTGGAATGATCCCCGCTGAGCAAAACGGACCCCGCACATGGACACGGTGAGAGGGGCCTTACTCTTCTCACAATGCTTGCTCTATCACTTGACACATGGGCAGTGTTCATTATAGCCCACAGCTGGAATTTTTGCAGTACTGTGCATGCCTGAGCCTCCTACTATAGAGTATACAACAGTTTTGCAGGGGCAAAGGGGCATGTATGGAGTTCATGCTACAAAGATGTACTTATCCTTTAAGTAGCAAAAGTATAGTAGATCTTTTTTTTTTTTTTTTTTTAAGGACAAGGGCTTCTGCACACCAAAATCTGCACCTTTTGGTAATAATTGATAAAACAGAAATGACAGAAGAGAGAGAGAGTTAACAAAAAACACTTAACTTTTATGGTAAGGAGGAATCTAATGTGCACTCATCCAACTGTGCACAATAGATCCAACCTTGCATAGAACATGACAATTCTTATAACAACTCATTACATTTTTTTTACCTTGGAAAATAATAGATTTTGCAATTCATCCAATAAAAATAATGCAAAATAAATTGGCTTAATTAAGTACAATCCATTGTTTTAGGTAAAGTACTTTGAAGATGATAAAGAGTTCAGTTATGGAAAGAAAACTGTAGAGGCTGACAGCAGAACATGAAGGCACGGTGCTAGTTCATAATTGTGACATTTTTAAGGCTAAGCTGTAAACCAATGAAGCTATTAAGACATTTATGTAAAGCAAGATTATTACTTTTAAATGTTTTAAAACAGCAGCAGAAATAAAATATCATTTGATAGGTTTGCCTTCAAGGTTATCCAGTTAACATTTTTCAAATCCCAATCATATTAGATGGCTATTTTAATGTTGATTTCTGCACACAGGCTTTAAAGGTCAATTACAGTCTCCATACAGCTGCTAGACAATGAAAATTGAAAAACAGGGAAAAGATCATTATGCTGGTTTCATGTAGTCACTTAAAATCTCTTTACCCAAATGCAGCATGCAGTTAAGGATTTCTTTGTGTTTTCTGTGAGAAACCATCCTAGTACTCATGGCATCAGTAGTATTCATGCACAGTGTTGAGATGTCAAGGACTTTGGAAAGCTTCTGTATTTCCTTACAGTCATTCAAAAATCCATACTCCACATATTTACCTCTCGATTGATGGTGCGTCAAGCTCAGTATATGCACATTGGCATTCTCCTCAGAGCTCATTTCAGTCTCTGGGTATATTGCTGTATTATGCCCAGCTAGTAACAACAAAAAGCCAAAAAAATAGCAGAATTGCTACCTTGTGTCTAAAAGTTGAGCCCTTCTTCATTCAATGTTTTTTTTTTTACTTTGTAAAGTATAAACAAGGATGCATGTTAGCGACCATTTTGTTACTTTTTCAAAAGCTGGGGGCAATATTCCAATTTCACGATGCACTCCTTCAGTTTCAAAAGCATAGACAATTCTATATTTTCCTGTTCATCTCCTTAAGTTTCAGCACTTTATACCAAAGGCCATGGAGGTTGACTCAAGTTGAGCAACTCAAGTTTTTCTTGTTCCTGGTCTTTATCCATGAACAGCCATGCAAGCCCAAACCATGATACAGAAGAAGCAGCAGTAAATGATTAACACCAAAAAGGTTATACACAGCCCAATATACTGTACAATAAGAGTCCAAAATGCAAAAAGGTACAAGACATCATGACACTGTCCGTGATAGGAGATATAGTGGGTGAAAACCCATATGCTTCCTAGAAGAAAAAAAAGTGAACATGAAGAAATATAAAACCGGTTTACTAAATGTGACAAAAATGTAAAATGCAGCACTTGTCTGGCAGTTAAATCAATGCTTGCTTAATTGTGTGACAAATACAGGCTATATGCTTACTGGCTTATATACCAATTATTAGTGCTTTGAAATGCCAACACTAAATTAAGTATGCTATGGTTTCTAATATATAACTATGTTGACTTAAAATCCTAGCCACCAATTCATTTTCCTCCACTGCAAATTACATGGTCCGCCAGGTTGAAAAAAAGCTACCTAGTTCAACCAATAGAAAACAAATTAACTGGAAAACCTCCATATATGCAAATATACACCAACAGTTAACCTAGACAAAGGCAAAAAAAATAACCCTTTGACGCATGGCCCAAATTGCTCTAGTTGGGGAGGGGGAATTTCTTTCCTGCTCCCCAAGAATGCAATTCAATAGTCCACTGGGGGCTGATTTCATCTAAATATATGAGAATTTTTGAACCTTGAAGTAGAACTATAGGCAAAACTTTTTTTTTCATTTAAGATAGCATATGGGAGGGTTGTAACCCCTGTCAGGTTTTCTTTGCCATCTTTGTCCCATTGGGGAAATCTGCATTAACTTCTTTTCCCTTAACCACAATAGGAAGTGAGAATAAATTCTTCCAAAGGCAGGGGATCCTTAATTGTCACCAGAACTAGTGTCCCCAATAGAAGATTTCCCCTCTATCTCTGTTTTGGGGACAACCCAAACTTTGGGATTTTCTTTTACGTTTACTTTGGATGATAATGGTAAACAGAACAAAAAAGAGGATGGATCTCCTTAACAGGGACACATGTAGCAAAAAAAAAAACAAAAAAAAAAAAACAGAGGTCCTAATCCCTTTCCAAATCCCTATCCAAAACAAAAAGAAGTTTTGCCTTTAGTTATACATGAAAGCAGACAGTCACTTAAAAGTGAAAGTACCACTAATGTGTCTCTCCTCCCCCTCTACTAGATTTGGTTATTGTTGGGGAGGGGAGCAGGTACTTTACTGAAAGGTACCCACTCCCACAATTCTCACCTAGGCAAGAATTACGGGAGTTTGGCCAGCCCCCCCCCCCCCACCCCGCCTGTGGCACATGTCCCAGGCGGCTGCAGGATCAATATAATGGCACAGTGAAATCTTGCTTAATACAGCAAGGAGCCAGCAGGAAGACACAGCTTCTCCCAAAGTCAAAATGGTGGCGCCAGTGCTCCAAAGACTGGCAAAGAACCAGCCCAGTTGAAAACTGCGCTGGATTCCTGGGCTGGATTCCTGGGCTGGTGGGTGCCTGTTTATTAAACATCCGCAGCTACAGTATTTGTATATGCCGACTTTTTTTTTTTTTTTTTTTAATCACTTAAAGACCGCCCGCCGCAGATGTACTGTGGCAAGGCGGCTCTATTGCACGATACGGTACGGCGCTTTGTGGAATAGATACAGCACCCTGTGGCGCAGCCCCAGAGCCCAGTCAGTTCACTCCCCTACAGTTATAAAGCACTTCCCTAGGACACACTTAACCCTTCGTTCGTCCCTGGTGTTAACCCCTTCACTGCCAGTGTCATTTATACAGTGATCAGTGCATTTTTATAGAACTGATCACTGTATTGGTGTCACTGGTCCACAAAAAGTGTCACTTAGGGTTAGATTCGTCCGCCACAATGTCGCAGTCCTGCTAAAAATCGCTGATCACCACCATTACCAATAAAAGCAATAAAAAAAATTAAAAAGTCCCTAAATATATCCCCTATTTTGTAGACGCTATAACTTTTGTGCAAACCAATCAATATACGCTTATTGGAATTTTGTTTACCAAAAATATGTAGAAGAATACATATTGGCCTAAACTGATGAACAAATTTGTTTTTTAATATTTTTTTCTTTGTATATGTATTATAGTAAAAACTAAAAATATTGTTTTTTTTCAAAATGGTTGGCCTTTATTTGTTTATAGCGCAAAAAAAAAAATCAATTTTATTTGGGTACAGCGTCGCATGCCCATGCAATTGTCAGTTGAAGTAATGCTGTGCTGCATCACAAAAAAAGGCCCTGCCATTAAGGGGGTAAATCCTCCCGGGGCTGAAGTGGTTAAAGACTGTAGTTCCTTCTAAGGACTTAATATATACAGACTAAAACATGATCCACTGCGTTAACAATATACGGGAGGTAAAATAAGTATTGAACATGTCACCATTTTTTCTAGATAAATACAATATCTCACAAAAATGAGTACACCCCTCACATTTATGTGAATATTTTATTCTATCTTTTCATGTGACAACACTGAAGAAATTACACTTTGCTAAAATGTAAAGTAATGAGTGCACAGCTAGTATAACAGTGTAAATTGCTGTCCCCTCAAAATAACACACAGCCATTAATGTCTAAACTGCTGGCAGCAAAAGTGAGTACACCCCTAAGTAAAAATGTTCAAATTGGGCCCAAAGTGTCAATATTTTGTGTGGCCACCATTATTTTCCAGCACCGCCTTAACCCTCTTGGGCATGGCGTTCACCAGAGCTTCACAGGTTGCCATTGGAGTCCTCTTCCACTCCTCCATGAGGATATCACGGAGCTGGTGTATGTTAGAGACCTTGCACTCCTCCACCTTACATTTGAGGATGCCCCACAGATGCTCAATAGGGTTTAGGTCTGGAGACATGCTTGGCCAGTCCATCATCTTTGCCCTCAGCTTCTTTAGCTAGCCAGTGGTCTTCTTGGAGGTGTGTTTGGGGTCGTTATGTTGGAATACTGCCCTGCGGCCCAGTCTCTGAAGGGAGGGGATCATGCTCTGCTTCAGTATGTCACAGTACATGTTGGCATTCCCTCAATGAACTGTAGCTCCCCAGTGCCGGCAGCACTCATGCAGCCCCAGACCATGACACTCCCGCCACCATGCTTGAATGCAGGCAAGACACACTTGTCTCTGTACTCCTCACCTGGTTGCCGCCACACACGCTTGACACCATCTGAACCAAATACATTTATCTTGGACTCATCAGACCACAAGACATGGTTCCATGTCCTTAGTCTGCTTGTCTTCAGCAAACTGTTTGTGGGCTTTCTTATGCATCATCTTTCGAAGAGGCTTCATTCTGGGAGGACAGCCATGCAGACCAATTTGGCACAGTGTGGCATATGGTCTGAGGACTGACAGGCTGACCCCCCCCCCCACCCCTTCAACCTCTGCAGCAATGCTGGCAGCACTCATATGTCTATTTCCCAAAGACAACTTCTGGATATGACGTGGAGCACGTGCACTCAACTTCTTTGGTCGACCATGGTGAGGCCTGTTCTGAGTGGAGCCTGTCCTGTTAAACTGCTGTATGGTCTTGGCTACCATGCTGCAGCTCAGTTTCAGGGTCTTGGCAATCTTCCTATAGGCCATCTTTATGTAGAGCAACAATTCTTTTTTTCAGATCCTCAGAGAGTTCTTTGCCACAAGGTGCCATGTTGAACTTCCAGTGACCAGTATGAGAGAGTGATAACACCAAACTTAACACACCTGCTCCCCATTCACACCTGAGACCTTGTAACACTAACAAGTCACATGACAACAGGGAGGGAAAATGGCTAATTGGGCCCAATTTGGACATTTTCACTTAGGGGTGTACTCACTTGTTGCCAGCGGTTTAGACATTAATGGCTGTGTGTTGAGTTATTTTGAGGGGACAGCAAATTTACACTGTTATACAAGCGGTACACTTACTACTTTACATTGTAGCAAAGTGTCATTTTTTCAGTGTTGTCACATGAAAAGGTATAATAAAATATTTACAAAAATATGAGGGGTGTACTCACTTTTGTGAGATACTGTATATTTCTAAAAGGTGCTATTGTCATTTAATTTTCAAGCAAATAAGTTTAGAAATTATGTGTAATAAAATTGAATGAAACAAGGAAAAAGTATTGAACGCGTTAACTGAAATGTATTTAATACTTCCTACAAAATCCTTTGTTGGCAATAACGACCTCCTGTATGGAGAAACTAATCACATGCATTGCTCAAGCGTGATTTTTGCCCATTCTTCCACACAGTCTTCAAATATTGAAGGTTCTGTGGGCTTCTTCTATGAACTCTGATCTTTAGTTCTTTCCACAGATTTTCTATTGGATTCACTGACTTGATTGGCTGGGCCATTCTAGCAGCCTTATTTTCTTTTAAAACCAATTGAGAGTTTACTTGGCTTTTTGTTTGGGATCATTGTCTTGCTAAAATGTCCACCCTCATTTCATCTTCATCATCCTGGTAGACGGCAGCAGATTTTTATCAACAATGTCTTGGTACATTTTTCCATTCATCCTTCTTTCAATGAGATGAAGTTTGCAAGTACTGTATGCTGAAAACAACCCCACACCATGATGTTCCCACCTCCAAACTTCACCGTTGGTATGATATTTTCGGGGTGATGTGCAGTGCCATTGACCTCCAAACATGGTGTGTATTATGGCATCCAAAGAGTCCAATTTTGGTCTCATCTGACCAGACTATACAGTGTTCTCCCAGTATTTCACAGGCTTGTCTAAATGTTGTGCAGCAAATTTTTAAACTTTAAACAAGCTTCAACATGCTTTTTCTTCAGCAATAGAGTCTTGCGTGGTGAGCGTGCATACAGGCCATGGCGATTGAGTGCATTACTTATTGTTGTCTTGGAAATAATTGTACCTGCTAATTCCAAGTCTTTCTGAATCTCTCCACAAGTAGTCCTTGGCTCCTAGACAACTCTTCTGATAATTTTTTTCACTCCTCTGTCAGAAATCTTGCGAGGAGCACCTAGTCATGGCCGGTTTATGGTGAAATGATGTTCTTTCCACTTTCAAACCATGGTCCCAACAGTGCTTACTGGAACATTCAGAAGTTCAGAAATCCTTCTGTAACCAATGGCATCAGTATGTTTTGCAACATATATATTGGATGAGAACCTTCTACCCTCAGCCAGAACAATGAAGATGGGACTTCCAGCAGGACAATGACCCAAAACATACCACCTAGGCAACAAAGGAGTGGCTCAAGAAGAAGCACATTAAGGTCATGAGATAGCCTAACCAGTCTCCAGATCTTAATCCCATAGAGAATTTATGGAGGGAGCTGAAACTTCAAGTTGTCAAACAACAGCCAAGAAACCTTAAGGATATAGGGAAGACTTGTAAAGAAGAGTAGAACAAAATACCTCCTGAGATGTGTGCAAACTAAGTAATTTTTTGCTTGGGGATCAAATACTTATTTTACTTACTGAACTGCAACTCAATGTATAACATTTGTATGATGTGTTTTTTCAGAATTTTGGTTGATATTCTGTCTCTATCATTTAGCCGATTGCTGTCGTCTCACCTGCGCGAATAGCCGTAGCTGTACGGCGGCTCGCTCAGGCACTGCGTGAGCATGTCCGCGGGTCAGGCAGACTCGATGTCCGCTCGCGACCACCTACTACAGGGGCAGAATGAGGATCTGCCTATGTAAACACGACAGATCCCCATTCTGTCAGGGGATATGACTGATCTACTGTTCCCAGTGATCGAGAACAGTGAGATCTGTCATCTCCCTGGCAGCCCAGCCCCCACACAGTTAGAATACACATAGGGAACACAGTTAATCCCTTGATCGCCCCCTACAGTTTAACCCCTTCCCTGCCAGTGACATTTATACAGTAATCAGTGGCTATTTAAAGCTCTGAGTGCAGTATAAATGTCATTGGTCCCAAAAAAAAGTGTCAAAAATGTGCGATCTGTCTGACGTAATGTCGCAGTCCCAATAAAAATCGCAGATCGCCGCCATTACTAGTAAAAAAAAATAAAAATAATAAAAATGGCATAAATCTATGCCCATAGTTTGTAGACGTGATAACTTTTGCACAACCCAATCGATACACTCCTATTGCTATTTTATTTACCATAAATATGTAGAAGAATATATAATCGGCCTAAACTGAGGAATAAATTCATTTTTTTATTTTTTGGATATGTATTATAGCAAAATGTAAGATTTTTTTTTTTTTTCAAAATTGTCGCTCTTTGTTTATAGCGCAAAAAATAAAAACTGCAGAGGTGATCAAATACCACCAAAAGAAAGCTCTATTTGTGGGGGAAAAAAAAAAGGACGTCAATTTTGTTTGGGTACAATGTTGCACGACCGCGCAATTGTCGGTTAAAGGGATGCAGTGCCGAATTGCAAAAAATGCTCTGGTCAGGAAGGGGGTAAATCCTTCCGGGGCTGAAGTGGTTAAAATACATCTTTGATAAAAATTATAGACCCTTCATTTCTTTATAAGTGGGCAAACTTTCAAAATCTGCAGGGGATCAAATAATTAATTTTCATAGATTGATCTAACGAAATAACATAGCTACAGGTAGCATATTCTGAAAATCACTCAAGTTCCAAAAATATTCTTAGTTATTCCTACTATATAAGCTGAATAGCTGTTGATAACATGCCATTGGCTAAAGCACTTTTGTTTTAAAAGCTATAGCAATTAGAGAAGTTTATTACTGAGTGGTAGGAGCTAAAGGGGTATTAAACCGCAAAAATAAAAATGTAATATACTGCAGCTTAGCAATCATTAGATGTGTTGGCTGCATTTGTCTTCCTTTTTCTGTAGGCTTTTTCCATCCGTTTTTACCAGGTGATCCAGACAGTATTCCCACTTCCTGTATTAGGGTGCCTTCGCTTTAGATGGAGCAGAGGCACATTTGGACAGCAGCATTGTCACTCTGGGGGGAGGGAAGTGTTAAATACACTAACAAATTTGGGTACACTAACAAATTGAAACCAGACTCCAGCTAACATTTTTTAAGCAATTATGGCAGCAGTTTTGTTCCTTTTGCGATAAAAGTTTTACATAAATTAAAGCTGATTATTGTAAGCATGCTTGTCAGTGTTAAATGGTTTGTCTCAGCCTAACTGCTACATCAGCAGGACTGCTTGTTCGGTGTAAAAACAACAGGATCCGGATCACCAGGTTAAAATGAAAGAAAGAAAACCTAAAAAAGAAAACAAATGCAGCTATCACATCTAAGACTTGGCAAGCTGCAAAACAAAAAAAAAGTTTGCTTTTGAGTCTATGGGTGGGAACATAAATCTGATATGGATATGAAGTGTGATAATTTTGTAGATAATTATTGTATAATGAGGAAAATGAATAAAGATGAAATAAACAAAAATTGAAAGCTTTTTCATCAGCCAATCTAAACAGCAAGTGGGGTAAGTATCCTATTTTACTACAAAGAGACATCCCCTCCATATTAAAATAGCTACAAGGTTTTGATTTAATTTGAAAATTACCGTGGGCATTTACTAATACTTATTCCCTTATGTCCCTATATTTAGCTCTGACAAGTAGGCTGATGTTTATGGGCCAAGGTTGTATGCGCAACGGATGATAGATATAGCCAATATTGCTATGATTTCCCCTTTCATATTTTATGTAACACAATCATATTTTTTCACCCGTTCTCTTAGTTTGACTTCATTCTTACCTGTAATCAGCCAGCAGAACCAGAAGGTAGACAGTGTGCAAATAAATAAGAAAAACAATATTAACTTGTCACTGGAAAGCAGGATTGTGACTGTGCAGCCCATTAAGAGGAAGATCATTCCTTGTACAAGTACATAGATAGGGATATGTCTTTCCAGCGTGCATTCATCCAGGTATAATGCCCCTGTATAGAAGCAAGAGAGAAAAATAAGAGGCAATACCCATTCATACCACTCTGCTTTTGGAATTGAATGCATTAATCTTACAAGCATCTTATCTATTTTGAATTACATTTTTCACGTTACACTTACCCATGCTTATGAAAGTAATGCCAAGAATACATAGAACAGCGATTGCTAAACACACGCCAACTAGAAGAAATGTTGCAAGTTAATACTGGAAATATACAATGGTTTCAAAGCATTTATAGTTCAAAAATATAAATGGTTCTATAGCTATGGCTCAATAAATATCCTAAAATGTAATGGAACAAGATGAATTAACTTTAGTGAAAATGTATCACACAGGTTGTAACTCAGGATGAACAGGTGCAGTGTTTATATACATCCCAACTTTTTGAGATGGGAATGCGGGACACCTATTAGCAAAAGTATGTAGTGTGGGAGATTAGCTTGTGAGGATCACAGTTTTATTTAGAAAAGGTTGCAAGTCATAACACAAACATATTAGCAAAAACAAATCCTAGCCACCCGGCGCTAAACTATACAGAGCAGGATACCTCTCTATAAGGTGTCGGGCTCGTCCCAGACACCTAAAAACAAAACAAACACAAACCTTTCTTTAGAGTCCTTAGAGCAACCAATTCCCAGTGTGTAGCTCTCTCAGTGTAATGTTTCTGAGTCCCAGGCCAGAGCAATATTGTGCTCTGCTCCTGGTCATTTAACTACACCTGAGACTGGACTCCAGTGGACCTGAAAACCATGGTGGTTGGGAAAACCCGGGCCGGACTTTTCTTCAGTCCAATCCAAGTGAACATATGCGAGGCGACAGATAGCACCCATCTGTACCTTGCATACCGTCACATATCCCCCCCTCTACTCAAGCCCCAGGGGTTGAGCAACTGTCCCAACCTTACAGTGGACCTGGGAAAGGGCATCCGCATTTTTTTGTAGCTTTCTCACTCCACTGTAAACTTAAAGGGCTGTAACGTGACGAATCACCTTGTTACCCGACTATTCTTTTCCCTGTTGTCACACATCCACTTCAAGGGGGCATGGTCGGTGACTAGCCTGAACGGTCTCCCCAACAGGTAATACTTGAGGGCATCTAAGGCCCATTTGATAGCGAGACACTCTTTCTCTATGATGGCATAATTTTTTTCATGCCTGCTCAGCTTGCGGCTCATGTATACCACCGGGTGCTCCTCCCCATCTCTGATCTGGGACAGTACCACCTCTAGACCCACATAAGAGGCGTCGGTCTGCACAACCAACTCCCTTGCTAAATCTTGTGTCACAAGCACCAGTTGTGCACAAAGGGCTTGCTTTAACCACTGGAACGACTTTTCGGCCTCAGGATTCCACTTCACCATGACCGACCCTCTACCCTTTGTCAGGTCTGTTAGAAGGATGGCAATGGTGGCAAAGTCGGGTATGAAATTCCTGTAGTACCCCATGATCCCCAGGAATGCACGCACTTGTTTTTTAGTCAACGGCTGGGGCCATTTTTGGATTGCTTGAAGTTTGTTGGCCATGTTATTGGCCAGGGGCTGGTTAAACCACAGACCAAGGTTATTGGCCTCCACCAAACATATGGCACATATCTCAGGGTTGACCATGAGTCCAGCTCTCCGAAGGGTATCCATACTGCTTGTACCCGGGGCAAATGAGACTACCAATCGAGGCTGTGGATGATAACATCATCCAAATAGACCGCTGCGTAGCAGCAATGCGATCTTAATGTTTTATCCATCATTCTTTGAAATGATGCAGGGGCACCGTGTAACCCAAATGGCATCCGCTTGTATTGAAATGACCCTTCAGGGGTAGAAAAGGCAATCTTCTCCTGCGGTCTCTGTTAGGGGTATCTGCCAATAGCCCTTAGTTAGGTCTAGGGTTGTTATGTACCGGGCATCTCCCAACCGGTCTATAAGTTTGTCAAACTGAGACATTGGGTATGCATCAAACTTGGACACGCTATTCAACTTTCTAAAGCCATTACAGAACCTGGTAGTACCATTGGGCTTTGGGACCAGCACTATGGGGCTCGACCAGTCACTGTGGGACTCCTCTATCATGTCCAACTCTAACATGGTTTTGATTTTCTTTCACCACAGACTCACGCCTAGCCTCTGGGATTCTATAGGGCTTCACATTTATGCGAACAACTGGTTCCGTGATTATGTCATGCTGGATCACTGAGGTCAGTCCGGGTAAAGAGGAGAAAAAGTCTCTATTTTTACTCACAAATTCTTTAAAGTCATTTTGTTGCATTAGTGACAAGGACTCGGTTATGGGGATGTCAGGGGTCAATAGTACCCTGTCCTTTTGAGGAGGGGAGAGGGTCAGTAAACTCCAGTAGTCCAGTATCACCAGAATGTGCTGGTGGCCCCAGGCAGACTTTACTACTGGCCCCACCAGATCCATTCCAATTCTCTCAAAAGGCACTTCAACGATGGGTAGGGGAACAAGCGGACTGTGAAAATGGGGTGACGGTGCAGACATTTGACACTCGGGGCATGACTCACAGTGCTCTCTGACATCTGCATACAGCCCAGGCCAGAAGGATCTCTGGGTTATTCTCTCCCTGGTCCTCTTCAAACCCAGATGTCCCCCATTATATGACCATGGGCCAAGTCTAGCACCATCCTGCGGTAGGGTTTGGGAACCACCAGCTGTTCTACCTCGTCCTCACCGTGTTTTACCATGTGATACAGCAAATTGTTTTTTAGAGCCATATAGGGGAAAGATACACCCCCCCCCCCCAATTAGGATCAACAGGTTCCCCATCCATCATCTTAATGTTCTCTCTGGCTCTAATGAAGGTGACATCACGTAATTGCTCTGTACAAACATCCTCCCTCCTGACCTCCAAGTCAGGTGTCACATTCTATCCAATCCCACTATTAAAGACAGAGATGTCCTCTTGTTCAGTAACCTCAATCTGAGAGCCATCTTCCAGGTCCTTCAGGCTCCCCAGCCATTACAGGAAAAGGAAGAGGGTCTCCTCCTTCCTCGGTCCTGCCAAAAGTCTCCCCTTCCAAATCGGCAAAAAGGGTCTGGTGAGAGTTCCCATGTTTCTCCAGCAGAGGGAGTTCTATCCTCCAGACTCCCTGTGCCTTCCCATAACCTCCAAAAATGGGAAAAATCTCTCCCCACTAGGACTTAATGAAGCAGGGAAGGTACCATTCCCACTGAATGTGTCACATTGCCCCAAGGGTTGTCAGTCTCAACCACCGCACTCTGGTAGCCCCAAGTGTCCCCATGGATGCAAATGACCCCGATTGTGCTAGGGTGTAATTTTGCAGGATTTACACAATTGCTGTTGACAAAAGTCACAACACTACCATAATCTGGCAATGCGGTGACTGGCTTCCCATCAACAGAAATCAGACACATTTGCTTTTCTATGCGACCCTAACGTGATGCAACACATGCGACTTGTGCAAAAAGAGATATGCGTCTATTCATATAAGCATTATCACACTGCATTGGTTCATCATTTAGGGGACAGTTGGTAGAAATATGTCCCAATGCATGACATCGGTAGCACTGTATGTGCTCTATACCCTGTCCTCTGAAGGATCCCCAAGAGCTTCCTGGCTTCTTTGGCAAGTCTCCAGGTCTAGAGCCCATAGTCTCTTTAGCCATAGCAGTCTTATCAAACTTCCCCACACCCTTGAACCCTGGAACAGTCTTACCGGGTCCGCCGGGCAATCTTTCACTCCTAGATACATTGGAGTAGGGTGCAGACGGGGTTAGCAAGTCCTCAGCAGCCGTGTATCTCTCCACGAGGTCCACAAGTTGTGTTGCAGTTTTGGGATCCCCATGGCTGACCCACTTCTTCAAAAGTAGCAGGGAGCGCACGCAGATACCGGTACATGACCACATGCTCCACGATCTGAGGGTCTGGCAAAATCTCTGGCTATAACCACTTCCTCGCGAGATGGATCAAGTCAAACATTTGGGAGCGGGGTGGCGAGTCCCTGTGGTAGGTCGACTGATGCACTCGTTGAGCTCGGACTGCCATGGTGACACCCAGGCGTGCGAGTATCTCCATTTTTAGAGACTCATAGTCCTGGGCCTTATCGGGTTCCAAATCAAAATAGGCCTTTTGGGGCTCACCTGTCAGAAAAGGCGCTAACAGTCCTGACCATTGTTCTTTTTGCCATCCTTCCCACACAGCGACTCTCTCAAAAGTGGTGAGGCACGCCTCCACATCATCCACTGCAGGTGGTAAATGGCACGTATCAACCTTTGTTCCACTGTCACAGGAGCTTCGGGGCCCCTCTTTAACTCCAGCAGGGCCTCCGTAAACCAGAGATTCATCTCTTGCTGAGCCGCCTGCTGTGCTGCAGCAGCATCCGAGACCTGGCGGTTGGATTGCCACTGAGCTGCATTGGCCTGCAACGGGGCCTTCAACATCTCCTCCATTTTGGAAAGTTGCCCGCTGAATCCACCACATGTGGGAGATTAACTTGTGGGGATAACCTTTCCTGGGAAAAAGGCAGTGTGCAGGCAAACGTTCTTAAAATTCTGACGGGTTGCCAGTTTTGTTTAGAAAAGTCATAGCACAAAGAAAATAGCAAAAATAAATCTTTGCCATCTGGCGCTAAACTATACAGAGCAGGATACCTCTCTATATGGTGTCGGGCTCGTCCCAGACACCTCCAAACAAAACAAATGCAAACATTTCCAAATTTCCATTGTGTAGCTCTCTCAGTGTAATTTTTCTGAATCCCAGGCCAGAGCAACAATGTGCTCTCCTCCTGTTCATTTAATCACACCTGAGATTGGACTCCAGTGGACCTGAAAACCTGGCCTGGAACCAGCCCTGCCACGGTGGCTGGGAAAACCCGGGCCGGACTTCGCTTCAGTCCAATCCAAGTGAATGTATGTGAGGCAACAGATAGTGTCCATCTATCACTTCGCCTTGCATAGCGTCACAGAAGGCATAGGACACACCCCTTGCCACACCCCCTTAAGGGAGAATTATACAAAAAAAAAAAAAAGATTAGTTAAACCCCCAAGTGTCTTTTTACCACTACTAAAATCTTTATACTGGCTTTTTGAAATTTACAAATGCAGTTTAGAAATTGTATAAAAGGTTTAGCACTGGGAAACACTTTTTGAAATATAAAAAGTGCATTTTATATATAACTATACAGATCAGGCCAAAATGAGGGACAAATTAGGAAGAAAGAGGGACTTTGCTCCAAATCAGTGACAGTCCCTCGAAATCAGGGACAGTTAGGAGCTACAGTATCTCACAAAAGTAAGTACACCCCTCACATTTTTGTAAAGATTTTATTATATCTGTGACGACACTGAAGAAATTACACTTTGCTACAATGTAAAGTAGTGAGTGTACAGCTTGTATAACAGTGTAAATTTGCTGTCCCCTCAAAATAACTCAACACACAGGCTTTACCGAACAGGCGAAACCACTGGCAAAAGTAAGTACACCCCTAAGTGAAAATGTTCAAATTGCGCCCAAAGTGTCAATATTTTGTGTGGCCACCATTATTTTCCAGCACTGCCTTAACCCTCTTGGGAATGGAGTATACCAGAGCTTCACAGGTTGCCAGGAGCTTCTTCCACTCTTCCATGATGAAATCACAGAGCTGGTGGATGTTAGAGACCTTGTGCTCCTCCACCTTCCGCTTGAGGATGCCCCACAGATGCTCAATAGGGTTTAGTTCTGAAGACATGCTTGGCCAGTCCATCACCTTTACCCTCAGCTTCTTTAGCAAGGCAGTGGTCATCTTGGAGGTGTGTTTGAGGTCGTTATGTTGGAATACTGCCATGCGGCCCAGTTTCTGAAGGGAGGGGATCATGCTCTGCTTCAATATGTCACAGTTCATGTTGGCATTCATGGTTCCCTCAATGAACTGTAGCTCCCCAGTGCCGGCAGCACTCATGCAGCCCCAGACCATGACACTCTCACCACCATGCTTGACTGTAGGCAAGACACACTTGTCTTTGTACTCCTCATCTGGTTGCTGCCACACATGCTTAATACCATCTAAACCAAATAAGTTTATCTTGGTTCCAGTAATCCATGTCCTTGGACAATACACACTGCGCTTAGGATATCTGGGAGTAAAATTGAGCCCCAGGTAATAAATGCATAATTTATTAAAGGGCTGCTGCCTTCCCTAGGAAGCCTTAAACTGAGACAGCCAAACAGATGTGTGCAAAAAAGGGGGCGCTGACACAAAGTGCTCTCTGCGAGGTAGAAAAACGTGTGTGCAAAAATGCAATGATTGTGCAATGTACCAAAAACAATCATACATATAAAACCGTGATTAATAAACCAAAATGTAAAAAATCCATGATATAATCCCTGTGCAAACTTGCGCTGATACTAAGTACCATGTGCTATTCAGTAGAAATTGATCATTTAAAATAGTTTTGCATATACAGTGATCAAACCATAATTAATTAAAAGTGTAAATGTCTGTGATATTAAATCAAAGCAAAGCTATAATAAAAGTGAAGAAATATCTGTAAAATTAAAAAATAAAATAAAAAATAAATAATAAAGAACCAATGTCTATTCAAAAAACCTATATGTGTGTTCGCCTTTAAAACAAACAAGCTGATAAAGGTAGATAAAACCAATATTGTTCATAGAGGTATCAGCTGCCACATTATGATTGAAGGTCCAAGTATTTTTATGACGAGTATATTTATGAGAATTCAAATATAACACAGTCCCAGAAGGTTCACTTATACTGTAATAAAATCCATCAAAAGTGCTCCGTGTGAAATGAGGACTTATACTGCAAATATGTGAGGTCCACTCATGCTCCCCTCCAGGGTCCCCACTTACCAGAAATCGCCACCCTTACAGGGGTAAACCGCATGTAGGCTGTCACTGGTACAGATCTCCTTTCAGGGATTACACCTCCACTGTGCAGATGGACTCAACTCCAGAACACCGGCATTCATGTATAGGGATGAAAGAATGGGGACTCATTGTGAAGTACCGTAAAAAGGGGGGGTTTATTGAATTTAAATCCACATAAAAAGGATCTTCATTTTCCACTAGAGAAAAATAAATGATAAAAACCGGGAAGCGAATTGCAATCCCGTGCAGCCGCCACAGCTTACAATGCCGTGTGTTCCAAATGCAGCAAAAGCCTAACCGGAAGTCCGTGGTCGGACATGACGTAATCATGCACCTAAGCTCCGTCTGATGCGTTTCGTCATTCAAGAGGTGTTCAGAGGCGGCCATCTTGGTGCACTCAACGTCTTAAATAGTGTAGTCCCGAGTGCGCCATTTTGTCACACCTAGGGACTCGGTAAACAAATTGGAAATGGCTGCTATTGCGAATTGTGAGCAAAGACAAAGTCAAATAGGATGGGGGATGTGATGAAAAGGCAGGAATATATGCAAGTTTGCAAACAGGTTAAAAAACTTTATTAAAAACATATAGTTAAAAACCTAGTTAAAAAAGGGGGGCTGTGTATTGGAAAGTAATACGTATTGGAATAGGGGCAATTGTACATATAGGAAAACTGTGTATATGCAAAAAAACAAAAAAAAAGAGGGTTAATGGAAAAAAGCCCCCTAGTGGCAAAAGGACATACTCCTACTTATATACCTAAATGCAATCCTTGATATTAACATGTAAAACTAAGTAGGATGCATAATACAATAATGCATGTGTAGTCAATTATATTGAAATATATCTCAATCAAAATTATTATAGGTTCTTCATATATACAAAAAACATAGAAAAGGAAGTATTAAGAATAGAAATAAATTGAAAAAA
Source organism: Glandirana rugosa (assembly GCA_018402905.1). Lineage (NCBI taxonomy): Eukaryota > Metazoa > Chordata > Amphibia > Anura > Ranidae > Glandirana > Glandirana rugosa. The sequence continues at coordinate 175,263 of BLSH010005733.1, read as the reverse complement.
TAAATGTAAGTAATGGATAAAATGTGAATAATAATAAATGGGTACATGTACCAGGGGGACAGAAAACTATGTAAAAGAAGACAAAAAAATGTATGCATATATTGCATATGTAGGGTCTACAGAAAAGGGGTGGTTGTGTCCCTATTCTCTATATAAAGAGAACTACAAGATCAAAAGTTAGAAATTAAACAGTTCAAGTCAATATCCAAGTTCAGACCTTAGGGATATACAACCCAGTCTGTAAATCCAACTAGTTTCATTTTGTGAGATTTTTATCTTGTTACCCCACCTCCAGTGATCTTTAATCATGTCTATTCCGTAGAAGATCAGTCCTGAGGGATCCCTTTGGTGCACTTCCTTAAAATGTCTAGATAGACTGTGTTTAGGGAATCCCTTTCTTATGTTATTGATGTATTCCCGAATTCTAACATACATTTTCTTGGGGGGGGGGGGGGTCAATAACATTATGAGCAAGATGCTCCAGAAAAAAAGAGTAGAAAAAAGAGGCCTATGCTGACCTGGCCTTCATCACTGGATATAACAGACACTACTGGTCAGTAGAATGCATTGTGAGGAAATATTGGCCCATTCTCTCATGAGCAAAGAGTTTCTATCCATCTTCCTGATTTCAGCCTTCAGCTTAGTTAGATTCAGGTCTGAATAGCCCTCCTCAAAGTGGTTGTCAGCTCGTGACAACCACTTTAACCTACAGGTAAGCATATAAGGCTTACCTGTAGGTGCCCTGCATATCTCCTAAACCTGCACGGTTTAGGAGATATACAGTATACTGCTGTTGCCGTCATTTGGCACATGCGCAGTGAAGAAACGGCCTCCGTGCCATTCCTTCACTGTGATCGTGCTGTGACTGGCGGCTCCCATGCGCATGTGCGGGAGTGAGTCGCGGCTGAAGGGACTGAAGATAGACGCTGCTTGCACAGGTGACATCGCTGGATGTCGCAGGCTTCATTTGCAGGTAAGTGACACATAGTGGGCTGCTATGCAATGCATAGTAGCCCATTATGCTTGTACTTTGCAGGGGAATATTGAGGAAGTAAACTCCATCAGGGTTTACTTCCTCTTTAAATTCTTTACCATAATCTCAGCTTATGTGTCATAATCTTCAAGGTCAGGCCTATGCTGACCTGGCCTTCATCACTGGATATAACAAAGCTCCATCTTTAAGAAATCATCTTGTTTATAATGTCATTGACCCCCCCCCCCCCCAAGAAAATTTCACTATTTAAAGAAATGAAGGGATTTTACAGATGTGGAAGATGCCTACCCTGCAGAATTCGCAAAAAACAACCAAAAAAACAACATCCTTCAAGTCCAACCCAACGAAAAAAGAATTTGAAATCCGAGAACTCATCACATGTAATAGCCACCAAATCACATAAGTAATAGAGTGTTCCTGTCACTTACCATATGTGGGTAGAACCACCAGGCCTCTATGTTAGAATTAGGGAACACAGCAATAACATAAGAAAAGGGATGTCAGCATGGGCCTCTTTTTTCTTCTCTTTTTTCTGGAGCATCTTGTTCATAATGTCATTGACCCCCCCCCCCCCCAAGAAAATTTATGTTAGAATTAGGGAACACATCAATAACATAAGAAAGGGATTCTCTAAACACAGTCTATCTAGACATTTTAAGGAAGTGCACCAAAGGGATCCCTCAGGACTGATCTTCTACGGAATAGACATGATTAAAGATCACTGGAGGTGGGGTAACAAGAAGATAAAAATCTCACAAAATGAAACTAGATGGATTTACAGACTCTGGGTTTTATATCCCGAAGGTCTGAACTTAGATATTGACTTGAACTGTTTAGTTTCTAATTTTTGATCTTGTAGTTCTCTTTATATAGAGAATAGGGACGCAACCACTCCTTTTCTGTAGCCCCTACATATACAATATATGAATACATTTTTTCTGTCTTCTTTTACACAGTTTTCTGTCCCCCTGGTACATATACCCATTTATTATTATTCATATTTTATCCATTACTTACATTTATTTTTTCAATTTATTTTTATTCTTAATATTTTCTTTTCTATGTTTCTTGTATGTATGAAGAACGTTATATAATAATTTTGTTTGAGATATATTTCAATATAATTGACTACACATGTATTCATTTGTATTATGCATCCTACTTAGTTTTACATGTTAATATCAAGGATTGCATTTAGGTATACAAGTAGGAGTATGTCCTTTTGCCACGAGGGGGCTTTTTTCCGTTAACCCTCTTTTTTCGTTTTTTTGCGTATACACAGTTTTCCTATATGTACAATTGCCTCTATTCCAATACGTATTACTTTCCTATACACAGTCCCCCTTTTTTAACTATATGTTTTTTAACTATATGTTTTTAATAAAGTTTTTTAACCTGTTTGCACACTTGCATATATTCCCTCCTTTTCATCACATCCCCCATCCTATTTGACTTTGTCTTTGCTCAAGATTTGCAATACCAGTCGTTTCCAATTTGTTTACCGCATCCCCAGGTGTGGCAAGATGGTGCACTCGGGGCTACACTATTTAAGACGTTGGGTGCACCAAGAGGGCCGCCTCTGATGACGTCTTAAATGACGAAACGCGTCAGTAGGAGCTTAGGTGCGCGATTATGTCATGTCTGACCACAGGCTTCTGGTTAGGCTTTGGCTGCATTTGGAACACACGCTGTTGTATGCTGTGCTGGCTGCACAGGATTGCAATTTGCTTCCCGGTTTTTATCATTTTTTTTTATAATGGAAAACGGAGATCCTTTTTATGTGGATTAAAGTTCAATTAACCCCCCTTTTTTAAGGTACTTCACTACGAGTCCCCATTCTTTAATCCCTATACATGAATGTCGGAATTCTCTGGATTTTAGTCCATCTGCACAGTGGAGGTGTAATCCCTGAAAGGAGATCTGTACCAGTGACAGCCTACATGCGGTTTACCCCTGTAAGGGTGGCAATTTCTGGTAAGTGGGGACCCTGGAGGGGAGCATGAGTGGACCTCACATATTTGCAGTATATGTACTCACTTCGCACGGAGCACTTTTGATGGATTTTATTACAGTACAAGTGAACCTTCTGGGACTGTTTTATATTTGAATTCTCATAAATATACCCCTCATAAAAATACTTGGACCTTCAATCATAATGTGACAACTGATACCTCTACGAACAATATTGTTTTTAACTACCTTTGTCAGTTTGTTTGTTTTAAAGGAGAACACACATATCATTTTTGAATGGACATTGGTTCTTTATTATTTATTTTATTTTTTAATTTTACAGATATTTCTTCACTTACTTTTATTAAGCTTTGCTTTGATTTAATAGCACAAACTTTTACACTTTTGATTAATTAATTATGGTTTGATCACTGTATATGCAAAACTATTTTAAGTTATCAATTTCTACTGAATAGCACGTGTTATTTAGCATCAGCGCAAGTTTGCACAGGGATTATATCATGGATTTTTTACATTTGGTTTATTAATCATGGTTTTATATGTATGATTGTTTTTGGTACATTCATTGGTTGCATTTTTGCACACACGTTTATCTACCTCACAGAGAGCACTTTGTGGCAGTGCCATATTCCCCCTTTTTTGCACATGTCCTTAGTCTGCTTGTCTTCAGCAAACTGTTTGCAGGCTTTCTTGTGCATTTTTAGAAGAGGCTTCCTTTTTCGGGCGTCAGGCATGCAGACCCATTTGATGCAATGGGCGGCGTATGGTCAGAGCACTGACAGGCTTACCCCACCCCCCCCCATTAAACTACTGCAGCAATGCTGGCAGCATTCATACGTCTATTTCCCAAAGAAAACCTCTGGATATGACGCTGAGCATGTGCACTCCACTTCTTTGGTCGACCATGGCGAGGCCTGTTCTGAGTGGAACATGTCCTGTTAAACCGCTGTATGGTCATGGCCACCATGCTGCAGCTCAGTTTCTGGGTCTTGGCAATCTTCTTATAGCCTAGGCCATCTTTATGTAGAGCAACAATTCTTTTTTTCAGATCCTCAGAGTTCTTTGCCATGAGGTGACATGTTGAACTTCCAGTGACCAGTAGGAGAGATTAAGAGTGATAACACCAAATTTAACACACCTGCTCCCCATTCACACCTGAGACCTTGTAACACTAATGAGTCACATGACACTGGGAGGGAAATTGACTAATTGGGCCCAATTTGGACATTTTCACTTAGGGATGTACTCACTTTTGTTGCCAGCGGTTTCGACATTAATGGTGGTGTGTTATTTTGAGGGGACAGCAAATTTACACGGTTATACAAGCTGTACACTCACTACTTTACATTGTAGCAAAGTGTCATTTCTTCAGTATTGTCTCATGAAAAAATATAATAAAATATTTACTTTAATGTGAGGGGTGTACTCACTATTGTGAAAGTGTGTGTGTACATTTCCACATCACACTACAAATGTAATGAGAGACTGTTGCAATGAATATCAGAAGCAAAAGGGCAAGTGAAGTATCTTTTGAATGCCTTGCTCATAGGGCCTGAAAGTGGTCATAATCTGTCCTACATTAAGTCTGGGCAAGATTAAAATGTTAGAAAGGAATGTAAAATAATTATCTTTCTTCTTAAAGCTTGTAAACCATTATTTCCTGATAAACTGTGCACCAGTGGTTATAAAGTCTATGGCAAAGGGTGGCAGAATCATTAGTTGACAGTCTATACTTGCTTATCAGGACCTCAAACCCCTTCAGTAGCATTCCTGTGACTAATGCCTTGTCATTGATCAACTGGTCTGCACCCGCAGCCAGAAGAGTAAGCCCCATTTTACACTGGTGCATTTTTGCATCTCTTTCCAGGGCAACAAAAGCAAATGAAAACTATTCCCCATGAAAGTAGAACATTCCATTTTGGATAGAGCAAGGCAGGGTCATAACTAGGGTTACATTTTTTTTTTCACATCTGTGCCCCATTGCAGAAATATCCCTTCACTTCCTGTCCCATAGCCAAACTGGAAGTGAGAAGAAATCCCTGCAAATTAAAGGAATTCATTTGGGACCTCCAGGTCACCAAAACTAGTGGAAAATTTCCCCTCTATTACTTTTCTGGGGACAACCCAAAATGTGGGATTTTTTTTTTACTTTCGCTTTTAATGATAATGGTAAACAGGACAAATAGAGAGGGTGAATAAAGCAATAAAACCTGACAGGTTTTCTAATCCATCGCTACTCTATCCAAAACAAACAAAATAAGTTTTGCCTTTAGTTATACTTTAAATCCAATGTAACTGTGCACACTGTAGGTGCACTACACTTTCAAAAGTCCTGCATGCTCCATTGACTTGCAATTTTTCTAAATTGCACCAAAAAGGCACCTTCCATAGTAATTCAATAGGAATGTGTCAAAGGCGCATCAGTGTAAAAGTGCCCTAAATGGAATTAAAAAAAAACAAAACAAAAAAAAACAAAGTACAGTAAAACCTTGGATTGCGGGCATAATTTGTTCCAGAAGCGTGGTTGTAATCCAAAGCACTAGTATATCAAAGCAAATTTCCCCATTTATTCATAAGTCCCTCAGTCAATAGTCCATATAAAAAGATTATAGCAATGTGACTTCAAGGCAACTTCAGAAAAGCCTGGGTAATCTTCCTGCAATGTCGGATCCAGATCACATCAATTAAGACGAGGATCCAACTTAGGGCTCCTGCACGCTGCAGCTCAAAAAAAAAAAAAAGGGCTGCTTTTACAGGCATCTACCCAAACAACTGACTGGTACCTAGACCCTGAGGGGATACATATAGGATTTCGACCAAAAATTTTCATTTTTTCCCCTGTCCAATTAAAAGGTCCATATATAGAGACTTTTTCAGGCAGTTTACAAAGATTTTGGATTACTATGTGATAATAAGAGTAGCAGTAAGGCAAAAAACCTTTGCCCAGCTGAACTCAAAGCATTACAAGACTTGAAGGACAACTCTAATGTTATTATCAAACAAGCAGACAAAGGGGGCAGTATACTCATCCAGGACAAAGAGGATTACCATAAGGAAGTTTGCCATCTCCTCATGGACCAAAACACTAAATTGAAAAAGGATCCTCTGCCAGAATTTCAAAAAGTTCTTAACATGCTGGTTGAAGATGCTTTTAGGGATGGAATGTTGGATAAAAAGGAAAAACAAATTTATACTACCAAAAATTAGCAGCACCCATTACTTTTATCATCTTCCCAAAGTTCACAAATCCCTAGAACATCCACCCGGAGACCAATAGTGGCCAGTACTAATAGTTTTACTTGTGGTCTGTCACAATATATTGATTTCTTCCTCCAACCTATGTTCTCAAACCTTCAAGCCTTCATAAGGGACTCCAATCATGTTTTCGAATCCCTGCAACACTACCAATGGGAGAATGGGTACCTGCGGGCATCATTAGAGGTCTGCTCACTTTATACTTCAATTCCTCAACCAGTAGGTATAAGGGTGTTGCAATACTTTCTATATAAAGAACTTATGATGAATTCTCGACAGCCAATTTTGTTTACAATACAAGTATTTCACCTTTCTCAACCAATTTTATCTTCAATTGCAAGGCACGGCAATGGGGGCCAACTTCGCTCCGTGCTATGCAAATATCACAATGAATTACTGGGAGGAACTACACATTTGGAACCATAATCCCTTTTGCCAAACACATTGTGTACTATGGCAGGTACATTGACAATGCCCTGTTAATTTGGAGAGGGGATGTGGAACAGTTCCTTGTCTTTATAACCCACTGCAAGAATAATTAGCTAGGTCTTCAATTCACACGTTATTTACCCAGACAAAATAGTCTTCCTAGATTTGGAGCTTGCCCACGAGGGAGATATTATATCTCATAATCTATGCAAGCCATCAAGTGTCAACTCCTACTTGCATTTTTCTAATTGCCACCATCCCTCATAGTTAAACAACATTCCAGGGGACAGTTCCCAATAACAGAAACTTATCAAAAACATACATCCCATAAGACTTCCACCTCTAAAAAAATGAGGGAAACTGAATCTAATTCGGTTAGATTTGTTACAGGTTACAACGATCAATATTGGCATCGAAGCTACCGCCTGCCCCTCAAGTGACCTTTAGAAGGGCAAACACACTTAAAAATGCTATTGCCCTGAGTAAATTGGCAGTCAACAAAAAGACAAGGTCTATGGACATTTGTTCCTACTTCGATCACAGGATTGGGATTTTTCAGTGTAAGAAAAGAGGGTGCCTTAAGTGCCAATTTGTTAGTCACGGCACCTCCACTTTCACAGATAGGAATAATGAATTTACTATCAAACAATTTATTACTTGTGTAAGTGCCAAAATAGTGTAGCGCTCAACTTAAAATCTCAAAAAACAAAAAAACCTGAGGATTCAATCTCACTGTGATATCATGAATGTTGTTCATATAAAGTGCTAATGCATAAATATTATTCAAAATATATAATTCACATTAGTATACAAATCAGTGCAAAAAGAATAAAAAGTGCAGGTGCAAATGACTATGGCAGTGTAATAATCAAAGATATAAGTCCTAATATTGCAGAGTTCATAGGTTGAAATGGTAAAAAGAAAATTATAGCAAAAATTATATAGGTAAAAAGTTCATGTGAATCTTGATGTGTTCAAAAAAAATATTCTTTAGTAGGTATATAATGAATCCTCCATCATCATATAATTGCGCTTACCAGATAGTTATATTCACGCCTGAATATAATAAGGTGTCACAGAGCCAAGAGAGGATTCCTTCGCTTGGAGGTCCAGGCGGGGGCACTATAATGTCACGCCACATCCAGGGAAGGCTGGAACTGATGGTAAACGTTATGGGGTCAGCAACTTCCGACGCGTTTCATACTCTAAGACATCGTCTGGGGATTGATGACGTCTTAGAGGACGAAACGCGTTGGGAGTTGCTCACCCCATACCGTTGTGCTTTGTCTTGTGCCGACTAATTCTTTTGCGCTCATTTTCTTCTGTTTACATGTAAGTGCACTACTTTTTAATACAGTTCATCCTCAAGGTTTCAATGCCATGTGAGGCTTTTTATTCCATGATCCACGTACTGTTTTGGAGAATACTCGAGTGATGATTCATCTGGTTGGCATCACTTACCATCAGTTCCAGCCAGCCCTGGATGCGGTGTGACATTATAGTGCCCCCTCCTGGACCACCAAGCGAAAGAATCATTTCTTGGCTCTGTGACTCCTTATTATATTCAGGCATGAATATAACTACTATCTGGTAAGCACAATTATATTATGGAGGATTCATTATATAGCTACTAAAGAATATTTTTTTTGAACACATCAAGATTCACTTGAACTTTTTACCTATATAATTTTTGCTATAATTTTCTATTTACCATTTCAACCTATGAACTCTGCAATATTAGGACTTATATCTTTGATTATTACACTGCCATAGTCATTTGCACCTGCACTTTTTATTCTTTTTGCACAGATTTGTATACTGATGTGAATTATATATTTTGAATAATATTTATGCATTAGCACTTTATATGAACAATATTCATGATATCACAGTGAGATTGATTCCTCTCACGTTTTTTTTTGTTTTTTTTAAATTTAAAGTTGAGAGCTGCACTATTTTGGCACTTACACTCTTATCACAATTTATTTGATTGTTGTGTAGCAGCTCCTTTTTTAAATAACGTTTAACTGTACTTAGCGCGGTATACACCACCACTATATAATTTATTATTTGATCTTCTGAGTTCATAGTGTATGTGTTTCAAAGACCCTGTAATTTATTAAATGTGGGCCAGACTACTCATACACTACGAAAAAGAATAGATGAACATCGGAGATTCATCAAAAATGTTTTTTCAGGGGCGTGGCTTGCGCGCGTGAGGAGATGGCCGCTTAAGCCGAGAGCTCTCTTCAACCCGGTCCCAGAATGACGGCACAACGGGCATAGAACAGCACCTTCACCCTCACACACAGGGCTCAGAGATCCCCCTACCCAGCGGCGACATGCACCGCAAAAGAAAAGATCAGAGAAATCCACAAAAGCTGACAGATTTCTTCTACAGGCTGGCACAGATGCATGAGGGAGGACAAGATGGCGCAGACGGAGAGGCCGCACACGGAGCCGCAGCATACACAGACCTTCCGGACGCTGAGGCAGAAGACACAGACAAGGGCAACACCACCTCATCACCCCAGCGCTCCCCCCTCTCTAGTCCCACGACACACAGCCCAGCAAAAGCCAGGATGAGGATGGATTCCCCCCAACAACCAGCAACCGCAGTGAGTACAGTTCCCCAGGCTTGGGGCCCAGACACAGTGCCACACTCACAGATAGCATCCTTTCCGACCTCTGGGCAACCAGTATTAGACACTACAATGAAGGACATGCTGATGTCACTTCAATCATTGCTTAGGTCTAGCCTTTCTTCCCCGATTCACAAATTTACCACAGATATGCAACACATGGGCAGCAGGGTGCAGCACATGGAGACTAAAATGGCGGAATGCACAGATACTGTTAACGACCTGGTAGATGCATACGAGGAACAAAAAGAGTACAGTTGGTGGATAAGGTCTAAATTGGCGAATTTAGAGGACCGCAGCCGACGTAATAACCTTAAAATACGGGGGATCCCTGAATCTGTTCTGCCGTCAGACCTGCATAAATATGCAACAGACCTATTCACTACTCTAATACCGGGACTATCTCCCCTGGAGCTAAATATTGACAGAATTCATAGGATCCCTAAGCCGACCTATCTAGCGGACTCTGTCCCTAGGGACGTCTTGCTAAGATCCATTTTTACTCCACCAAAGAGCAAATTATGGCCAAAACCAGATCCCTCAAAAATCTTCCTTCTCCATACGATCGCATCCAGGTGTTCGCTGACTTTTCCCAGCACACATTACAAATGCGGAGGGAGCTTAAAACAGTAACAAAGGCGCTGACAAACCACAACGTGCCCTACAAATGGAGGTATCCGGCCACGATCCTGCTGACCAAAAACGGCTCTAAGCATTCTGTGTCATCTTTAGAACACGGCCTGAAACTACTCCACTCTTGGGGAATTATACCGGTCCTGGGGGAACCCAATAACTCACCCAAAAGTGATCGCTCCCTACACAAAGGAATGACCAAAAAGGATTCACCTTTAATACTGCGAGAAGGTGCCCGTTCCTAAGCATGATTCAAGCAACACCTATCCGGGTTGAAGGATTGCTCACTGAAACACCACAGTGAACTTTGCCCCTACAGATCTGCAGCAACCATAGGTTATAGTGCTGCATTTGAGTTATAACCACAGTTTATTCTTGTTTTCTCCTTGTTTTGTTCTGTTTTTTGTTTCCTTTGTTCTCTTCTACTTCGGCTCCACCAACGAGAGCATACTTACCTAAGAACCAGTGCAAGAACATACAGCACAAGAGAGTCTCCGCCTGCTAGGACAGCTTGAACCTACGGACCGACATCACCTGGCGATCAACATTTGTAACAGTGTCTTATATCTACTAACTGAGTAATATCCTCTACAAACCCACGCATCTAACATGCCTATCAACATTCTGTCCATAAATGTTAACGGTTTAAACCATCCGGCTAAACGTTCATCTTTATGGAAGACGGCACTTGCAAACTGCGACATACTGTGCACCCAAGAGTCACACTTCATAAAAGACAACCATCCACTCTGTACCCACCACCAATTTCCTCACATATACGAAGCTTCATGCACCAAAAAGCAAAGAGGTATCCTCATAGCAATAAGGAACACCGTCCAATTCCAGCTACATCAGTCTATTTGCGACCCGGAAGGTCGCTTCCTAATATTGATATGTACTGTCAACTCCATTCCACTGACCCTGGTATCTCTATACACTCCCAACCAAAGACAGATAACATTCTTGAACAAGCTATTCAAGAAGATCCAGGGCGTTCAACAGGGGAACACATTCATCTGCGGAGATTTCAACCTGATCCCTGACAGCAACTTGGACACCTCAGGAAAGTCCAAGAGATTTGCCTCCCCCTTGGGTAACACTTTAAATGCCAATGACCTTTATGACATTTGGCGCTGTTTCCATGCCAGCGAAAGGGACTTTACCTTTTTGTCCCCCAGACATAACACCTCCTCTAGGATTGATTTATTTGTGTCGGACAAATGGATTTTGAATAATGTACTAGCAGTAGAAATCCTAACCGCCACCTGGTCGGACCACGCCCCAGTGTCCCTGACACTAGCAGACACAAATAATTCCCCAAAACTGCACATTTGGCGAGTCAACAACAACATAATTCAAAATGAAAACTATAATGATTTATTGAGAACACGGCTATCAGCATACTTTCAAGACAACTTGGGCTCAACATCCGATCAGGTGGTGGTATGGAATGCGCATAAAGTGGTTATCAGGGGAGTACTAATTCAGATAGGATCTAGAGAGAAAACGAAAAAGCTCAACTGCATAGACACCATCTCTAGAGAGCTGAAAACCTTAGAATCCAAAAACAAGACACATCCATCAAAACACATACTAAACCAAATACTTTCACTGCGTCTTGAGCTCCGATCCATACTTTTGGAAGGATATTTCAAAGCGCAGAGGAAATTCAAAGCCACACTGTACACCACGGGTAGGGAAAATATATCCTCCGGTTACAAAATGGACGAAATAATGGGCACCACATGTCACACCGAAACTTAAAGGAGACGCGAAACTTTATAGGAAGGTTTTCATACCTAGCCTCGAGTTCTGCGTCACTTTCATAAACCAAATCATACACAAAACTACCTACACAGAACAAAAACCTAAGATTCCAAAAGTCGAGAGATCTCTACCACAGATACGTCAACTCGAAAAAGCAAAAGAGAGATCTAGGATAGACTTAATCATGAGGGGACTATTGGTGAAATACGCGTAAGGTATGGTGGTGGACTAGCCTACAACTCGGGTTCAACAGAACTTTCATACGACTATCG
>BLSH010005733.1:138279-156214 GCA_018402905.1 Glandirana rugosa | reverse complement strand
CCCCCCCCCCCCCCCCCCCCCCCCCCCCCCCCCCCCCCCCCCCCCCCCCCCCCCCCCCCCCCCCCCCCCCCCCCCCCCCCCCCCCCCCCCCCCCCCCCAAAAAACTGTCCTGGCGTTTTATGCCCAACATCAATCACCCACTCTTCTAACCACTTGAACAACCAAGTCTTTTCTGACACTTTTTGCTAACATGAAAAAATACTTTTTTTTTATAGAATACCCCAAACATTATATATATATTTTTTTTTCCAAATTCTTTATTTACTTGAGAGCAGAGTATAAGACATTACATCTGACAGTAAACAATACTGAAGTATTTGCAAATAGAACATCAACAAAACCCATCCACAGTCTACAAACAGATGAACCCAACAGCTATATAAAACTGCAGGAATCTAAGTTGAGTCTGCGTCTCATCTTTACTTTTTCAAGGAGGGGCGCGCCCACCCAACATCACGGGATCAATATTATTCTCCCAGGATTCGGGTTGCCGGGCACCCCAGATTTCAGAGAAATGGGAGCTGAAGAAGTACAGAAGGTAAGTGAGAAAATCAGAGCAGGGGGGAAGGAAAAGGGGGGTGAAGGGGAGAAGAAGAAAGAGAAATAAAAAAAAAAGGGGGGGGGGGAGGGATAATAATAAGTGAGTACCTGCCCAGACGGATATTGCCTCCTCACAGGAGCTGTATGTGATATGACGTTCAGAGATGTCAGTCAGCAGAACATTATATTTTTTTAAAGCAGACACCCTACAGATTAAAATGGCAGGTGTTGCAATTTTTTTTTTCACAAAGTATTTGTGCAGCGATTTTTCAAACACAATTTTTGGGGAAATAAAAATTTTTTTTTGAATTTTAATGCACAAAAACACACTATATTGCCCGAAATGTTTGCCGAGTGATCTCATGCCGAGTGCATAGACACCAAACATGACATGCTTTAAAAATGACGCACTGATCGCGATGCGGCGACAAACTATATACATTTTTAAGAGCCTTTAACCACTTGCCGACCGCCGACTGGCGTCTGACGGTGACAAAGTGGTTGGATATCGCAAACCGCCATCATATGACGCCGGCTGCGAGATCCCGCACTGTGAGCGCGCGCAAGCGCCGCCGGAGGCATGCTCGCGCGCTCACTGTGTTCCGGGGGGGGGGGGCCAGGGAGTGGATAGGGCGGTCTTGATTGCCGTCGGCTACCCGGGATGGCCCCCCCCCAGTGAAAGAACAGAGGTCCGTGTAAGTAAACACAGATCTCAGTTCTCAGAGGGGGGGGGGGGGGGGAAGGGCTGTGATCACAGGTACCCTGTATATGGAAGCCGTGATCACTCCCCTCCCCCTGCCAGCCCAGCACCAATACAGTTAGAACACAGCGAGGGAACACAGTTAACCCTTAGAGCACCCCCTCCAGTTTAACCCCTTCACTGCTAATGGCATTTACACAGTAATCAGTGCATTTTTATAGCACTAATTGCTGTATAAATGCCAATGGTCCCAAAAAAGTGTCAAAATGGTCCGACATGTCCGCTGCAATATCACAGTACCGCTAGAAATTGCAGATCGTCACCATTACTAGTAAAAAAAACAAAAATTAAAAAAAAAAAAAATAATGAATTCTCATCCGTAAACGCGGCAACTTTTGCGTAAACCAATCAATAAACGCCGATTGCGATTTTTTTTACCAAAAATATGAGGAAGAATATAAATCGGCCAAAGCCGATGAAAAAAATAAGTTTTTTTATATTTTTTTTGGATTTGTATTTTAGCAAAAAGTAAAAAATTTGGGTTTTTTTTGCAAAATTGTCACTCTTCTTTTGTTTATAGCGGTGATCAGAAATGACGCAGAGGTGATCAAATACCACCAAAAGAAAGCTCTATTTGTGAGAAAAAAAGGGCACAAATTTTGTTTGGGTACAACGTCGCATGACTGCGCAATTGTCAGTTAAAGCGATGCAGTGCCGAATCGCAAAAAGTGCTCTGGTCCTAAAGTGTGAAATCCTTCCGGGGCTGAAGTGGTTAAAAGCCTTTACAGGTTACCACTTTAGATCTGCAGAGGAGATCTACTGCTAGAATTACTGCCCACGATCTGATGTTCGCGGTGCTACCTCAAATGCATGGTGAATTTGCTGTTTACATAGGACACGAGACCGACGCTTGCATTCACCTTTGCGCGCATGCACGGGGGGACAGGGGTGCATTTTTTTTTAATTATTCATTTTGCTTTTCATTTTATTTTTACACTTTCATCTTTTTTTATCATTTTTGTCACAGGGATTTTAAATATCCCCTATGATAAAAATAGATAGTGTCGCATATATATATATTTTAAATTTGGGGTCTACTAGACTCTAGATCTTTCCTCAGCCCTTAAAGTATCTGACCACACCAATATCCGTGTGATCAGATGCCTTCCTTAATTCCCAATGGCACTGTTTATATCCGGTGAAACCGAAGTCAGGAAATGCTCGTAGCCTCCGGTTTCTTAGGCCATAGAGATGATTGGAGCCATTCTAGTCTTCCACCAGCTCTATGGTCAGCTGGCGGAACCACCGGCTGCATTCTCGCGTTCCCTGGTGGGACAGGAGAGCCTGAGAAAACCAGCAACATACTAGTACATTGTTGGTCCTTGTTGGGCATGTTCTTTGGCCTGGGGTACCACGGAGGACTTGTGGAAAGTGCAGCCAGCTCACTGCATTTAGATTGTGACGTTGGGGTTAGGGTTGCCACATCATCCCTTTAATCCAGGACACATATTAATTACACAGGTTCTGTGGCTGATTAAGGTGGTAATTAAACTTACTTGGTGCCTTATCTGCATTAAATTAGCCTCAGAACCTGTGTAATTCATATGTGTCTTGGATTAAGGGGATGATGTGGCAACCCTAGTTGGGGTGCAGCACCATCTGGAAACGGAAGCGCTGTGACAATCTCTTCCTGGAATTTGAGGAAGGATCCTCTCCGTCCTGAAGCTCTGTATAGCACATGAGCATTCAGCAAAGCCAATTGAAATAAATATACAGACACTTTCAGGGTCACCCTGTGGACGACAGAGTTTATTGTCATTGAAATGCATGAACCACAGGATCTGCTCATATCGTGCCCTGGCCATGGAAGCAGAGAACACAGGCACGTGATGAATTGGGTCAGTGGACCAATATGATCGCAACTCAGTTTTTTTTGTTATGCCCATGAGGAAGGAAAGGCCCAAAAAGGTCTTAAATTCTGGAACCATAATTGGTTTCCAGTCTCTGGCAAGTGACAATTGGGGGTTAGCGGCGATGAATTGACCAGCATATAAATTGCTTTGGTCCACTATAGATCTATAGAGATCTTCTGTGAAAAACAGTGAATAAAAATCAATGGCTGTAAAGTGAACTGTATTCACCTGAATTCCAGGTTGGCCAGTGAATGGGGGAAGTACAGGCGCCGAATCAGTGGGGGGTTGCCAATCAGGGTTCGCAAATTTAGCGGGAAGGGCACTATGGGTTCTGCGAGCCTGTGTTCGTCTTCTTTGTGGCTGTGGGACATTACTTGTGCTAGCCACACCAGCTTGAACTGCACTTATAGGACTCGCCACGTCACCAAGTGTTACTGCAGTGCTGGTTGTACGACCAGGATTTACTAGTCCGCTGGTGCTTGCCAGTTCACCAGAAGGAGTAGCAGCACTAGTACTGGCTCTCTGCTGCATACGAGAGCCCTGCGGTTCTTGCACCTCAGCGACAGCAGAATGGGATCTAATACGCCTGACCTTAGCAGGGACTACTCTGTCCTTAGAGCTATCTGACAGGGTGCCGCTGCTGTCTACTGGATCATATGCTGAGCCTGAATCTGACAGTGGAGCTTCCCCATCGCTCTCATCTGTCATACTCAGCAACGCGTAGGCCTCTTCACTAGTGTACTTGTGATTGTACATTTTGGCCTCTAAATTTGATACGTATACTAGTGTGACTCACAGGCAAAACAGTGGACCTGGTTGTCAGAGCCTGTTTCATACGCTACCAAATTCACTGTCAGATTTCGTAGGGATCGGGCGTGATCTCTGCAAATGCTGCAGATGTGTGCTGTGTTTGGTAAGTGTCAGTGATCTATTAGATCAGGGGTGGCGAACACGCGGCTCTCGAGCCGCATGCGGCTCCCGGCCATAATGAATGCGGCTCTTTGCCTCTTATTATATTTTGTATATACTGTGGCTCTTTGCCAAGTTTCATGTTTCTCTCAGGGCGATCTCAGGCAGCTTGCATTGACTTCTATGATAGAAGTCTCCTCGCAAGCCGCCTTGAGATCGCCGCTTCGCGCCGCTTCGCCCCCATTCGCGCCGCATCGCGCCGCTTCGCCCCGATTCGCCCGGATTCGCGCCGCTTCGCGCCGCTTTGTCACTGCGTGGTGTGGCTCTCTGACTCTCACAGTTTAAAATTTTGGCTCTTTGGGTCTAACTTGTTCGCCACCCCTGTATTAGATACTGCACTTGGGTGGGCTTGGCTGGGTGGAGGGGCTAAACGCAGGTGCTAGCAGGTATCTGCCAATCCCACTAACGCCACTTTTTTTATAGCACTAATCTAACAAGCGTCACCCGTGACACTAATACAATGATCACAGGTGATGGGGCAATCAAGGGGTTAAAAACTTTATTGGGGGGTAAAGGGGGGTATTTATACCTACCTGGGCCTACTACTAACCTACCCTAACACTGATTTAGTGTCTCAAGTACAGTGATCAGTAAAAATCAGATCACTGCACTAAGTGATACAGTGACAGGGGGTGACAGCAATGAAGGGGTTAACTGGCGGGGTGATCAGGAGGCAATCAAAGGGTTAAAAGTGTGCCTAACATGTACTGGTGTTAGTGTAGTGTTGTGCAACTCACGGTTAGAAGCCCTCTCTCTCCCTCGCTGGAACCGAAAAGGGCTTCGGGGAGGAAGATGAGCTCATTTCCTCTGCCTCTGTTTACATTACAGAGGCAGAGGTGCAATATCATTGGCCAGGACCAATCAGCAGGTTCATGCCAAATATTATTGGCCTAGCCCTGTAGACTGATCGGTCCTCTATCGAATCCGATCACAGTGCCTGCACCGTGAGCATGCACGATCGCGGCCACCGTCACCTGATGGCGGTTTGCGATAACGAACCAAGTTGCCGCCGTCAATCCGTCATAGTATCACAAGGAAATATTTAGCACTGGTGACTGCTAGGTCTAACTGTCCTTTAACAGAGGAATGAAAGACATGTATCATTCCTTTTAAATTTTCTTACAAAGATGATGAGCGAAAACAAGGATGACGGACAGTTTGTAAAAATTGGCTGATTGACAAACTGTCCATAAATGTCCATTACAGACAGCGGGTGTCTGTAAAAAATATGGCCACGGGTCAGCTTAGGAGCTGTGCATGTGCTGTTCCAAAACTGGCCAGGCTCAGCAGACTCAGGCAGGGGGGCGGGCACGTGGTAATGTCTTGTCATTGCTTGGTGCCTTTAATGAATTACAGGACTGGAGGCCAACACTACATGCCAGGGACTCTAGTCCCACCTACAAGGCAATGAGCTGCTTCTAATCAGTTAATGAATATAGGGAGACAAACCGCGGATTGCTCTATAGAAATCTCATGTACTTACTGACCTTCCCACACCAAAGCCTCCAAGGGATATGCCCTGACTGCCCTCCGCCTCCACCAACATTCCCAGCACCACTGATACACTCACGGCCATGACACCAAACTTTGGGAGCCCTGGCTTTATCAGCCACTCTCTGATCATTGGGTGCATTCTCTGCTGGGCGTGTCTTTTCAGCAGATATTGTCAATTACAGTGCCGGTCAGTGCTGTGTTTGTCTTTCAGCAGTGAGTGCCCTGTAACCTGTTCAACAAAGTGTGGAGCACTGGGGGGGGGGCGGGGGGGGGGTGAATACACTAAGGTAAATGGGGACACTAATATAAAAGGTCCACCTTATATCAGTAACCCCCCCTTACCTTAGTGTATTCACTCTGCAGAAGGTGGTCTGTAGTCACCAGAGTCTCCCCCCACATTAGAGTTCCTGGCGTTCCCCTATAAATCAGTTGCCTCAGAGTTCCCCTTTACATCAGCGTCTGCAAGATTCTCCCTTACAGTGCAAGGGAAAAACTCTGAGGACCCTGATGTAAAAGGGGAATGCTGTGGACTTTCATGTAAGTGACCCCCCTTACATCAAAGTCCACAGCATGCCAAGAGACCATCTTATTTAAGGAGTTCTCCTTTACACCAAAGTTTGCAGCATCCCCCTTATGTCAGAGTTCACAGTGTTCTTTTTTACATCAGGGTCTGCAGAGTTCCCCCTTGTAAAGCCTGCAGACTCTGATGTAAGGGAGAACTCTGTGCTGGGTTATATTAACCAGACCTTAAAGTGTTACTAAACCCACAACAGTAAAATCAGTCTGCATATGCAGAATAGCTTGCTTGTTATACTCACTGTGGAACTTAAGGGGTTAATCATCTGCATTGTGTAAAAAGACTCTTTGATCTTGTTTGGCCAGATACTTCCTGCTTGCACTCTCTGTGTGTAAGGCCATACTACACTCAGGTAGGGTTGTAAGTTTGCACATGCTCTGTTTGGATGCTCTTATACTGTGTTGGAGATTTCCTGTTTCAGTTGAGTTTTTCAGGTCACATGGTATTTACATCACAAATGTGGGTGTGCATACAGATTCTAAATGACCGCCCAGACCCTCCCTCCTCCTCCATGCCCAGTAACTAAAAAAGAACACAGTGGGTGGGATAGCGCATCTACAGTCATGGAAGTTCCGCCTCCCATAAAAGCACATGGACACAGGCTATAGCGGATTTCTAAAGGCAGTGATTCCATAAATGAGATAACACCACTGTACATGTTTTTGCAGCATCAGTTGCAGCCTGCAGCCATGCATACTAAGGTAATAGATATTTCTATACTTTTGCAAACACCCCATCCCCTGTCATCCTCATCCTCACCACACCTGGCCACCCACTGCAACCTTGCTAACACACCACTCCCTGTCATATTCATGCAGGGAGGGGAGATCTATGCATACAGGATAAAACATCTTTTTTACACAATGCAGAGAATTAACCCCTTAAGCTCCACGGTGAGTATAACAAGCATGCTATACTGCATATACAGATTGATTTTACTGTTGTGGGTTTAATAAACACTTTAACTGACTTCTTGTGGTAAGGTGACAACTGTACTGAGCGACATTGTTACCCTAGAACAGGTAGTGTGTTAGGACTACATAACATTGCGTTCTGACTACATAAGACCTCCCTCTTTTCTCCATAACAAGGGGAGGTGTTTTGAGTTCACTAGCAGGGAACAATGCTAAATGATAACAGTCCAGAGGCAGAACGTAGAGGACGTTATCAGCTCACAAGCTTTCTGGCTGGATGAACAGCTTTTTTATTAATTGTTATTATTATTAATTATAAATAATTATTTATTAATACAATTCTTTCAATTGTATATTTATGACACCAAAAGGGAGCAAATAAGAGGAATGTATTGTTGCATTTGTGGTTGGGAGAAACATGTTAGTATTCGTTCATCCCTTTTTTTTTTTTTACATCAAGCTTTTCTCTGTTTGAGTAGCAGCAAAGAGTGTATTCCAGCAATGCCAGAAAGTGCATTCGAGGATCACCAGATTACATGCAAAAGGGAGACATTAAACTGTATATGTAACAGTGGAAATAAATGATAACTGTATAAATACATTTTCATCAAAAAATAATATGGCTGTAAATTGCAAAGAAAAACTAGCCCAAGAGACAATTGCCGCACATGTGCGACTGGCTCCAGCAGTGCCATATATGGTGCCTATGATTCTGACTAGCACCATCCCTAACATGGCTACCTGTTAGCACAATACAGTGGATAACTCAGGGGCATGGCTAGAGTTGTGGAAGATCTGGGGCACATTTGGGCACTCTGAGGAGAGCAATGATTTGGCGTGCTGAGGCAAATGGTGGGTGTGCCCAAATTGCGAAAACATTGGGAGGGGCTTAAAAATAGGGTCATCTATATACCTGGAGAAATACCATAGGTACCTATAGAGATTGCCATCTTCAAAGACGTTTAGAAAAGATGAACAGAGTGATGAATATAGTTTTATTAGGTGCATCCCATCACCACTGCTTCCACCACACACTGTCTCTTACCAGAGCCCACCGACCCTCTGTTACGGGGGGTCAGTGTATGCCTCAAAATAGAAGATATAGGAGAGCGATCACTTGATCTGGACTTGGACAGGCAACCAAGGTGTCATCCCTGTACTCCTTCCGTGCACATCTCCCCCCTCAGGTAAAACGTATAAAGACAGGCGGCAGTGGTATACGGGAACAAAAGGATTTCCAAAAGTGCAGACCGTAAAAAACGTTCTTTATTTTAAAAAAGCTTAAAACCTATGTACTCACATGTAGCCAGCATCAACAGAGCTCTTCAAACCCTGCTGTAAATGTTGTTAGCCATGATTTAGGTCACATTTCTGTCTCCCAGTCACAACTGTCAAAAAGGTTCCAGGCTGCCTGTGCAATTACTGTATGGAGCCTGGCCATGGTGTAATACCACAATGCAGCTTTGCCAACCACATACAACTCTGCCAACCACCTCACACTTGCATGATAAACATCTCACACATGTGCAGACAAAAAGAAGGCAAAGTGGATGGACCATCAACACCGCTGCAACAAGGGTGCAAGGCATAGCCAGGTAGAGGTCTCCTAGCATGCCCAGTCCCATCTCCTTCTGAGCACGCTGCAATTAACTACCTTCACTCCCAATTGCTCAGTGAAGGATTTGCACAGCAGCACAGAAAACACTTCCACTGGCCCCAGGCATAATCCAACAAAGATCCCACAGGGCCTAGGGGAACTTAACCCTAAAAATGTGATGGACAGCCATTGAACCACCAGAGAGGAAGAACCCAATCACCTTACAGATAAGAAAATAAACATTAAAAGTGTATCACAGATTATAACAAACTGAGCAATTGCACAGCTATTGCAATTTCTTATAAATCTACACTTATAGCTTAAAGTTCTACTAAAGTCTCATTTTTTTTTTGTTATAAATAACAAACATGTCATACTTACCTGGTCTGTGTAGTGCTTTTGCACAGAGCAGCCCAAATCCTCCTTTTCCCAGCTCCCTCTTCGGTGCTTCTGGCCCCTCCCTCCTGTTGAGTGCCCCCCACAGCAAGCAGCTTGCTATGGGGGGGGGGGGGGACCCGAGCCGAGCTGCAGCTCCCTGTGTCCAGGCACAGAGCCATGACCCAGGCCGCACCCTTTCACTCCTCATTAGCTCACTGACTTTGATTGACAGCAGTGGGAGCCAATGGTGCTTCGCTGCTGTCTAAGCAAATGAAGAGGGAGAGTCCCAGGCAGCCGAGTCTCCCGTGCAATATCGATGGATCGTGAAGGAGCTCAGGTAAGTATTAGGGGGGCTGCTGCTCACAGAAGGTTTTTTATCTTAAAGCATAGAATGCATTAAGATAAAAAATATTCTGCCTTTAAAACCACTTTAACATAGCATTTCATTATTACCTTTTAACAGCACAATGATCATTTTAAACTTTGATGTACCTTTACTAACCTGCGTTGAAATATACTGGATTACTGTATTTCCATTATCCAACACGATTGTTCAATCCATAAAATGCTATACATGGTCTCATCTTAAGTTACACCATGCCAAATTATGGATAACACATTATGATATATCACTAATGACACATTTGCCATTTAAACCAAAACCTACATATTAGGACCCAATGTATGTTTTAATATCTGATATGTTAATATATATGAGATCATACAGCAGTAGCTTAGGCATCATTACATTCATTTTGGCAACGTTTTCTATTATTTCTAATCTGTTAATTCATTCATATTTTGCACAACCATCTCTCCAATGCGTATGGGGACAAGACAGCAATAAAATCACTTTTGTCAGTACCAGGTATTAACTGCTGTGTTCCTATTGGGGCAAGGTTAACAGGTCCCGCAGCCAAGAACGCAAGTAGCAAAAAAATCATGAGCCAGGTTTTATCCTTCCCTACTCTGTATAAAATAAATAATATGTTTTAGAGGAAATGCAGACTGAAGTTGTAATCTTTGGAATTATAACACAATAGATTTTAGCTTTGATTACTTTTCTTTTTTGGTAAGAGAGCAATAAGTGACTGCAGAGTATGTACAACTGGTCCACAATTTTAGTTACAGGGGCCTAAAAGATACCTCGCGTACAAAATATGCATTTTACATCTTAAGTGCACAATTTATAGTTGGGCTTTATACTGTACATTCTGATGATTTTTATGTACTAGCAGGCAATACAATTTTTTATGTTTGACATGGTGTTAGGGGCTATTTAGACTAGGATACACTTTGAGAATCCTAACACAATTTTGTTCTATGCATGACAGTATAGTGGGCCATTCCAGGATACCCTGTGAAAATGCGCACATAAAATGGATAGTAAAGTGCTAATAGCAGACATGATTTTTTACCATCATGCAGAATTGGTAAGCAGATAAATAATGACTGCAAAATAAGATTTTTACTTACCAGTGAATAAGTCTGGCTTGCAACATTCTTTGTTCTAGAATGAAAATATAAGATGTTAGATATAGATATAAGAGTTGTGGCTTCTCAGTAATTGTTACCTGTTGCATTCCACCTATGCATATGTCTGATATTGCAGCTTACTTATGTGAATATTCACAGTGCAAGAGTCTAGGCACGTGCACACCAGCCATCATTCACTTCTAAGTTGAAGGGAGGTTGTAATTACTACACATGGAGGGTGTTCTATGAAGCACATCTAGTGGTCACAGAACACACCTCTGGCCCACGCTGGCTGGGTGTGCATTGCAAGCTGCATTCTTCGTGAACACAATAGAGTTATTATGCATGTGCTAATGACCCTCTGAAAACTGGGTGTCAATATAGGTCTGCAAAGAAACAAATATTCACTTATGTGCATTGCAATAATTCCGTAACTAAAAATCCTAGTAGCTACAGCAAAAGAAAGCTTAAAAGAAAGATCCTACTAAAACGTGTTTTAAGGTGATTTGTGAGCTGTCAGATTTCTACCCCAGAGGCCTTCAGTTTCTTACCCCTGCCATTGGAGCTGATGTGAAGAGGCTTCTTATGGAATCTGCCAGTAGGAATAATACATAACCTAGGGAACAAGATACATGAATGTAAACTTGTATTCAGGAAAATACAGGCAGCTGTACAAATGTATAACGGATATGAATAGAAGCAGAAAATCAGTACAGAATTGCACAATTTCATGCTGATGTGGAAACCTGAAGAAAAATGGACAAAATCAAGAGTGTAATGAATGAGTCGTGTCCTGTGGGAGGCTAAATGAACAGAGATAGCACCCTCTGACTCATTCTTCCACCTGTAGAATGTCTATGTTCTACAAGCCATTTAAAAATTGATCTCCCCTGCAATACTGCTTTTCTTCCTCTACGTCTGCTTCTGTCTCCTTGTCTATATGGTCTGTAGAGCCTCACATCATCTCCCTTTATTTCCTCAGCACAATGTTACGCTCAGACACCCTCATTCCCTTTCTGTCTCATTCCTCTCCTCCTTGTGTGATTTCTGAAGGTGTCAGTCCTGCCCTAGTCTTGCCCTAACAAGCAGTGCTCTCCCTCCCTCCAGAATCCCATTCCCACCAGCCTCCCTCTCCCACCCCTGGAATCGAAGTATCTTGGAGAGCGTTGAAATGTCTTCTTCCCATAGCAACAGCAGAGAATAGGAGCTGAACAGTGGAGCTACACCTCCCTCCCTCTCAATACTTCACCCTCCCTCTATAGGAGCCTTTCTTTTACTCTATCAATCTATTTATCCATCTACTCCTGTTCTGTAACCCTCTTGTCTTTGTCTGCAGGAGTACCTGTTTTTGTGCAGTGCAGTTATAAAATATACACAGTGTACGCATTGAGTTTTTCTCATCTTTCTCCCCTGCATTTTAGCGTTCTTTCTCTGACCCTCTCTCTTTCAACCTGTTACTTCAAAAAGCTCTATGAATTGAAACGTCACAGACTGATGGGCTGATTGTAGTCCTATAGGCTCTATGCTCAGTCAACATGCTGCATGTAAAATAAGGGTTGGACTTCAAAAACTCACCTTAACCATTTAGTCGTAAAAATATCAGCTTGTGTAATAAAGTGTACAGTAGCTTCTCACGTGTGTTCCCTTTTTGTATCCTCCCCTTCTTGTGTGATTGCAAAGATCACAGTTACACAATTCTAAATCAACATTTCCTGCAGAAACATTAACCCTTACGATACAGCAAAATACCAATGTTATGTGTAATACAGCATAAAAATGATCTCTCAGTTCAGGAATTGCAGAACATGACAATCTAGGAGAGTCATCTGAAACGGTTTTGGCGCAATGTGAAAACCTTCATACCTACATCAGTAAAGTTAAAAACCCAGATGGTGTCCTGCCTTAAATGTTTGGCATCCCTGAATTATTGTCAATGGTTCACAAGGATTGAGCTGTCATGAGAGCAGGTGGTATGGGACCCCCTGGGGCATGGAGTAACCACCGGCTGATTTTCACTAAAGATCTTGGTAGTGGAGATGGGTTTCCCTGCATGCTGGTGCCAGGTCATGACCCCTAGGTTCACTCTGCTCAATGTGTGGAGATTAAACTGTGCAATTAGTTGTGAAAGCGATGCGGCAGTACAGGAGAGGCAGCAACGGGCAGCAATGATAAGAGGATATAGCAAACAGGCTGAAGCTCAGGGTAGGTGTCAGACAAACAAATCTGAGAAAGAAAGCAAAGAATTGTACATAGGAGATTGTTATTGGCAGTAATAGATATAGTGCCCCATTGTTTGTATCAGCTTTAGGAAAAGCACCACTTTGGTGTCACTGGGAGGAATTGTGCTCCAAGGACCCGTTAAATGCATGCAAATGGGTGCTGCTCAAAAAAGTCAAACCAAGCCCAATCGCTGAAAAACAACCCCACATCCTAATCCCCCCTCCACCAAATGATTTGAAGGGGTGGTCCAATACTGAGTCCTGACCTCAACCCGATAGAACACCTTTAGGATGAATTAGAGCGGAGAATGCGCACCAGGCCTTCTTGTCTCAATATTGAACCCTACAGACTAAGCATGAGATGCCATTAAAGTTCATGTGCATGTAAAGGCAAGTGTCCCGATACTTTTGACAATATAGTATATACAGTGTCTTAAAAAAAGTATTCATACCCCTTGACATTTTCCACATTGTGTCATGTTACAACCAAAAACATAAATGTATTTTATTGGGATTTTATGTAATAGACCAACACAAAGTGCCTCATAATTGTTAAGTGGAAAGAAAATGATAAATGGTTTTCAATTTTTTTGGGGGGTATGTCTCTACCAGCTTTGCACATCTAGGAGAGTGAAATTGTTGCCCATTCTTCTTGACAAAATAGCTCAAGCTCTGTCAGATTGGATTGGGAGCATCTGAACAGCAATTTTCAAGTCTTGCCACAGATTCTAAATTGGATTTAGGTCTGGACTTTGACTGGGCCATTCTAACACATGAATATGCTTTGATCTAAACCATTCCATTGTATATTTAGGGTTGTTGTCCTGCTGAAAGGTGAACTTCCACCCCAGTCTCAAGTCTTTTGCAGACTCAGGTTTTCTTCTAAGATTGCCCTGTATTTGGCTCCATCCATCTTACCATCAACTCTGACCAGCTTCCATGTCCCTGCTGAAGAAAAGCATCCCCACAACATGATGCTGCCACCACCATGTTTCACGGTGGGGGTGGTGTGTTCAGGATGATGTGCAGTGTTTGTTTTTCACCACACATAGCATTTTCCTTTTAGGCCAAAAAGTTTAATTTTGGTCTCATCTAACCAGAGCACCTTCTTCCACATGTTTGCTGTGTCCCTCACATGACCTCTCACAAACTGCAAATGGGCTTTCTTTCATCAATCTTATCAATATTCCTATCACACACATTCCTGGCAAACAAGGCTCATACAATGGTGGGTGCTGCAGCGATTACCATCTGGGTCCTGGAAACGTCAAGCAAGTGTGCATGACAAAGGGGTCCTGTGCAGCTCCGAAACATTGCACTTGTCTCTGTGATGTGTTCTCTCTGCAATAAAAAAAACCTTCATACAGTGATTGTCGATCCATGGTGTGCTGACGAACATGTACACTTTCTTTCAGCAATGGCTTTTTTCTTGCCACTCTTCCATAAAGTCCAGATCTGTGGAGTGCACAACTAATAGTTGTTCTGTGAACAGTTTCTCCCACCTGAGCTGTGAATCTCTGCAGCTCCTCCAGAGCTACCATGGGACTCTTGCCTGCTTCACTG
Organism: Glandirana rugosa; assembly: GCA_018402905.1. NCBI lineage: Eukaryota > Metazoa > Chordata > Amphibia > Anura > Ranidae > Glandirana > Glandirana rugosa. The sequence goes on along the minus strand of BLSH010005733.1, from coordinate 141,874 downwards.
ATTAATGCTCTCTTTGCCCGGCCTGTTATTTTAGGCGGACAGCCATGTCTTGGTAGGTTTGCAGTTGTGCCATACTCTTTCCATTTTCAGATGATGGATTGAACAGTACTCTGTTAGATGTTCAAAACTTGGGATATTTTTTTATAATCTAACCCTGCTTTAAACTTTTCCACAACTTTATCCCTGACCTGTCTGGTGTGTTCCTTGGCCTTTATGATGCGGTTTGTTCACTAAGGTTCTCTAACAAACCTTTGAGGGATTCACAGAACAGCTGTATTTATACTGAGATTAAATTACACACATTTGGACTCTATTCACTAATTAGGTGACTTCTGAAGGCAATTGGTTCCACTAAATTTTAGTTTGTGGTATCAGAATAAAGGAGACTGAATACAAATGCACGCCACACTTTTCAGATATTTGTAAAACATTTTAAAAAACATTTATCATTTTCCTTCCACTTCATAATTATGTGCCACTTTGTGTTGGTCCATCACATAAAATCCCAATAAAATACATTTAAGTTACATAGTTACAGTCAGGTTGAAAAATGACACAAGTCCATCCAGTTCAACCAAAAAAAACAAAAACAAAATAAAAAAAACTATATATATGTATATATATATATATATATATATATATATATATATATATATCCAAATAATCCCATATACAATCCTTCACCCACAGTTGATCCAGAGGAAGGCAAAAAACCCCAGCAAAGCGTGATCCAATTTGCTATAACGGGGGAAAAAATTCCTTCCCGATTCCCCGAGAGGCAATCGGATTCACCCTGAATCAACTTTACCTAAAAATGTTAGTACCCAGTTATATTATTTACATTAAGGAAAGAATCCAGGCCTTTTTTAAAGCAATCAACCGCGCTGGCCAAAACCACCTCTGGAGGGAGTCTATTCCACATTTTCGCAGCTCTTACTGTGAAGAAACCTTTCCGTATTTGTAGATGAAATCTTTTTTCCTCTAGATGTAAAGAGTCCCCCCTTGTCCTTTGTGATGACCTTAAAGTAAATAACTCAACACCAAGTTCACTATATGGACCACTTATATACTTGTACATGTTGATCATATCCCCCCTTTATATCTCCTCTTCTCAAGAGAGAATACATTCTCTAATCTTTCCTCATAGCTGAGCTCCTCCATGCCTCTTATTAGTTTGGTTGCCCTTCTCTGCACTTTCTCCAGTTTCCCGATATCCTTTTTGAGAACTGGTGCCCAAAACTGAACTGCATATTCCAGATGAGGTCTTGCTAATGATTTGTACAGGGGCAAAATAATGTCTATCTCTGGAGTCCATACCTCTCTTAATACAAGAAAGGATTTTGGTTGCTTTGGAAACCGCAGCTTGGCATTGCATGCCATTATTAAGCTTATGATCTACCAAAACCCCCTGATCCTTCTCCACTATGGATTCCCCCAGTTGTACTCCCCCTAGTATGTACGATGCATGCATATTCTTAGCCCCCAAGTGCATAACTTTACATTTATCAACATTAAACCTCATTTGCCACACAGTCGCCCAATTAGACAGTGCGTAGAGGTCGGCTTGTAAGTTGGAGACATCCTGTAAGGACGTTATTCCACTGCATAGTTTGGTGTCATCTGCAAACACTGAAATGGTACTTTTAATCCCAGACCCTATATCATTTATAAATATATTGAAAAGTAAGGGTCCCAACACTGAACCTTGGGGGGTACACCACTGATAACATTAGACCATTCAGAATAAGAATGAATTTACCACTACTCTCTGAATTCGGTCTTTTAGCCAGTTTTCTATCCATTTACAAACTGATCTTTCCAAGCCTGTAGACTTTACCTTACACATTAGCCGTGTGTGGGGAACGGTGAAATCCAAGTATACCACATCCACAGCCACCCCTCTGTCCAAGGTTTTACTTACCTCCTCATAAAATGAAATCAGGTTTGTTTGACAACTTCTGTCTTTCATGAATCCATGCGGTCTGTTGCTTAAAATATTTTTATCCAACAAGAACTCATCTATGTACATATCTATATGTAATAAAAACAATTAATAAATAATTGGAGCAATACTTTGAAAAAATTAGGGAGATTAAACAAATGAAAAACATGGAAAAAAAAACAACAAGAAGCCATGTCTCGTTAAAGATAGTTTACTGTACCAAAATCCAATAAAAGTGCCATAGTAAATAAAACTTATGGAAAACATTTTCCCACCCAAATCACCAGATGAGGCGGGAGAGTTCTGCTAGACCACATGTAATAATCACACATTTACATGTTCAAAAACAAAGCTGATTAAAGTGGTAATAAACCCAAATACAAACATTCTACTGCAGCTTCCTATTTCTTGTGGTGGCTGCATTAGTTTTTTTCCCACATGGTGGCCAGTAAGCCTGCATTCACACCTGAGCAGAGGGTGTTAGTGGTGACTTAGAAGTGTTTTTTTAGTAGGTGTTTTTCAAAGTAGGCAACAACTGGGTAAACATGAGTGTGCCAACAGACCCAAAAACAACAGGAGTCAAGCAACCCAAGTTCAGAGTGCTGTTGCAAAAGCTGCATCAGCAAAATATTGAACATCCACATGAAAAGCCTCGTACACACGGTTCAACGGTCCTATGCAAACGGCTGTAAGGATGCAGACCCGCAATTTTCCTCATTAGAGCCCTACAGGTGCAGCAGCTGATTGATAATTATAAAACCACTCCCATTGAATACACTTTCCACTTGGATATAGACAAACACACAGGGATTTCCTCAGAATAACAAAAGGTAGGAATCTGCATCCTTGTAATGTACATAGATCACCCAGAGGGAAATGTTACTCTTTAACCGATCCTTTTCCATGCTGCTACACTGATCCCTGCGTTGCATTCTCCCCAATGCTCCAGCAGTCTAAGGCCCTGACATCCAGGGCTGGGACAAGGGGTGGGCAGGATGGATGGTTGCCCTGGGGGCAGCGGTTTTGCTAGGTGTAGCATCCCCTAAGGTTGCACATAATGAAGGCGGGGACGCAGTTTGGCTTCTTTGCCCTGGGAGCTGGATGGTGTTGTCCTGGCACTGCTGACATCATGCAGCCCAATACAGGGTCCGTAGCCCTGTATTGAATGTGATGACGCCAAGGGGCAGTCCAATCATGGGGAAGCACCATCTGCTGGAGGAGCGGAGGATCAGGTAAGTAAAATGCATTTACTCTCCCCTAGAGAGGGGAGGCGAGCCGTTTCTTCGGTTTGACGCAGGGGCGGAAGTAATACACGTTGGAATCCCCTACGATGTGGATCGTTTTGGCGACGGGGGTCCCGTTGGTAGGTAGGACGGGTGGGGAACAGGGTCGGGACCTACAGTCCCGGAATCTGACGACCTCGTAACCCCTCTTACGTTGCGTCCCTAGTCACATCGTCGTACCTTTTCCTAGCCAATTTCTCATTGTAAAGGGAGACCCACTAGATACATGTAATGTTCCTACGTCTAAGGATGGAAAACAATAAGACTCCTTTAGGGACACACAAACAGATATAGGTTCACCTTTCACATAAGTTACCCTCACCAAAATATTAATAGTTAGTCGACGACGTGGACATCCCGAGATTACTCC
>BLSH010005733.1:109893-123919 GCA_018402905.1 Glandirana rugosa | reverse complement strand
ACACATCTCATCCTGCTGGATCCCCGTTACAAGGACAACGTGCCGTCCTTAATCCCCTCACTGGAGCATGAGAGGAAGATGCGCGACTACAAGCGCACACTGGTAGAGGCGCTGCTGAGGGCATTCCCAAATGACACCGGGGGCTCAGCGGAAGCACAAGGTGAAGGTAGAGGAGGAGGAGGAGGTAGAGGCCACCAATGCAGCTGTGCCACCGCCAGCACCTCAGAAGGCAGGGTTAGCATGGCTGAAATGTGGCAAAGCTTTGTCAGCAGCTTTGTCAGCAGCCCGCCACAACAAACAGCACAACCAGCCGATAGACAAGGTCTTAGCAGGAGGCAGCATTTCAGCAACATGGTGCAAGAGTATGTGGGCACACGCCTGCACGTACTGACTGATGGGTCTGCCCCATTCAACTTCTGGGTCTCCAAATTGGCCACATGGCCTGAGCTTGCCCTTTATGCCTTGGAGGTGCTGGCCTGCCCTGCAGCCAGTGTATTGTCGGAACGTGTGTTTAGCACGGCAGGGGGCGTTATCACAGACAAGCGGAGCCGTTTGTCCACATCCAACGCGGACAAGCTTACCTTTATTAAAATGAATCAAGCATGGATCCCACAAGACTTGTCTGTACCTTGTGCAGAATAAACATTTAGACCGGACTCACACAGCCATTCATATACTTCTTTTTTTGAATAGGCCTCAATACAAAAAAAAAATACCATGTTGGCTACCTCCTCCTACTCCTCTACCACCGCCACTTCCACCTACACTGCCACGGTCATGGCCTAGTCAACCTCTAGGCTCCTACTCCACATGCACCCCCCTTCCCATTTTTTTATTTGATTTTAATTTATTTTCCCTATCCCCATTTTTTTGTAGGGCACTTGCCCTACCCTTACCCCCATTTTACTTCCTTTTGCAGCCCTCTAGGGCTTTCCAGGACTTTGTTACAGCCCTTTTTGTGCCTAAAAGTTCGGGTCCCCATTGATTTCAATGGGGTTCGGTGTCCGTGCGATTGTTCGGGTTCCGTCCGGACCCGGACTTTGTCCCGAAGTTCGGCCGGACCAGCAGAACCCGAACTTCCAGAGGTTCGCTCAACTCTAGTGAGGACTACCCCTGAAGATATAACATCAGCAGTGATCTTACACAATTTCCAGCCATAGGACAGCCATGGACTTGTGCATTTGTCAAAGACTGTTTCATACATAGGTGGTAAGGATAAAGTGCACATTAAGGTGTCCACCTTTTTTTCCTTACAAACCACGAACTATCCCATAAGGTGCATCAGGACTTTTTTTCACCCTTTGAGGAAATCTTTATTTTATTTGCTCATATTGTTTGTATTGATACTAGCGCTGCATTTTTTTATACATTTGTAAACGTAAGGTGTGTATACTTATATGCTTAGCAGCTAGTAGCGTGATTTGCCACCATATTTGTATCATATACTCATTCCTCACAGCAGGAGCGCGGATACATCCCTTTACTATTTAATCCACTCACATCAGAAGGCATATCAGTCTGTGAAGTCTGCTGTCACTCTGCCAGCATTCTTCCTATCCATGCTGCTCTGACCACTGAATCTGTATCCTTACACTGAAGCTGGTATAAGGATACAGAGAGCCGTGGAGAAACTGCAGTGAACTGTCAGCTTGGAGCACTGACCAATCAGAGCGTTCGAGGCTTAAAGTGGTTGTCAACCCGTGACAACCACTTTAACCTACAGGTAAGCCTATAATAAGGCTTACCTGTAGGTCCCTTGCATATATCCCAAACCTGCACAGTTTAGGAGATATACAGTGTACTGCGATGCGCCCACGTCATCAGGCACATGTGCAGTGAAGAAACAGCCTCTGTGCCGTTCCTTCAATGTGATTGTGCCACGACTGGCGGCTCCTGCGTGCATGACGTCACGTGACTCCAGCCAGTCACAGAGCCGGAGATAGCAGCCCCGGAAGGAAGAGGGGCAGAATACTGACACAGCCTGGAGCGGGAACATCGCTGGCTTCCATTGCAGGTAAGTGGCACATAATGGGCTAATATGTGATGCATACTAGCCCATTATGCTTTTACTCTGCAGGGTAACAGATGAAGTAAACCCCAGCAGGGTTTACTTCCTCTTTAACCACGCCTCCCATCATCAGAGGCTGACAATTCAAATGAGTTTCCCGCGGCTCTCTGTATCCTTATAGCGGCTTCCTCCACTGATTCAGTGACAACAGTGTGGATTGGGACTCATGAGAATACTGACAGAGGACTTCACAAACATGCCAACGGCTCTGTCACATATGTGAGTGAATGGAAAGCAGATTGTTTTTAAACACTGAATTTAAGAAAAATGACTACGCCAGCGGCTACCTGGCGCTTCTCTCTCCTTTCCATATTGTTGCCCCTCTAATTGCCCCCCTGCCCGCTGCATCGATCCCTCTGCTGTCCAGGTCCCCGTGTGCTGGTGCCCTTACATGAGGTCCCGTGATACCCCGTCTGAGGGTATTGGGGGGCAGTGGTGGCCCGCACATTAAGGGAGCACAGGCGGAGCCACCCCTATCCATGCCGCCACCCCCCTATCTATGCATGATTTGCTATGGCTTGGGTGTATTTTTTTTTAAGCATATACCCTGATCTGTAAATCTATATACCCTGATCTTTGAGGCTGAGCTGTATACCATGATCTGTGAGGCTGAGCTATATACCCTGATCTGTAATGCTATATAACCTGATCTGTATATCCTGATCTGTGAAGCTGAGCTGTATACCCTGATCTGTGAGGCTGAGCTGTATACCCTGATCTGTAATGCTATATACCCTGATCTGTGAGGCTGAGCTGTATTCACTGATCTGAAATGCTATATACCATGATATGTGAGGCTGAGCTATATACCCTGATCTGTAATGATATATACCCTGATCTGTGAGGTTGAGCTGTATACCCTGATCTGTAATGCCATATTCCCTGATCTTTGAGGCTGAGCTGTATACCCTAATCTGTGAGACTGAGCTGTATACCCTGATCTGTGAGGCTGAGCTGTATACCCTGATCTGTAATGCTATATACCCTGATCTGTGAGGCTGAGCTGTATACCCTGATCTGTGATTCTATATACCCTGATCTGTGAGGCTGTCACGTACCTGGTGGTGGAGTCTGACTTATGCAGGGGTAACCTCCCTTGCGACCCTGATTCGTGAACCCCTGATAGAGTAAACAGGAAGTCCAGGAGTGAGGATGGCACAAGGTTTGAGTTGGTCACCGGTGACGGTTGGAGAAGCTCCTCTGGTCTCGTGCAGGTTTGGAAGGTCGGTGGTACAGGCAGGGTCGGCAACTGGCTGGCGGAGCGGTACAAGGGAGCAGGCAGAAGAGTCGTCGGGTACAGGCAGGGTTTGTTAACAGTCTAGCAGCAGAAGTACAAAAGGAGCAGGCAATCGGGTGGTCGTAGGCAAGCCGGGTGTCGGTGCAGGCAAAGTTGAGACAAGGTCGGGGCAAGCCGGGTCACAGGAACTGGTAACAGGTTTACAGGTCGCTCAGGAAAACAGGCCACACGCTGTAGACCAGACAGCACTTACTACAAGAAGCAGGAAGTTTAAATAGAGCTGCTCCTCTAAAAATTAGAAGAAACAAAAATCAAATGCTATTAACCCTCCGCACCGTCTTCTAACAGAGGCTGAGCTGTATACCCTGATCTGTAATTCTATATACCCTGATCTGTGAGGCTGAGCCGTATACCCTGATATGTAATGCTATATACCCTGACCTGTGAGGCTGAGCTGTATATCCTGATCTGTGAAGCTGAGGTGTATACCCTGATCTGTGAGGCTGGGGCTGTATACCCTGATCTGTGATTCTGGGACTCTATACTCTGTTCTGTGATTCTGGGGCTCTATATTCTGTCCTGTGATTCTGGGGCTCTATACTCTGTCCTGTGATTCTGGGGCTCTATACTCTGTCCTGTGATTCTGGGGCTCTATACTCTGTCCTGTGATTCTGGGGCTCTATACTCTGTCCTGTGATTCTGGGGGCTGTATACTCCTGACACCATGGGTGGAAGCAAGTGGAATACAGGGGATGGAGTGGGTAGATTCTATAAAGGGTGAGGCTTATGAGAAGTGGGATGGGTCAAAAAGGAAGGGCGGGGTCTGGCACCCCCCATCCTAAAACTTCACAGACTGCCACTGTCAGGGGGGAAGAAGATTTCTGCTGGTAGGGGAAAAAGATGATTTGTAATGGGAGGGGGTGGGGACAAGTGCTGGGATGGGGAAGAAGAGGGATTGTGCTAGGACTGGGGAATTTGGGGATAGTGGATGGGTACTTGTGCTGTGAAAGGGGGAAGATGATTTGTTTTGAGGGGGGTTGTTCTGGGAGGGGAAGAATTGATCTTTGCTTGTGGGGGGGGGGGGGTGGATGGTGAGAATAAAGATTAATGCTGAATTTTTTTTTGCAAGAGAGGGAATGGGGTTTTTGATGAAAAGGTAAAGTGGGGGCTCTTGGAGGGTATTTTACACTCTTCTTATCCATACACTGTGCGTTACACCCAACTGACTCCTGCACTTTTTGTACTGATGACTCCTACTATGCATTACACACTCCTGTTCCCTGCCTTCTGTGCATAAGACTCACAGGTTCTATTGACACCTAGGCATTCCGGATTGCAGACGGAATCGTTCAATTCTGCCCACGATTCCCGAATCGCCACAAATTGCATGGCTAGGGTACACCAGAATGTAACTCTACATTTATAACTCTTAACACTTTATAACAAATGACTCGTGTCACTGTTCTGGAGAAAATTGTCCGTTCGGCCATTTATTAATAAATAACAATAACCATGAACTTCAATACAAAGCCCAAAGTTCCAGCTTGCACACTAGGTTGCATCCCATCACCAATCCAGATTGAGTATTACTTTCTTCCTGTTCTGGTTATCCCCAGCCACGCAACACCGGCTCGGGAAAAAACCCCCTCTTGACTATCCCCAGCCGCATAATGCCTGCTCAAGGAAACCACCAGTTGACTACCCCCCCCCCCCCAGCTGCGCAACACCAGCTCGGGGGACCAACGTTCCTTTCCAATGGGCAATGCCTCCACAGACTCAAACCGTCACCGCGCACAGGTGTGAAACCTTACACATGTGAGCCCCTCCACAAATGCAAGGCGCGCTGTACACCATTGTGAATGCCTAAGGCCCACAAATCAGTACCCATGGCATTCAGGTGTACACAATCGCTCCGCAGATACCACCAGGTATCCACCTCCAGTTCATGCTGTCTAACCACAAACCCTCCATTGCATGTCACAAAGCGGCCCACCTCTTAACCTTTTTCCGTGCTTTGTTCAATTTAGGGGCCGACCTGGCAAAGCGCCAAGAAGTGCGCCCTAACATGTCCGACCAGACCACCAGCAATCTAGGAAATGCCGTGCGCAGTGTAAGGAAGTCGAACCTGATATCCCGGGACAGATGCCTCATGGACCGAACGCCCAAGTCGTTACCCCCGACATGTCTAAACGAGCAAAGTGGTGCACCTCCGGCAGGACCCTGCACCACAATAACCCAGGGATGCCAATCCACCTAACCATGGCCTCGTCCCTGCTAAAACCCAGCTGAAGCCCATTGGGTCTAACATCAGCCCTTTTGGCCCCCCAGAAAACAAAATAATGCCCCAGAATCCAAATGAGGCGGGGGGGTCCCTGTAAAGAAACAAAATAAAATCACAGTAACCAGTAAAATAACATATTAGCTACTCAAATCAGTTTCGAACATAAGGCCTAAATACTATCAGATTCCCATCGCCCGATATGCCAAATGACCGCTTCGTTCAACCCCCACCGAGCGGCTTCCGTGGCCGCTCCAATGCGGAAGTAGTGTGATGAGTAATTACGTGCCTCAATACCAGCCTTGCCCAAGCACCGTCGAAACACCGCCATAAACTGAAATTTCGACAGGGCCGAACCATCTAAGTGTAAAAGGTAAGAACCCTCCCGATGTGGGCGGCACCGCCCGTATTCCTCCACCACGGATACTGGGCATAGGGTGGAACCCGGATGGCTATAAAGGTGCACATACCGACCCCAAGCCAGCTGATCCGTCTTAGAGAACCGAATCAGTAACGCTACCGAAAACTGAGAGGAACTTACCTCCTGTACTAACAGCCCACTATGCGCAGTCTTGGACAGACTGACCAATTCGCTAATACGAAGGGCCCCAAAAAACGCCAGTACAAAAAGCCGCACGGAACAACACCGCCTCGTACTCCGAATCCAAACTAAACCTGGTTTGTGTCCATAACGTCTGTAGCAGGCAAAAGGTAACCAGGCGGCGGCAGTCACGGCTCCACACCCCTCGTCTGTACCCATTTAACGCCTGACGGACCAAGAATTCTTTGGTAAAATCTGGAACACCCCAAGCTTTGAAGAGGAAGGCCAGCACAGACATCTTTCTGGTGACGGCCGAGACCGACACCCCCCCTGCTCAAAATTCAAGCAAATGAAATAACAGGGAAGGGAGTTCTGTACTTACCCTATCCACCCCTACCTGGGCCAAAAGATCCTCCCATTCCTTCCACACCTTAGAATACGCCGCCCACATGGATGCACTCAAGGATTGTTGAAGCAGTGTTGACGCTACCCCAACGCAACCCGCCACAGTTCCTGCGGGCAAGGCTCCCCGTATTGCTCCGCTTCCGGTGCTAATCCAACTGCAAACGAGACAAAGCATCCGCCACTGTATTATTCACCCCAGGCAGGTGCACTGCATAAATGAAAACATTTAACCGTAAACAACGCAAAACCAAGTTCTGCAACACTCGGACCACCGGCATGGAAGGACCACCGGCATGGAGGCAGCCGACAGCTGATTAAGAGTCTGCACTACCGCCATATTGCAATGTAAACAAATCTTTGTCCCGAAATGAATCCCCCCATATTGCGATGGCAACCAAAACCGGAAAAAGTTCCAATAATACCATGTTCTGCAGAAACCCGCCTCTCTCCATTCCACCGGCCAACGCTCCACACTCCACCGCCCCCAGTAGAGGGCACCATAGCCCACAGAGCCAGCCGCATCCGTGTAAAGTTCCAGATCAAAGTCACTGATCGGACCTTGTTGCCACAGGGAACGGCCATTGAAGGAGCCCAGGAAGTCGTACCACACCTGCAGATCCTCCCTGTGCTCGGCGGTCAATGTGACAAAATGACTAGATGAGGACACACTCACCGTAGCTGCAGACAAACATCGGCTAAAAATCCTGCCCATAGGCAGTATGCGGCAAGGAAGATTGAACCGGCCGAGGAGAGACTGAAGTTGCCGGAGCCGAACTCCGTTTTCCTACCAGCAAAACAATTTCCGCCTTTAGAGCTGACAATTTGTCAGCGGGCAGTCGGCATTCCATGGCTACTGTGTCTAGGACAATCCCCAAAAACGAATGGTGGTACACGGGTCTTCAGTTTTGTCCCCCGCCAGCGGAATACCAAAGCGCTACGCTATGTGCTGGATGGTGGCCAACAACACTCCGCTCACCGTGGACCTGGGGGGGCCTATACACAAAAAAACATCCAAGTAATGGATGATGGAACTGACCCCCGAAACCTCTCTGACCACCCATTCAACAAATGAGCTGAATTAAAAAAAAAAAAACGCAAAAGAGATCGAACAACCCATTGGTAAACAGCGGTCGACGTAAAACGCCTCAAGCCACCTGCCACCCAGTAGGTGAAAACTTTGCGGATGACAGGCAGTAAGTGGAAAGCCGCCTCTGTCAGTTTTCGCCATGAGCGCCCCTGGCCCATACCGATGAACCCAATAAATAGCAGCGTCGCATGAAGTGTAAGACACCGCACAAGCTTCTGGATCAATGGCATGGTTTACCGAACAACCCTTAGGGAAAGACAGATTATGGATAAGCTGGAACTTCCCCGATTCCTTCTTAGGCACCAACCCCAGTGGGGAAACCACCAAATTGGGCAGGGGAGGGCGGGTGAATAGCCCGGCCATGCGACCCAACTCTACCTCTTTGACTAATTTGTCTGAGACCACCTCCGTATTCACCCGAGTAGAGCGCAAATTATCCGCCATGGGTGGATTACTGACAAGGGAACATGGAATAACAAAGCCCGCTGAAAACCCTTCCTCCAAAAACCGGGCAGCCTCCCGGTCCGGATACCTATTTAGAAAAGGACGCATCCTTTCCACCATCACCGGCGTCGTCCCTTTTTCCTTGAGTATCACCGGAACGTCCCTTTCCTTGCTTAAGGCAGCGTGAAAGAGAATGTGACCCGCCGCAACTTGAGCACTCGTGCTTGTACCGGCATGAGGAACCAAGACGGCACGTTCCTTCATTGAACCGCCAACAGCAACCCCTTCGCTTGCTGGCAGACTGTCCTGGGGTACTCGTAAACGGCGACCCCACCCGTGCCAAGGTCATGAGGCGCATCCATAGGCTTATATCCTTGTGGTCCCACCGTAACGCTGGCCTAATGGCTTTGCGTTGACGAAACTGCTCATCGTAACGCTGCCACGCAACCCCCCCGTACACCCGGTGCGTTTCTCTGATGGCATGCCGTATCCGTAGAAGTCATCGCTGGGGACCCTGCGGTCCCACCCTGCTGAAGGGGCCCAACTTCTCCCAATCAACCCCGCGGGACCCACTGAAGGCCCAGCCGCCCCCCCCTGCATCCACGCAGACGTGGGGGTCAAAACGGGTGCTGAGCCTGAGTCAAATCGCTGAACCAGAGCTTGCAAACCCTCCACCAGATCCTGCACAGCCACGGATGCAGCAGACCCTTGGTCCGTGACATGCGCAGCGGGAGCCACCCCGGCCGCCGCCGACCCATTAGCACCATCTAGTAACCTACCTTGCAACCCTTTAAAAAAAAAAGCAGTATTATTAGTCATAGAGGACTTGCCAGGCTGCGCAGGGTGAGCACCTGCAGCCGCTGCTCCCGCATCCACCGCTGGCGAGGGGCCCAGGACATCTCTGTCTCCGGAACTGGACAGCTCCCACTCCGACCTGTCTGATGATGCCTGCGGACAGCTGTCTTGGCGATCGCTGGGTGGCACTGAGGGTCCAGGCCATTGGTCCTCCTCCTCTCCGCGCTGTGAGGGCCACAACCCGCCACCAGTGGAACGGGGCCTCTTCCTCACAGAACTCTGGATTGGTCCCGGTGCTGACAGCACCACTGGGGGCACCACTCCCCTGCTGCTGTGACTAAAAAGAGAGAAGGCGCCTCTAAATGCAGTAATTTTTATTACAATCAGGGTGGAACACAGAGTGATTACACTCACAGATTGAAGTGGTTAAAAAGCATGTCCGCACACTTGTCTGCGGATAGACCTGGTGGGAAGTAGCAGTGTAGTCCATAATCCTGCGGGTCTCTGTGTATGCTGTGGTCCATGGAAAAAAACCCACTGAGCGGGGCGACCGCCTGCAGTCGTTCAGAAAGATCCCCTTCGTGGCAGATGAAAAGGCTGGGGGTGTCCAGGAGCCAGCGCGCACAGCGTCCGGCGCCACTAGTATGCGACGCGTTTCAGAGTATACAAAGCCTGCGACGTGGAAAGCAGGCGCACTCTTTCATCAGGCAATAGAGTGACAGAGGATGAGCTCACTGCTATATAAGGGAAAAGACCTAACAGTGCCATCTAGCGGCTAAAACATGGTATTGCACGAGAAAAAAACTTATAAAAACTGATACCAATTGATAATATCATAATAAGTGCCATAAAAACATGCCATAAAAAATACAATGAATGGATGCATTAGCAATCACTATTGGTTCACAAATACATTTATGTCTGTTGATACAATTACATATAAAAGTAGAAAAAGCATTAAATAAGTAAGAATAATAATATGATAGATATAAGGGTATAATCTAATTTGTATATAATAGAAATGGGATTAAAATAAATTAAAATTAGAATTAAGATGCGTACATATACAATGTGTGAAATGTTCCTCTCTAGTTATGGTGCAGATTGCTATATGGGAATATGTGGGGAAGAAAGGAGGGGGAAGTATATTGGGGGGGGGGGGGGTGGGCTGTAATTACCCTCAAACAGGTATGTCACAAAAAAAAACAAAAAAAAACAAAAAAACAAAAAAACAAAAAACGATATTCATGTATGTTCCTGTGGGCCTATCCCAGTAATAACAAAAACATATGGAATACTGTAATGATAGTAGTAGTAATGATAATAAAATTGGTATAAAAATGATAAATAGTGGGGATGTAAGACTAGCCGAGTCCAGAAAGATTGATGTGACTATAAATATGTGGGTGTATAGCCACCGCCCGCAGGAGGTGTATACGTACAAGACCCTAAAAGAACATATGGGGTGTCCAATAACCAAGAACAAAAAATATTAATGATAAGATACCGATGCAGATGTGTGTGGTTACTTACTCGTCCAGATGACCCTCCACCCCCAATAAGGACCAAAAAAGTGCACAACAACCTAAATGTAAATAGAAAGAAGTTAGCCAGAGGTCTTAAAATGATGATTCACAATATGGTAGCAATTTCTATGGTTTCGTTAAGACCCCCAGGCAAGAGTGCGTCCAGGGTGTAGATCCAGAAGGTCTCTCTGGCGCAGAGCTTGCTGAAGCGCTCTGCTCTAGAGAGAGATCCCGAAATCTGCTCCACAACCCAGACTTCCAGGCCATCTGTGGATTTTTGGTGGATCTCGGCAAAATGACGAGGCACGCTATGTATGTCTTTACCACCCTCAATGAGCCTCCTATGTTTACCAAACCGTTGGCGAAGTGGGCAGATGGTACGGCCTACATAGATTAAGCCACACAGGCAGGTCAGGGCATATATAACATAATCGGACGAACAGTTGTAGAAGCCCTCCAGGTGGTATGTTTTATTCTTATAGGAAAAGGATTTTTGGCCATGTTGTACATACTGGCATGTTTTACATAGGGCCTTTCTGCACTGATACATGCCCACTAGAGGGACTAGTGGCAATTGACTGGGTGGTAGACCCAGGGGCTTAATTTTGCTGGGAGCTATTTTGTTTTTCAGGCTGGGAGCTTTCCTGTAGATAAACCTGGGCCGTGTAGGTAAGATGGTGCCCAGGTGGGGGTCAGTCTGTAGGATGCCCCAGTGTTTGGACAAGATTTTCTCCATTTTTTTGTGCTGAGAATGAAAGGTGGTAAGAAACCTATAGGCAAAGTCATCATCACAATTTCTGTTTTTTTTAGGTGGCATGCCTTGTTTATAGTGTTCAAAGGCCTGATCAACCAGAGGTGTAGGGTACTGTTTATCTAGAAATTTCTTCTTAAGTAGGGTACTCTGAGTGGTGTAGTCGCTATCCAATGTACAGTTCTGTCGTAGACGACAGAACTGTCCCTTGGGGATATTTTGGATCCATTTGGGGTAGTGACAACTAGTGTAGTGTAGAAAGGAATTTCCGGCGGTCGGTTTTGTGTAATTACTGGCACAGATGTTGCCACTCTCATGTCTGAGATCCAGATCCAAAAAGGCAAGATGTTGAGTGTCTGCAACTGAGGTGAATGATAGACCATATGGATTATTGTTGCAATGCTCCACAAAACACCGAATGCGTTCCTGGGGACCATCCCAAATGATAATAATGTCATCGATGTAACGACCATAAAACACAATGTTAGCGGAGAAGGGGCAGTTATGCCAGATGTAGTTCTGTTCCCAAAAACCCGTGGACAGATTCGCATATGATGGGGCAAAATTAGCTCCCATAGCGGTTCCTTGGGTCTGTAGGTAGAATACATCTTCAAAAGCAAAGTAGTTATGGGACAGGCAGAAACGGGTAGCTGTTAGGATGAAAGAGGCTTGTCTCGGATTCAAGTCAGGGTCCCGTGAGAGAAAAAACTCCAAGGCCCTGAGCCCAAAATCGTGAGGAATCGAAGTGTAAAGTGAATTCACATCAAGAGATAGCCACACATAGCCAGACTCCCATCTATAAGACGAGAGTAATCCGAGTAGGTGTGTGCCATCTCTAATGTAAGAGCGGAGTTGGTGAACTATGGGTTGGAGGTGGAAATCAATATATTGGCTGAGTCCAGAGGTGATGCTATCCATGGCAGCGACAATGGGTCTGCCCGGAGGTAGCGTGGGATGTTTGTGAACCTTGGGCAGATGATAGAAATATGGAGTTAGATAGAAATCTTTACAGAGAAAAGCAGCTTCTGATTTGGTTAGTAGGCCTTCTGTCAAGGCAGATTTAACCAGGGTATCTAGTTCTGTGGCGTAATCCAGAGTGGGGTCTCTACGGAGTTTTATGTATGTGGAGGTGTCTGATAGTAATCTGTTGGCTTCCGTGATATAAGCTTCTCGGTCTAAAATCACTATACTGCCTCTTTTATCAGCTGGTTTTATGATTATGTCTGTATTATGCATGAGCTGATCCAAGGATAGTTTTTCATCAGATGTGAGGTTATGATGGTATCGGTGTGTACGAGATGTAGATTGACACATGTGAAGGAGGTCAGCATATACTACCCTATAGAAAGCCTCCAGATGGGGGCCTTTAGCATGTGCTGGAAAAAATATGGATTTGGGTTTGAGATGTGTGTGTTTAATGGGCGGGGAGGTATCAAGGTGTTGAGTTAGAAGGACAAGTGTGTCGTCGTCAAAGGGGAGGGGGGAAGAGGGACCAGCAGTTGGATATATACTGATGTCCAGTTCGTCAGAATCGGCGGACATGTCCATCACTGGGTCTGGGCCAAGTTTATTATCAACGGGTCTTTTTGCCTCTTTCATGATAAAGTACCGTTTGAGAGTGAGATTCCGAATGTACCTGTTTAGATCTTTGAAGAGCTGGAAGGAATTTGGTTTATATGTGGGGGCGAAATTGAGTCCTTTACGCAAAAGAGACTTGTCTGCCTCACTGAGTAAGTGTGCAGACAGGTTGAAGATTTTCACAGTTTCCGGTATTTTGGGTTTTGTAGTGTTTTTGGAGAGTCCTCCCCTACAGCCTCTCCTGTGAGTTTTCGTTTTCGGGAGCTGGCCGGGGGAGGACTTGGGACTAAAAAAGTAACCTCAGTGGAGGTGGGTATGTCGGTGGGAAAAAGAAAACCATCAGTCCTCAGGTTAGATGGTTCTGCTGCAGTGTGGATGCAGGGGGGACTATTGCGAGGTTGTGTCACAGTCATGGAGCATCCGGGTAGACTGATGCCCAAGGAGGGGGAGAGTCTGCGTGGTGTTGTGTGTTGTGGTTTGCTGGCCATGGCTACAGTAGATGCGGGAGAAGGTGTGCTGGGTCCTGCGGTCCTGGATGTCATACTAGTGGATGGTGTGGGATCCATAGTACCAACCGAATGAGTGGATGTTTGTGTGCCAGTACTGGGTGGTCTATTGTAAAATATATTGAGGTCAGTAAGCAATTGATGGTGTTTGGCTGCCCTGCTGGGCGTGTGGCTATTCTTGGGAGGGGGAATAAGAGTACGGTGGGAACTAGGGGTGACTGGTATGTTCTGGGTGGGGGTGTGGTACGGTCTGGAACGATGGGAACTGGGTAAGGGAAGTGTAGGGGGAGGGCGAGTATGGAGAGATAATAAGGATAGAGGGGAAGTGTGGTGTAGATTGTGTTGGGTCTTTTTCCATCATTTTAAGACCTCTTACTAACTTCTTTCTATTTACATTTAGTTTGTTGTGCACTTTTTTGGTCCTTATTGGGGGTGGAGGGTCATCTGGACGAGTAAGTAACCACACACATCTGCATCGGTATCTTATTATCATTAATATTTTTTGTTCTTGGTTATTGGACACCCCATACGTTCTTTTAGGGTCTTGTACGTATACACCTCCTGCGGGCGGTGGCTATACACCCACATATTTATAGTCACATCAATCTTTCTGGACTCGGCTAGTCTTACATCCCCACTATTTATCATTTTTATACCAATTTTATTATCATTATTATTATTATCATTACAGTATTCTATATGTTTTTGTTATTACTGGGATAGGCCCACATGAACATACATGAATATTGTTTTTTTTTTCTTTTTTTGGTTTTTTTTTGTGACATACCTGTTTGAGGGTAATTACAGCCC
>BLSH010005733.1:72500-109883 GCA_018402905.1 Glandirana rugosa | reverse complement strand
GCCCCCCCCCCCCCCCCCCCAATATACTTCCCCAGCTTATAATGGGTTGTCCAATTACCCCTGATATTTATCCATTATTATTTCTCTTCTTCCCCTCTCCCCCCCCCCCCTCCTTTCTTCCCCATATAGCAATCTGCACCATAACTAGAGAGGAACATTTCATACATTGTATATGTACGCATCTTAATTCTAATTTTAATTTATTTTAATCCCATTTCTATTATATACAAATTAGATTATATCCTTATATCTATCATATTATTACTCTTACTTATTTAATGCTTTTTCTACTTTTATATGTAATTGTATCAACAGACATAAATGTATTTGTGAACTAATAGTGATTGCTAATGTATCCATTCATTGTATTTTTTATGGCATGTTTTTATGGCACTTATTATGGTATTATCAATTGGTATCAGTTTTTATAAGTTTTTTCTCGTGCAATACCATGTTTTAGATGGCACTGTTAGGTGTTTTCCCTTATATAGCAGTGAGCTCATCCTCTGTCACTCTATTGCCTGATGAAAGAGTGCGCCTGCTTTCCACGTCGCAGGCTTTGTAAACTCTGAAACGCGTCGCATGCTAGTGACGCCGGACGCTGTGCGCGCTGGCTCCTTGACACCCCCAGCCTTTTCATCTGCCACGAAGGGGATCTTTCTGAACGACTGCAGGCGGTCGCCCCGCTCGGTGGGTTTTTTCCTTGGACCACAGCATACACAGAGACCCGCAGGACTTTGGACTACACTGCTACTTCCCACCAGGTCTATCCGCAGACAAGTGTGCGGACATGCTTTTTAACCACTTCAATCTGTGAGTGTAATCACCCTGTGTTCCACCCTGATTGTAATAAAAATTACTGCATTTAGAGGCGCCTTCTCTCTTTCTTGTATTCTAGTGTTGTGGCATGGCTAACCCTTAGAAGAGCTGCCGACTTGCAGTATATATCCTGGACACCTCTACCCCTGTTGACCCTTCGCCTGGCCTTGCGCCTATTTGCTTCCTTCTACTGCTGCTGTGACAGGTCAGGCCGCCAGCCACTCCTGCTGATCGGCTGGTGCCTCCGTGATTGGCCTCCTGCCTCTCCGGGCCACCCTGCTGGCCGGGACATCACCAGGGGGGGCGGCCACGACATTCTGTCTCCCACGACGGCCAGGCGTGGTGTAGGTGGTGAAGGCCCCCGCCTGGAGGAGCTGCGCCAGCGGCGGGGATTCCTACCTGGGCTGGAGCCCACCGCATCAGTGGTGGCAGTGCCCACCTCCCAGAAGGGTCCATGCTTGGTGGGCTCCCTGAGTGGCGCCCAGCTCCAGAGGTATGCGGCAGACTAACGCTGCAGCGGCCGTGACCACCGATCGCGCTGTGGCGTCTGGTCCTCCTCAACAGGGCTCTCCCCACTGAGCAGTGAGGAGACCTGTTGTTCCAGCCATCTGGGGCCCCTGGCATCCGCTGCCGCTCTCAGCTGCCTCAGCAGCTGCTCGATCTCTGACATATGGGAAAGGGGGGGGGCTGAAGCAGCATGGAGAGAGACACACAGATCGCTGCTGCTTCTTCCTGGATCCAGCAACGAATGCCTTGTGTCTCTCCACATCCGCTCTAGCCCCCACCTTCCAGCCATCCCAGTCCTGTGCCTATTTTTTTTTTTCGCTGCAGGCTTTACTGGATGTGCTCACAATCCCTTTACTTTCAATGTCATCCAAACTTCTTTTGGGTGACAGGCGTCCCACGATTTTGTTTGCTCAATTTTGCAGCGATTTGTCAGGCAGCAATCCCTGACAAAATTGTGTCGCGATTGGGGTGCCATGCCGTGCACCGCTAAAGTGTTCGGGTATGGCTTGAAAAGGTGGCAACCCTAGTCCTGGTAGGCCACAGAACCTGGACCCAGGACTGGGGATCTCATTCCACCTGGATCTCTAAGAGATCCCCGGGCTCCAGATCCCGAAACTGACTTTTTTACGAAATGAGGGAACTAAAAAGCCAGTTTCCTCTTACAAGCGTAACACCTCTGAGGCCCCTCAGAGGTTGGGAATTCTGGGCCCTTCCTACCATCTAGTAGGGCAATACTCTGCCAATATATATCTATACACATACACACACACACATACAGTATCTCACAAAAGCGAATACACCCCTTACATTTTTGTAAATATTTTATTCTATCTTTTCATGTGAAAACACTAAAGAAATGACACTTTGCTACAATGTACAGTAGTGAGTGTGCAGCTTGTGTAACAGTGTAAATTTGCTGTCCCCTCAAAATAACAGAACACACAGCCATTAAGGTCTAAACCGCTGGAAAAAAAGTGAGTACACCCCTAAGTGAAAAGTCCAAATTGAGCCCAAAGTGTCAATAATTTGTGTGGCCACCATTAATTTTCCAGCACTGCCTTTACCCTCTTGGGCATGGAGTTAATCTCAGCTTCACAGATTACCACTGGAGTCCTCTTCCACTATTCATGACGACATCCCAGAGCTGGGGGATGCTAGAGACCTTGCGCTCCTCCACCTTCCATTTTGAGGATGCCCCACAGATGCTCAATAGGGTTTAGGTCTGGAGACATGCTTGGCCCGTCCATCACCTTTACCCTCAGCTTCTTTAGCAAGGCAGTGGTCGTCTTGGAGGTGTGTTTGGGGTCGTTATGTTGGAATACTGCCCCGCGGCCCAGTCTTCAAAGGGAGGGGATCCTGCTCTGCTTCAGTATGTCACAGTACATGTTGGCATTCATGGTTCCCTCAATGAACTGTAGTTCCCAGTGGTGGCAGCATGCATGCAGTCCCAGACCATGACACTCCCACCACCATGCTTGACTGTAGGCAAGACACACTTGTCTTTGTACTCCTCAACTGGTTGCCGCCACACACGCTTGACACCATCTGAACCAAATAAGTTTATCTTGGTCTCCAGTAATCCATGTCCTTAGTCTGCTTGTCTTCAGCAAACTGTTTGCGGGCTTTCATGTGCACCATCTTTAGAAGAGGTTTCCTTCTGGGACAACAGCCATGCAGACCAATTTGATGCAGTGTGCGGCGTATGGTCTAAGCACTGACAGGCTGACCCCCCCCACCCCTTCAACCTCTGCAGCAATGCTGGCAGCACTCATACGTCTATTTCCCAAAGACAACCTCTGGATATGACCCTGAGCATGTCCAACTGCTTTGGTTGACCATGGCGAGTCCTGTTCTGTCCTTTTAAACCACTGTATGGTCTTGGCCACTGTTGCCTTATGAAGAGTTTATGGGTGATCTCCATTAGAATCTGTGAATATTTGTATATATGTATATATCTTTGAATAAGTTGGTATGAAATATTGTTGGTGCTTGATAGAGCTATCTGGACACCTATAGAGGATTAAGCTGGCAGGCTTGAGTTAATTGATTCACCAGCTCATTTTGAAGTGCAGGCACCAGCTCCTTTTGAAGTGCAGGAATGTTGGGTGGATGTGACCTGGAAGAAGCTCTGCTATTTACCCATCGCAAGTTAGATGTAAGAAGACAATCACATCTATTCCAGGGCCGAGGGAATCAGTCTTTTGATCAGGCCTTTAGATCTTGGTTGATGAACCCTTTTCATCCACGTAAAAAAAAAAACACACTTTGGATATGCAGAGTAGGGCTATCTGTTTTAGGAATGGACATTTGGCCCCCTAATTTAGCATACTTAAGGCCCCATTCAAGAGAAGGTTATGACCTTTTTGTTAATTAAGGTTTCTTTTAATTTAATTTTCTCCCAAGATAGGAGGTATTAGTGAGGGGCTGAATTATGCTAAATTTAGGGGAGTGAGGTTTTGTCCAATCTTCTAGGAGGTACGCCTAGAAGGAGGTAAGGGGCAACATCATCCCACCAATCAGGATGGCCCTATGCAAGTCAATGAGAGATAGGCGTTTATTAGTCTAAGGGAAAAGCAGAGGAAGGAGAAGGAGGAGTCATATGTCTGAAGTTGGGCCCTCAACACTACTGGTAAATATCA
Source organism: Glandirana rugosa (assembly GCA_018402905.1). NCBI lineage: Eukaryota > Metazoa > Chordata > Amphibia > Anura > Ranidae > Glandirana > Glandirana rugosa. The sequence continues at coordinate 105,918 of BLSH010005733.1, read as the reverse complement.
GAACTTGTCTGTCATATATGTTATGTTGATTGTATTTTGTTGTTCTAATGAATATAACAGATTTATTTTTATTTTAACCTATGTGTTTCTTCCTATGCAAGGTACAATAGATAGATTGCTGTAGATTCTTTATATCTCTATGCTATTTACTAATAAAATTATATTGTTGTATTGAAGCATTCACTTATGGTCAAAGAACTTTAATTTAACCCATATCATCTATGAAGAGATATTAAATCTCAAATATAACTTACGGGTAACAGCCACCATGCTGCAACTCCGGTTCAGGGTCTTGGCAATCTTCTTCTATCCTAGGCCATCTTTATGTAGAGCAATTTTTTTTTTTTCAGATCCTCAGAGTTTTTTACCATGAGGTATCATGTTGAACTTCCAGTGACTAGTATGAGAGCGTTAGAGCTATAAAACCAAATTTAACACAACTGCTCCCCATTCACACCTGAAAACTTGTAACACCAACGAGTCACATGACACCGTGGAGGGAAAATGGCTAATTGGGCCCAATTTGGACATTTTCACTTAGGGGTGTACTCACTTTTGTTGTCATCGGTTTGGACATTAATGGCTGTGTGTTGAGTTATTTTAAGGGGACAGCATTTACACTGTTATACAAGCTGTACACTCACTACTTTACATTGTAGCAAAGTGTCATTTCTTCAGTGTTGTCACATAAAAAGATAGAATAAAATATTTACAAAAATGGGAAGGGTGTACTTACTTTTGTGAGATACTGTATGTGAATACATACATATACACACACACATTTTGCCTTTCATTTCTATTTTAAACTGAATGGGTTGTTTTACAAAGTAGGGGTTCTCTCATGCTTTAATGCTGGAGTTCCTTCAGTAGTCATCAACCAGAAGAGATTTCTGTACTTCTAAGGTCATCTGTGTTTATTGTTGATACTTTCTTTGACGTATATATTCTCTTTCTTCTTACAAAATAATTATTTTGTCTTCCTATCAAATGTGAACAGTTGAACAAAAGTTACAAATCATTTTCTAACCTCAGGCAAACACATTTAGTGTAAGAAAAGTTGCTTCCACACTTGACAATAATATATTGCACAGTATAAAATGGGTGATCTACCACATAATGTGCACCCAATTGTTGCTATGCCAGTCTAGCAACAGATTTTTTTTTATCATTTCACAGACTATGGAATTTCCTTTTTTAATATAAATATAAAAGATATTAGCAATGGGTGGACACACACAGCTGATTTTCAATCAAGATAATTTTTCTTCAACATACCCTATAACTAATTGTGAACTACAGTTCATACTATACATATTATTTACTTTTTTGGTGAGTGAATTTGTTCGCCGGAACATATATAGAAATTGATTTAATGTTACTACACAGTTTATGTGTATTTAATGTACCAAAATAGAAGCAGCAAATATCAGGGTCAGTATGGATGTATTCAAAGTGTGCCTCTTACGAAATGGGTAAGGTCGGGGATATTACAAACAATGTTTAAAGTCGTTGTAAAAGGTATTTCATTTTTTGCATTAAGGTGAAAAACCTTTCACTCAGCTCCCCCCAGCCCCCCATAAATACTTATCTGAGCGTGATCTTGATCCATCTGCTGCAACACTGCTATTCTCTCCCCTTCACAAGAAGCTTGGAAGCAGTGGGAGCCATTGGCTCCTGTTGCGGTCAATCAAATCCTGTGAGCAGAGAGTGGAGGGTTGAGCCACACCGTGTGTGTTAATAGACACACACAGTGCAGCTTGGGATCAAACCCATACAAGTGCCCCCTTTAGCAAGCGGCTTGCTATAGGGGCACTCAGAGAAGAGGAAGAGCCAATACAGCTGGCGAGGGACCATAAAAAAAAGGAGGATTGGGGTAAGTATACAAAAAAACCTTAAGAATCACTTTAAAGAAGTGTGTTGGATGGTAGTATGTGCAGGCAAGACGTGTGAGGGCTATAATGGCAGGCAGTAGAGGAGTGTGGGAGATGTGTGCAAGAAAGGCACGTGAAAGGTATAACAGCAGGCAGTATGTGCACGAGGGTAGTGTGGAGGGCATGACAGCGGGCAATATGTGTAGAATAGGAGTAGGAGCATGACAGCGCAATATGTGAAGGAGAGCAGTGTGGAGGATATGTCAGGAAAGGAGTATCTAGAAGGGATAAATAGGAAAGTATATCTATGAGTAGCTATCCAAGTAATAAGCGAAGGCAATGGCTGCATTTGTTTCTCCTCCCCCAATAAGTGGATGTCCATACACCTATGTGTATAAACAGTTAAACAGGCATGTAATGCATAGTAAAAAAAAATGTCATTAAAGATCACCAGAGCACTGAGAAGGAACTCATGGCCATAAAACAAACCTTTATAAATTTGATTAAAATTATATAATTCACTACCACTGGTTCAATGGATTAAAATTAGGGTTGCACCGATACCACTTTTTTGCCACCGAATACGAGTACCGATACTTTACTTTAGGTAGTCGCCGATACCAATTACCGATACCTATTTTTGGTCATGTGACCATTTTTTAAAGGGAACGAAGATTTCTGTTTTCTTTATGAAATGAAGAATTAGAACGCCAAAAGACTTGTAAAACAAATAAAATGCTTTTATTTGCTTGTCAAAAAGTTCTGAAAGCTCAAATTGCACAGAACATGTTAAATAATGTCAATGACATGTAAACATCACAACAAGTTCACAACAAACCAAGTGCAATACAGTTCTTTAGTTTAGGCATGAGGAGGAGCAAGAACACTAGAACAGTATCATTCTGACTCAGTCAAAAATATAGCATTTTGTAAAAAAAAAACCAAGTCATGTGTGCTTGCTTCTAGTTCAACTTCTTACACATTTGTGAAAGGAACAAATTTTCAGACAGTCACAGAGCAAATGAATTATTTGTTCCAGGATGGAAAGGAGGATGTGTTATCACTTAGCAGCAGTAGCACTGCTGTGCCAGTAAGGCCTCATGCACAATGCAGCTCAAAGCAGCTGATGGTGTTTGAGCCATTTCTCTGCCTGTTAACTCCCCTCCATGTTGTTAGCCTATGCTGTGTGTCCATTGGCCAGGTATTGCACATTATAGGTGTTTCAGGAGTTTAGTGGCAGGCAGGCAGGCAGGCAGAAGAAAAAATCCAAATGAAATCTTTGGATTTTTTTCTGCCTATAAACTTCCCTGCCACTAAACTGAAAACACCTATAGTGTGCAAAGCGTGCTTGGCCTTAGACAGTTGGACACATAGGCTAACATGGAGGGGAGTTAACACAGAGAAATGGCTCAAACAGCTGAAACACCTGGAGCAGCTGCACTGTTGCTTGCCTTGAAAAAACATTTCAGAGAACAGAAATGTCATCATGACATCATGTTTTAAACGTAGTTACTTACATCATAATGCACAACAAGTTCACAACCCAAGTGCTGCAGCCTGCAATACAATGCAGTTGGTTAAATAATGTTAGGCATGAGGAGCAAGAACAGTACCTTAAGCATAGCATTATAGTAATAGCATTATAGTAAGAACATGCACAATGCAGCTCGAAGCTGCTCCTCCAGGCATTTGAGCTTTACTCTGCCTGTTGACTCCCCCCTCCAATGCCTCCATGTTAGCCTATGTGACTGACTGCTTTCCATTGCACACTATATGTGGTTTCAGCCAGGAGTCGAGTGGCAGGGCAGTTTATGCAGTCAGTCTGAGTCACACTATATGTAGTTTCTGTGGGAGTTTACGGACAGGAAATTTTGCTGCAGAGATAAACCTTGTTTTTTTTTTTGCCAGTAAACTTTTCTGACAGTAAACTCTCGTGGACACCACATATAGTGCGACTCAGACTGACTGCGCAATGGACACATAGGCTAACTATGGAGGGGAGTTAACAGGCAGAGAAATAGCTCACACACACCTGTAGGAGTGGCTGCTTTGAGATGCATTGTCCAACTGTGCATGAATTTTTATGCCTTGAAAAAATATGAAATCTTTGATTTCACAGAAAAAATTATTATTGACGACGTGTAACATCACAGAACAGTTTAACTTCACAACCCAAGTGGCACAGTGCAATCTAGTAGTTTAGTTAAATAATGTAAGGCATGAGGAGGATGAACTAGAAGTTCTAGAACAGTACTCAAAACTTACATTTTGTAAAAAAACTTGTAAACTTTTTTTTTCAGATATAGAACTTTTTTTATGCGCTTGCTTCTAGTTCAACTTCTTAAGAAACTTGTGAAAGAAAGAAACAGATTTGTTCATTCAATGATGGAAAGGACCAAGGACTGCAGTAAGGCCTCATGCACAATACCAGCTGAAAGTAGCTGCTTCTTCTACAGCTCACAAAAAGTTGGAGCAGTTGCTTTGAGGATGAGCTGAAGCGTGTAACTGTGCATGATGCCTTGTGCCGTACAGGACAGGTGTTACTTTTCCAATTCAAATGCAAGTGTCTAGTTTTTTTTTTTGAGAAATAGAAGAACCTCTGCATGTTCAGTTAGAAGAAAGTTTCTAGTGTCAGTCAGAATGTGTGACACTGCACTGAAAAATCTCTCACTTTCCACACTACTGCAAAGAGCTGAAAGAAATTTTTGTGCCATTTGGCCCAGAGTGGGAAATCGCAGTTTATTGACTGCCCAATACCCAAGAGCTTTGTCCGAACGAGGCACAGTGACCTCTCCAAGATATGCTTCGAGTTGTATGGTAGCAGCTGTGGGAGCACTGTTCTCAAATGTAGATGAACAAGCGATTTCTTGAAAAACACTGTCCACACTGCTGCTGGTAGTAGGGGACTTGGTAATTGACTGTTGGTCAGTGTGAGGCTGTTTGACAGATGGTTTGTCGGGTGCAGCTGTCTCTACAGATATTTCTTGCATTTTCAGCAGGAACATTTCTTTGGCCTGCCTGCCAGCATCTGCATTTGAGAAGAACCAATCTTTATATCTAGAAGAAGAAGAAAAGCAAGACAACAATGTCAATCATGCAAGGCCTGCAGCAACAACAACAACAACTGTGGAAGCTTGCTGAGGGCCTACTGCTATAAGGGAAGGAGCCAGGAGTGGCCAACTGCTATAAGGGAAGGAGCCAGGAGTGGCCCACTGCTATAAGGGATGGAGCCAGGAGTGCCGACGGGGACCCAGCAAAAAGAGTTGGATCAGTCGGAAACCAATTACCCAAAAACAGTGCACAGCAAAGCATGATTTAAAGTAGGCAGCAGCTACTTACCTTGGATCGAGTAAGGTAGCGATGCAGTAGAGTGGGTTTTGCTCCATGTCAGAGAAGCGTTTCTGCAAAGCAGCAAGCAATGTGCTCTTCATTGTTTTCACACCGTGTTCCTCATCCATTTCTTTCTATAACCTCAATCTCTGTAGCACTGTGATTGCTGGAATTACATCTGGAGGCAAAAGAATCTGAACTCACATGCCGAATCAATTCTTCAAAAAGGGAGCCAAGTTGCAGGCAGCTCATGTTCAGACACATGTGCTCCAATGGCCTGCTTCTGCTCAGAGACTGCAGCATGTAAAATGTACTGTTCCAGCGAGTCTGAACATCTTGTTGAAGTCTTTTCATGGGTTGACCAAGTTGGAGCGGAATATCTTGCAGCCGAGAATATGCCAGGTTTGAATGTTTAAAGTGGCCAACTATTTTGTGCCCAACTCCCACAGCATCTGTAATGCTGCGCTGTGACAAAAGACCCTCTGAGACAGCCAGCTGCAGTGTATGTGCCACTCATGAAAGACTCTGAAGACCAGCATCTTCCACACCTTTTATCATATTCCTGCCATTATCCCGGACTACCACATGGACAGAACTTTTGGAAATGGTCCAAGTGTCAAGCATTTCTTCAAGTATGCTCGATGTAGCTTGGCCTGTGTGACAGCCTTGAAATTTCTTTGTGTGGAGCATGACTTGCTGAAGAGAGAAATTGGCATCAATTTATTGCGCAGTTAAGCTAATTACAGACGCAGGACTTACACTACTGCTCCAAATGTCCGTGGCAAAACTGATAGCCTCCTGCAGCATGTTGGTAATGTGTTTCTTCACTGTGTTGTGCAATTGAAGCAAGATGGCATCTATGATGTAACGGCAACTGGGAATTTCGTACTTAGGCTCCAAAAGATTCAGAAGTCGGCGAAAACCCACATTGTCAACTATTGATAGTGGCTGATCGCCAAGAACGATGAATTGGGTAACTGCCTCAGATATTCTCATAGCCCTTGGGTTATCAATGGAATATTTTTTTTGCGTCTTGAAAGGGTTTGCTGCAGTGTCAGCTGCTGAGTGCCAGTGCTAGTGATGGTAAATTCTCCATGCTCAGTCTTGTGTTTCATTTTGAGGTGTTTTATGAGATTACTGGTATTAGAAGAACTAACTTTTGATCCTCCTCTTGATATTTTTGCAGAACAAAGTTTGCAGTCTGCAATGCGTGAGTTGGTTTCACTAATTATAAAATAATTCCAAACTGCTGACATTTTGCTGGCATCCCATACACTGAAAGCCTGAAATAAATCCATCTCTGGGCGGGGGAAGAAAAAGGAGGAAAAAAAATTTGAGCCTTTAGAAATGCCATGGTTTTCAGTGTCATGTGACACTTCTAACCCAGCAAGACAAACATCTGACCGATTTTCAAAGATGGAGAATTGGAAATAAAGCTCTGCTCCACTTACCGATTGTCGTCGCTTGTTCTTCCTGCAGCCATGCGAGCAGTATGCATCTTGGTATAGCCAAGTAACCCAGCGGGGAACAGGAAATCCATCTATCGTGCACTTGGGGTGTGGTAACAGAAGCAGGACTCTACAAAAAAAAAAAAAAAAAACACAGAATGTTCTTGAGAGCCCAGCTGAGCCAGCAAAATAAAAACTGCACAATACCATGTGCCTAGATGGACAAATGCAAGGCCAAGGTGCAAATAAAAAAAAAAAAAAATGTAAGGGCATACAAAAATAAAACGCATTGTAAAAAAAACAAAACACTTGCAGGCTGCAGCAGTAAATTAATACTCTAATCATAAAGGAAAGGGTGCACATTGCATACACAGCTGGACAGGGGACAATGGGACACATGATGTAAGCAAGAGACATGTGGGTGAGGGACATGTTAACAGCCTGGTAACACTCACTGGCGTCCATGTATTGTAAGCAGAGAGAGACATGCTGTGCTGTGGGTGAGGTGTGGGACAGGTAAGTTACACACTGACATCCATTGTAAGCAGAGAGAGACATACTGGGGGTGTGGGACATGGACAGGTAACACTCATTGGCCCCCATTTAAGCTGAGAGAGACATGCTGTGGGTGTTGAACATGTAACAGGTAACACTCACTGTCTGACACTGGCTGCCATTTAAGCTCAGAGAGACATGCTTGCTGTGGGACATGTACAGGTAACACTCACTGACACTGGCTGCCATGTAACCTAGCTGAGAGAGACATGCTTGCTGTGGTGTGGGACATGTACAGGTAACACTCACTGGCTGCAAAGACAGAAGAGGAGACATCAACACATCACTCACTGATCGCCATGCAGGACATGGTGTAACCACACCAATCGCCATTAACAGACAGACAGCAGCACAGCCAGAGACATGCGTCATGTATCAGCACTCACCACAATATGGAGAGCCGGAATTCTTGATCTGCTCCCAACATCCGCACTGCCGATGCCACTTCCGCCCACTTCCGGTATCAGCCAGTTTTCGCAAGTACCGATACGTGCGAAAAGGCAGAGTATCGGCCCCGATACCGGTATCGGTGCATCCCTAATTAAAATGTTTACAACGTTGTCAAGTCAACACAGGTGTAGCTGGCACCAATTACCCATTCATCCACAACATACAGGATCCTAGGCTGGAGTGGACCGTATCAAACGGCATCTGGAGACACAAAAGGCTCAGGCTGACAGCAGAGAGTAACAGCAACCCTACAGACTACGAATGGTGAGCTTTACAATACCTCTCCTTGAGGATCATGACCATTGTGTGACCCTTCTGGTTTGACAGCACCAAAGTGGCCATAGCCACGGTGTCATGAGCCTGCAATAACATTTCATGTCCTGTCTGTTTGCTTACCTTTCCGCATGTGTCCAGTTAGAGGCCGTGCCTCCCTCACCTGTGTGCTTTTGTAAGCGTTCCTCAGCAGGGCTCCACCCCAGGCCCTAATTAGGAACATTATTTAACTGTAGCGGTACCCCCGAGGGAGCTGCTAATGAAATTTGTATTGGTTCCCGAGCCTCCCTCTGATTATTCTGCAGCCAGTCACTATGGCATTTTCACACAGCCAGGTGCACACACAATCCTGCTTGTTTCCAATGACCAGTCTAGGGGATGAATTTTCAATGCTTTATTGTTGAACTTGGATAGGAGAAGGATAGGTATAGCATACTCCAAGTTAACTGACTGTAACTGAGGACAAATTCTCCCTAGCTCTGTATAGCAGGTGGTCAGTGGCTTCACACAGCAGACTGACTCCAGTGAAACAAGTCCATCTTTAAGCAACAAAGGACATGCCGGAATTTGTTTCTTCAAGACACTAGTCAGGGTCTCCTTTCTAACTCAATGTAACAGACTACTAAAGGCACTTTATGGCAGGCTGACTTTAGCAGAACAGATCCCTTGTTAATTAGTAAGAAGCTGGACTCTGTTCTTCTTCAAACACAATTTTCCAGTGTCTCCTTTCTAGCTGGCACACCTAATTAAGCTGATATGAGGGCAGGGGAAATTCTAGCAACACAGTCTCAAGGATCCTCTCACAGATCTGTACTCCACCATGTCCTGTGATAGTCGGTAGCCCTTTCTCTGCCAACCTCCAAGCGACACTTTGCCACTGCAGTATCAGACCGAATCCAAGGACATCCTCCCTCTGTCAGCTTTCAAAGAACTGTGGGTTGCAGCTTCAGCATCCGGATAGGCCTCGACTAGGCCTAGCAGCCGGCAGCCTCCTGGATAGGCTCTCGGGACTAGCAGCCAGAAGCTAAATACACGCCTCCACCCCTCAGGTGTGGGTGGGCTGGAATTCCTAACCTTGAGCCCATGTGCTCTCTTTTATATGAAGGTGTTCACCCAAGATGCAGTGGGGCACCACTCCCCTGCTAGTTGGTCGGAACCACCCTCAAATACACCTGCTGTCACTGGCTGAGGCTTTCTCCCTCTGTGCAATAGAGACACATACTACTGGACAAGGTAAAACTGTTCAGACCACATGAATCAGCACCAGAGCACACTGAGCAGACCTTACTCAAATCAGGCTCTTTGATAAGCAGACAGCATGTAAATTTACCTGTCAGCTCTCCTGTTAAGCCGAGAGAGACAAAAACTATATACATTCACTAGTACCCAAACTAGGAGGGCGCTACACAACACCTGACAGTGCAAGCCTGCGATGCCGATAATATTGTCTGTTTGGCTTTGTGTGTGTGCTTCTGTCATGTTCTCTTTGTTTTTGTTCCTGTGAACTGATCTTGGCTTTCTTGACCTTCCTTGTGTGCTAGTGACCCCGATCTCAGCATGTTCCTTAACTTCCCTGTTCTGCCTGTGAGCCCTGACCTTGACGTGCCTCCTGTCTGTCTGCTCGTAGCCCTGACCCTTGGCTTTCCCTCTGACCTTCTCTTGCTATCCTGCACTGCTCCTTGCTCTCCATTCACCTGTAGCCAGCTGTGAGCGTGAGCTGGGGGACCCCGGGGGCCGCGACCTGGATCCAGTTACAGCCAAGTCCATCCTCACCACCAGAAGCTATGGTGAATACCTGCTGGCTCTTAGACTCTGCGCCCTGGGGAAACCTATGCTCTAGCTCCCTGTGCAATCTGTGTCAGAGTTCCATCAGTCCTGCTTCCCTGCACCATCCTGAACTGTAGTTGCAGCAGTCAGCTTAGGGTTCACAACCTTAGCGTTGTGCCCCAAACCCAGCGGTGCGCACCTGTCACCTTCCATCAGGTGACCTGACAGTTTGAGCGGCCATGGACCTGGCTGATGTGCCGCTACCCGCAGATGATTCCCTGCAGGGCATAGTCCCCGGACTCAGTTTAATCATACCCTAGTGATGCGATTTCTCCAGGATTTGGTTTCCTGCTTTGAGCAGCTTCAGGCCTCCTTAGAACCCCCGGTTCAACAACCGCAACCTGCGGCCGTATCCGCTCCAGTCACACTCGCAGCCACAAACCCTTTGCAGTTACCATCTCCGTCTCGTTACTCTGGGGACTCTAAGGTCTGCAGGGGGTTCCTCAGCCAGTGCACCATTCATTATGAGCTCCAGCCCCAAAACTTTCCGTCCGATCGGGCGAAGGTGGCCTACATTATTTCTCTCCTGTCTGGCGAGGCTTTAGCCTGGTATGCCCCTCTATGGGAGAAGAGTGACCCTGTGGTTTCTAATCTGTCTTGTTTCTTGAAGCTCTTTCGGAACATCATTGAGGAACCAGGTCGCGCCCTTTTACGCCTCCGGCAAGAGTGTTTCTGTGGGTCAGTATGCTCTCCATTTTAAGAGTCTATCTGCAGAGCTGAACTGGAACAATGAGGCCTTAGTTGCAACCTTTTTACAGGGCCTCTCTGACAGAGTGAAGAACAAATTAGCCGGTAGAACCATCCCCCGCTGATCTGGACGATGTTATCTCCCTGTGGAACCAGATCGACATTTGCTTCCAGGACAGGACCCCAGAAAACAAAAAAACGCCAGAACCCTTTGGTTCCTAGTCAGCCTAAGCTCTCCCCTCTGCGACCCATGGAGCATCCCCTGCCAGCTGAGGAACCTTTGCAGCTGGGTTGGACCAGGCTACCTCCTGAGGAACGTGCTAGGTGCAGAACTCCGGACCTATGTCTCTACTGTGGGGGCAAAGGTTATTTTCGTGACACTTGCCCGCTTTGTTCGGGAAACGCTTGGGTCTAATACATGTGGGGTATTGGACTCAGAAACATCACCTTCACGTCTCCTGCTTTCAGTGTGCCTTCATGTCGGCGCTTCTTCTCATTCAGTCTTCGCATATCTGGATTCCGGAGCTCCTGGTAACTTTATGGACTGGAAAACTGCATCTTCCTCGAAACTGACCCTTTCGCCCCTTGCCACTCCATTGGTGGTCTCGGCGATCGATGGTACTGTTCTTCCAAGGGGCCCTAGGATGTTGGTAGGAATACTTCACCAGGAGGAGATATCCATTTTTTTTTTTTTTTTTTAAAACAATACATTTTTATTAGAGTTTTACAGGAAATGAAACATAGGAAATATATGCCAAAATATTTCTTAACATCATAGTCTCATTCAATCCACTATGGGTAAAGTAGTACATATATTTCAAAGGTCAATCAATCTCTCCTAGATTGAGATTCAACCCGCCCCCCCCCCCCCCAAAATCTCTGTCTAGTGGTCAGAGGGTTGTGCAGGAGTTTGATTATTATGTATATTATTAAGTATATGTATGGTATGAGCATTTGTAATATTATACACATTTTGACAGAGAAACTGTAGTGTATTATATTGTGAAACAACAAAAATGTGATATACAACTGAGTAAAATGTTTGTAACAGTCAGATATTCTCATCATGGCTTATAACCTCTAAGAGATTGGTTTTCCGGGTACCTCTTGAACCAAGGTTACCAACTTTGGGACACTTTCTCATAGTTCCCTAAAGCTGATGCAAAGAGTATCTCATAGGTACCATGAGTATGAGTTGTTCGGTTAACCTCTGAGATTTCTGGAATGTTAGGTGACTTCAAATGTCTGAGTATAGTCAGTCTAGTTGCTAGAAGGATGTGGAATACAATTACTCTGTATTTAGGGGAAACCATAGGCAACTCTAGCAATAGGATTGACATATCCGGTGATGATACTACATTTTGGCCTGTGATTTTATGGATAATTCCATTTATTTGGGACCAAAGCAGTCGGATTTTTGGGCAGGACCATAAGATGTGTATTAGGGTGCCGGGAGAATCGCATAGTCTCCAAGACTTAGGGAACACATGGGAGTATATCTTTGCTAGTCGATGCAGAGTTAAGTACCAACTTAGTAGTATTTTTTGGTGCATTTCCCACAGGTTAGCACTTTTAGTGGAAGAGTAGACAATGTTTAAAGTCTTCCACCAGTGTTCCGCTGAGTAATAATTTCCTAATTCCTGTTCCCAGGCTATTATTGATGAGGTTTTGGTACAGATGTCTTTTTCTTGTAAGCTTGAGTAAAGTAGTGATATGCCTTTTGTGTTGGTTGTATAGTTTGCGTGTTAGTGTTGCCTGCAAGTGTTTGTTTTTATGCAGTAGGTGGACTACTTGGTTGTATTTGTACTGTTCACTAGAGGGTAGTTTAAATATTGATTATAAAGTGTTAAATGATTTAAGTGTTTGGCCTCCTAGAATGTCAGATAGGTTCTTGATCCCTCTTTCTTCCCAGTTGTTGAAATTAGCATCTGGTATAAGATGAAAAAGTGTGGATATAGGGAAGGTTAAGGTAGATGTCTTACTGTTCCAGGTTTGGGATTTGCAAAGGTTTGTCCAGGAACGGAGTGTCACCAGAATTGTAGGATCTAACAATGTGCTTAAAGTGGTGTTGTAGTATGCTGTTATTAAGAATGTATATAAATTTTTCCTTGGTACCTGGGGATTGTTCTAACTCGACCCATAGGGGTATATTACTTGACGGAAACCAGTGTTTCACTTGTGCTAGCAATGTCGCAAAGTAGTAGTCTTGTATGTGCACATGGCTTACTCCACCTGATTTCCGATGTTTAATTAGTTTATTGACTGTACAACTTGCTTTCCTGCCTTGCCACAAATATTTGTTTAAGACTGACTGGAGGGATGCAAAGTAAGAGTTGGGTATTGGAATAGGCAGTGTTCTGAAGAGGTATAATAGCTGTGATAATATTTGCATTTTGAAGACGGCCAACCGTCCTGTCCAGGACAGTTCAGCTCTAGAAATTTTTTCCAGTTTGCAGTTGAGTGGATTTAAGGAAAGGGGTATAGTTTGCCGACATAAGGTTTTCTAGTTTGGGGGTTAGAGTGATACCTAGATATTTTATTCCACCCTCTTTCCATATATATATATATATATATATATATATATATATATATATATATATATATATATATATGGAAACTGACATGTTAATTTGTGCTTAATTTCAGTTGGGACCCCTAGATTCAAGATATACGATTTAGTTTCATTCACTTTATAATATGAACTATTGCTAAATTGGTTCAAGGCCAGATGTATCGAAGCCAGGGATATCTCCGCTTTGGGGAATATTAAAATATGTCATCCGCAAACAGGCTGACAGTATGGGACCTACTCCCCACTCTCAGTCCAGCTATCTGTGGATGTGAGCTGAGATGTGTGGCAAGGGGCTCCATTAATAAATTGAAGATCAATGGTGACAGTGGACAGCCCTGTCTTGTTCCATTTGAGATTTGATAGTGCTCCTGATATATAGACTTGGGTGGATAGATTTGTGTATAGTGCCATAATGGCAGAACAAATGGAACCGGTGAAACTAAACCTATTGAGTACTTGTGCCAAGAACTCTCAGTGAATCCTGTCAAATGCCTTCTCTGCATCCAACATTAGGAGCAGAGGGGGCGTTTTTTGTTTGTTGACAAAATGGATTACGTTAAGCAATCGTCTGGTGGCATCTGCCGTTTGGCAACCTTTAGTAAATCCAGACTGGTCTATATGGATAAATGAGGGCATTATGTCCACTAATCTGCTAGCTAGGAGTTTTGCGTAGATTTTTAAATTGTTGCTAAGCAACGATATGGGGTGGAAGTTTTGTGGGGTTTCTGGGTCTTTCCCTGGCTTTGGGATGGCCACCATCATAGCCTTGAGCATCTCAGTGGGAAACGAAGATGAGGCAGCAGCAGACCCAAAAACCTCCACCAAATGTGGAGCTAAAATGGCTTGGAAGGCTTTGTAATACTCTCCTGTAAATCCATCTGGGCCTGGTGATTTCTTATTGGGTAAAGATCTTAGAATATTCTGTTAAGAATTCTTCAATGATGATAGTTGGGGTGGGTTGTGGAGTACTAGGGTCATTTTTGAGATTATACAATGATCCATAATAATGACTAAAAGGCATCAGCTATCGCTTGGGGGTGATATTGTTTAATTTGGATTGTGGGATGAATTCTATACAGGATTTGAGTTTTGTATCTATGGTCTCTGACTCTATTGGCTAGAAGTTTCCCTGTTCTGTTTCCATTAGCATAATGTGACATTTTAAGCCTCCTAGAGGCCTTTTCAAAGTCCTCCAGTAGTAGCAATCTTAGGTCAGTATGGGCTTTTGTTAGTTGCTCTACCAGGGGTTTAAAGTATTGTGCTTTATTTTGGGTGTCAAGTAGATCTATTTACTGGTTCGTTCTAGTATAAGCCGCTGCCTCCTCCTCCTTTCCCTTGCTGGATTAGTATACCCCGCATAAATGCCTTGTGGGCATTCCAGATAGTAAAAGGATCAGTGACTGAGTTTTGATTATTTCTGAAAAATTCAAGTAGATATTGTTCATTTTTAGACTTGGCCGGAGGATATTGGAAGAGTCGGTGATTAGAGCGCCATATATAGGTGGACCTTTGTGAAGAAGGGTCTCCCACCACCATCTCGACTGAGGCACGACCCGACCAAGTAATGACATTAATCTTAACTGATCTTATCTTAAACAGTAGCCACCTATTTACCAAGAATAGGTCCTATTCTACTGCAAGTCCCGTGACTAGATGAGAAAAACGTATAGTCTCTTTCGTTGGCGCTGAGGCATCTCCAAGCATCGTGGATATCACATTGTTTCAGAGCCGCTTTTAGTGATGGTAGAGGTCTTTTGGCTTATGAGGTGGTGTCTAGGGTTGGATCAGGGGTCACATTCAAATCACCACAGATTATAAGTAAACCCTGTTGTATTGAGTTGACCTTTTTTCATGATCTTGTAAAATAAAGTGATTTGGTTGATATTTGGAGCATATATGTTCACCATGGTGTAGGTGACGGAGTTGATATCACCCATCAATATTTTATATGGGGGTCCGTGTGAAGTTTGAAAGCTACTGTGTCTCTTATTGCCACCATCACATTTCTTTTTTTGTGTCTGCACTGGCCATGTAGATAAAGGGGAATTTGGGATGTGTACATTTAGGAGGTGAACTTTTGGGAAAGTGTGTCTCTTGTACACATATAACATCACATTTACGTTGAATGGCTCCTTTCTGTGTTCTGCGTTTAGCAGGGTGATTGAGGCCCCTCAGAGTTAATAGTCAGGAATTTGACTGCCATTGTTATGTCAGATGATTAATAAGATGATGATGTTTAGTGCATGGTTGCCACTAACTTTGTTGTCCTCTTTCTTGGAGGTTGATTGAGGGTGATCCAGTCCAGTGTTTCTGGATGTGTTTTCGGAAAAAAAAGGCCATCTCTGACTGTAAGAACAAAAATGAATAAAACATAACAAAACTGTTTGACTCTAGTTAAGAGCCATCTATAAAGAAACAATAGAAGAGTGTGGCAGATTGCCACTCAGATTTGTAATGGGGAAAACGTTCGTTTGGATTTGAGGATTTCTCCTTGTGGGGTTACCAGTATCAGTACAGTTCCTCTGATCAGGTATGTGACTTTGCATTCTTGTTGGTCACTGTGCACCACTCAGGTTCCACTCTAGTGTGATTGCTCACTTGTCGTTCCTGTGTTTGGGGTTTAGGCACTATGCCCCAAGTTGTTAGTAGGCCTATGCCTTTCTCCACTGTATCCACCATGTAATCTTTCCCCTCTTTGCTCGCTATTAGTTTGGTCGGGAACCCCCACTTGTAACTGAGGTTATGGTTCCTGAGAGCCTTTGTGGTGTTATTTAGGTTTCTGCGCTTCTGGAGTGTAAATTGAAGGTTGGTGTATGGAGCGGGAATTTGATCCCTATTCCTGGAGATTGCAATTAGTCTTTCTTTAATGTGATAAAAATGTAATCTAAGTATTACATATCTAGGTACGGTGTCCGGTAGGAAGGCAGGTTTAGGCAAACGGTGTATTCCATCTATGGTTAAGTCTATGGTAGAGAGATCCGGCATCATCGTGGTAAACAGATCTGTGACATCTTTATGCAAATCAGGTTTGTACTATAGTTTCAGGTATCCCCCTTATTTAACATTATTTCTTCTGCTCCTATCTTCAATTTCTGCCATTTTTGCTTTTAATGCTTCTAGATCCTCTTCATGGGCCTCATTAGCATCCACCAAGTCGTTGATGGTTTCTGCATATTCCCCCATTTTAGTTTCCACATGGTCTACTCTGGAGGTGGTTGATTGTAATTCAGAGCTAAATTTCATGCACATAGGAGAACAAATCTGATTGAAGAGAGCTTCTCAGTGAGACTAGCATCTCCTTGGGAACTGTGTCTATGACAGGCTGGTTGTTTGTGGGGAAAAGGTCAATGGAATCTGGGAGCTCTCTAGTGTTGTCCCCTGATTAATGAAGGGAGCTCACCTCGTGTCTGGAGTCCAGCGCATCCATCCGGAATCTTGTTTTTTTCTGGGCTCGCTGATTATGGTGTAGCTGGAAAGGATTGCAGGTTCTTTGCAGGACTGTACCTCTTGTGTATAGCTCCTTTTTTTCCTGCATTTTGCCTGTTATTAGGAGCCGGGGTGGAATTGGAGGTGGAGCCGGCGCCATCTTGCCCAGGCTCAGTGTTGAAAAAGCCTGTCTGCTTCTGAGGCCGATTACCCTCCTTTTTCTTCCTAGTCATCCTCTCCCGTTGTTCCGTGGGTGGCAGGGAGTCAGAACGCTGTGGTGGGATGAGAGGGTACCGTTCTGTCAAGCCATTGTGAGCCGCTGAAGTCCCACTGTTGTCAGAGCTCTGATCAAGAATCAGTCACAGTCTCTGGCTAGCTACGCCCCCAACAATAACATTTTTATTGCAATAGAAAAATAGTAACTGTACAGATGTACATATAAAATAAAATTCAGAATATATAACAAAGAAATTCTGTCAGTAATCGTTGGATAATATTCCATATAGTAATCACAGTAATATTGTTTTATCCTAAAGCACTCTAGTAAATAAATCTTCAACTGATTCTTGGATAAAAAAAAAATTCTAATGAAATACAGTTAATCCAAGCTTGTATAGTAATGTGAACACTGAATAATCAGTAAGTATAAGGTTTGTCAGAATACGGTTAAGTGGAAAGATTCCAGGGATTGAAGAAGAAAGTAATAAAGATAAGAAAAGGTATAGTTGAAAAGAGTCCAGGGTTCATCACAATTAAGATTCTAGTATTGAGTCATATCTTTCGGAGTATTTAAATATGACCCATGGTTGCCATGTTTTTTTTAATTTTTCGGTTGTTTCCTGTGCTATTGCTCTGCTTTCTTCCATGGTGTAGAGGTTATGCACCTCAAGCAGCCATTCCTTAATTGTGGGAGGAGTTATTTTCCAGTGCCTAGGGATTGTTTTTGCAGCAGTGAGCAGAAATCTTGTCAGGGAGCGTTTATATTTCTTCATTGAACAGTTTGAGATGTTCAATAAACAGCAGGCTGTAGATCGTTGGATTGAAGTTTTTGTCACTAACTTTTTAATCTCTTTAATTTTGCACCAAAATGGTTGAATTAAAGTACAGTCCCACCAAATGTGGAGTAGGGAACCTTTCGCCTGTTTGCAGCGTCAACAAAGATCCAAAGCTGAGGGAAACCATTTATGAATCTTAATCGGTGTAGCATACCAATTTGTTAAGAGTTTGTAGGATGTTTCTTGTAATCTTGTGCTAATAGCACATTTATGAGCAAAGACACATGCATGTTGCCATTGATCATTACTGAGCGTAATGTTTAGAGCAGACTCCCAAAACTCTTTATGTTTGTTTGGCTCTGATCATCCAGTGTTCTGCAACCAGGCGTAGGTTAAAAAGATGTTTTTTTTCCATTTCAACTGGCCTGGAGCACACGGTTTTGAAATGGGGTCAGTGGTCTCGTGAATTGTTTGCGGTTAGCGTTATCAGGTAGCTATGCTTCTGCCTATACCAGCTTGTCATATCTTTTGATCCCCATCAGAATGTATTTCTGCCAGCGGTTTTAACTTACCCCCTTTAATACAAGATATCCTTTCTTGTCCTACCCAAGGCCTCAACCCCTATCGTATTGGGTCTTCCCTGGTTACAGCTTGATTCCCCACACGTTGACTGGACTTCTGGGCAGATACTGGCTTGGGGTTCTCCGTATTTTGTCCTGCCTACTCAAGATTGCCCCAAAAGAGAGATTTCCTGTTGCCACCACTTCAGTTTCCTCTACCCTGCCCGCTGCATATAGCGATTTTTGGGACGCCTTCCGTAAGAAGTCAGCTGAAGTGCTTCCACTTCACAGGTCCTTTGACTGTGCCATTGACCTTGATCCCGGAGTGACTCTGCCCAGGGGCCATACCTATCCCTTGTCCATTCCAGAGACCCAGGCTATGTCAGAGTATGTTGCTGAGAACCTAAAGGAAGGGTTTATCCAGAAGTTGCCAAAAAGGATGGCACCGTAAGACCCTGCATTGATTATCGAGCCTTAAATGCAGTGACAATAAAGAACTGATACCCCTTACCCCTAATATCTGAGCTATTCGACAGGTTGAAGGGTGCCTCCATTTTTACCAAGTTGGATCTCAGGGGTGCATACAACCCGATCCGGATAAGGGAGGGTGACAAATGGAAAACCACATTTAACACTAGAGATGGGCATTATGAATACTTGGTTATGCCCTTTGGGCTGTGTAACGCCCCAGCTGTGTTCCAAAACTTCGCCAACAAAATCTTCAGGGATCTGCTTTATCAATTTGTTGTCATCTATCTGGATGACATTGTCATCTTTTCGGAAGATCTTATCCACGGAAAACATGTCCGGGTTGTACTTCAGCACCTTAGAGAGAGAATAATCTGTATTCTAAGCTGGAGAAATGTTCTTTTGAATGTTCTGAGGTCCTGTTTCTGGGATGCTATGTCTCCAGTTTGGGTCTTCATATGGATCCCGAAAAGTTCTTGGACATTACCGACTGGCCTCTTTCTGCCAGCTTCAAGGCCACACAGCGATTTCTTGAGTTTTCCAAATTATTATAGGCAGTTCATTAAGAATTACTCTATTGCTGTACTTATTGTCTTGACCAAGAAGGGTGCGAATGCCAAGGAGTGGCCTCCTGAAGCTGTCTCTGCATTTCAGGATTTGAAACAAGCCTTCGTTTCTGGACCGCTCTTGAGGACCTAATCCTGGGGACCCATTTTGTATTGAAGTGGACGCTTCGTCGACTGGAGTAGGAGCTGTGCTTCTACAATCCTGGTGATGGGGAGCTTCTTTCAATTAAATTGGTGTTAGAGTGGCGTCATCTCTTGGAGGGCTCCCCTCATTCCATAATTTTCACTGATCACAAGAATCTGCCGTACTTACAGAATGCCAAATGACTGAATCCCAGACAGGCTAGGAGTCGTCTTCTTTTCCCGTTTTGTTCAGGATTACGTACAAAGCTGGTTCCTGTAACAGTCGGGCTGATGAACTCTCTAGGTTTTTGATACTCTGGATGATCCTTTGCTAGGGACATGATTCCAAGGTGGCAGGCCATGCTGGGTTCCTCCAATTCCTTCTGCTCATCAGTCGCCACTATTGGTAGCCTACTCTCCGCTTGGATGTCAAAGGCTACGTTAAAGCTTGTCATGTCTGTGCCCGGTCTAAGTCCTCCACTCAAGCGCCTGCTGGTCTTCTCATGCCCTTGCCCATTCCTAAGGAGCCCTGGTCTCACATTGCCATGGACTTTATCCCCGATCTCCCACCATCTGAGAAGAATACGGTCATTTGGGTGGTAATCGATTGGTTCTCTAAGATGGCCCATTTTGTTCCTCTTCCAGGTCTTCCTTCTGCTCCTGCTTTGGTGTTGTAGAAATTTAGGATATGTTTATTATGTATTGTCACAGTGTCTCCCAGTGTCGGTTTAACGATATTCTCTGTGTACAGCGAATATGGCTTTAACCGATATTGAGGAAAGGCCATTTACAATGGAAACCTTCCATTATTTGATTACCACACGCTACCCGCCCGATCATACCGGCCAGCAGGCGCCCTGAGTGGTTAACGCTGGAGCAAACGCCGGTCCGGATCTTTGAGGTGCAATGCACATTCTGTGGCGCGGGTGTATTACCGTCAATCGGGGGGGCTCTGTATTATGTACAGATTGATCTGCTTGGTGGCGGTTTACTTGCGTTATGGAATCAGTATTGCCTTTTATGTAAGGATAATGATCTGTAAGCTGTCGTATCTGATCAATGTGACAGAAATCTACAGCTATATTCCTTTGTGCATAATTTACCCTTTAATGGAACAGTAGTATAATCGCCATGGAGTATAGTTCATAGAGCTGTATTTGATAGCGATTCGTTGTAATGGCAGTTCAAGGTTTGCATGCATGGCATTTTGCTTGGAGGGCCTCTGTGAGACAGCACATTGGTTTCAATGGAAGCCATGTGCCCACATGGCTTTCATTGTTATCTGGTCACAGCTGTTGCTCATACAGGCCAGCCAACCCCCATATATGCATGCCTCTTCTATTGTATCGTTTGAATATAAACAAGTGTGTCATTGGTTGGTGGTTTTGTATTGAGCTCATGTCATGTGACTGTGCCTTGGAGGCTGATTGGCTGATTGTGAAGCCACCAAGTTTCTTTGTTACCCCAATTTGATTCCTATAAATAAAGCCTGAAAGCTCGGCCACCCAGGACAACCCTGCGAGCTTGCCATGTGAAGAACAGCTATTTGTGTCTGTCTTACTTGCTTTAACACGAGTGCACTCAAATGCATTATGATATATATATATATATATATATATATATATATATATATATATATATATATATATATATATATATAAATAAAAGAGCTGAAAAGTGCGCTGATTAGCGCAGGCAAAATATAATGCATACAAGGTATTATAATTGCCATAACAGATGGTTCCCATTTTTGTTCGAGAAATTTTCCGCCTCCATGGAGTCCCTTCCCATATTCTTTCAGAGAGGGGCGTTCAATTTACATCTCACTTTTGGGTGAGCCTTTTGCAAATCCCTCAATATTGTCCTGGATGTCTCTTCTTTGTACCACCCTCAATCCAATGGACAGACAGAGGGTTAATCAGGAGTTAGAGGTCTCTCTTTGAACTTTGGTCTCCACTCATCATGATGATTGGTCATCTCTACTCTCGTGGGTGGAATTCTCTAATAAAAATCATGTCAGCGTCAGTTCCCAGAAGACACCTTTTCTTACAGCTTATGGAAAACACCCTCAGCTCCCTCTTCCTGTGACCTGTTCTCTGGAAATTCCAGCTTTGGCTAAGGTCCAACAATCATTCAATTCCATTTGAGTTGATGTTCACGATTCCCTCCGGGCAGATGCTGATAAATGTAAAGGTTTTGCCGACCGTCGCAGGCGCAAGCTGCCTTCTCTACAGCCTGGAGACAAAGTCTGGCTTTCCACCAAAAACATCAAGCTCAGGGTTCCTTCATTCATTGGCCCGTACACCATAATTGCCGAGTTGAATTCGGTTTGTTTCAAACTCCAGAACCCTAAAAGCCTCAGGATCTTGAACTCCTTTCATGTTTCCCTTCTGAAGTCTTTAGTCCTCAATAAGTTCTCTTGTCCTCTCCCTACCGCGGTTCCGGTCTCTGAGTATAGTTAGGAGTACAAGGTTAGTCTAATTCTGGATTCCCGGCTCTGTAAAGGCATTCTTCAGTACCTTGTGCATTGGAAAGGGTTTGGTCCCGACGTGAGGTCTTGGATCCCTGCATCTGAGGTATTTGCGCCTTGCCTTGTGAGGAGGTTTCATTTGAGGTTTCCCTCAAAGCCTGGGCCAAGGCGGGGGGAGGGGGAGGCCTCGTAAGAGGGGAGGGGTACTGTCATTAACCTGCAACAACATTTCATGTCCTGTGTTTGCTTACCTTTCTGCAGGTGTCCAGTTAGAGGCCGTGCCTCCCTCACCTGTTTACTTTTGTAAGCCTTCCTCAGCTGGGCTCTACCTCAGGCCCTGATTAGGAACATTATTTAACACCTGGCAGTGCAAGCCTGCGATACCGATCAAAATTGTGTGTTTGGCTTTGTGTGTGATTCTGCCGTGTGCTCTTCGTTTGTTACCGTGTACCGATCTTGGCTTTCTTGACCTTCCTTGTCTGCTAGTGACCCCAATCTCAGCTTGTTCCTTACCTTCCCTGTTCTGCCTGTGATCCAAACCTTGGGGTGCCGCCTGTTTCTCTCTGCTCATAGCCCTGACCCTTGGCTCTCCCTCTGACCTTCTCTAGCTATCCTGCACTGCTGCTTTCTCTCCATTCACCTGTAGCCAGCCGTGAGTGTGAGCTGGGGGGCCCCGGGGGCCGCGACCTTGATCCAGTTGCAGCCAAGTCCATCCACACCAACAGAGGCTCTGAACACCTGCTGGCTCTTTGACTCTGCGCCCTGGGGAAACATATGCTCTAGCTCCCTGTGCAATCTGTGTCAGAGTTCCAGCAGTCCCTCTTCCCTGCACCATCCTGAGCTCTAGTAGCAGCAGTCAGTTAAGGGTTCACAACCTTAGCAGTGTGCCCCGAACCCAGTGGTGCACACCTGTCACCTGATGGCAGGTAACCTGACACACGGTGACTATTTCATTGTTTGGGGTGGTTGTTAGCAGCTGCGCTGTAGGCAGCTCCCATCCCAGCTACAGCAGAGTCACCGGGTTACACAACACTTTCTGCCTGCTTCAATTAGCCTGGATGCTGTGCACAGGTGTTGGACTTTTTTGCAGCACGGAACTTAGTACACTCACAGATCAAACCATCCATGTGAGGCTCGTTTATTCAGCGGTATATCAATCCTGTCAGTCGTGTACAGAAAAGGAGTCGGGAAACACGTTTGAGGACATAGCAGTGAACAGCTTCAATTACTAAGGTATCTCACCCATGACATAGGAACTACTTCTGTCCCCAACAGACCCTTTTCTCCTTATCCAGCCTAGGTTCGGTCTAGCCACGGATATACTTTTCCAGCCCCTCTAGCCGAATTAGCAACCTGTTGACAGTGACACTACAAAAACAGGATCATCAACAGGCCGTTGTAGCCGTCAGATCTATACTACTATCACTGCTAGTTATCTGATTGCTATATAGGGCCAATATGAGATGTGCTGTATGTTGTGGATGAATGGGTACACCTGTGTTGTGACTTGAAACGTTGTCAACATTTTATTTCATTGCACCAGTGGTAGTGAATTATGTCATTTAATCAAATTAATAAAGGTTTATGTTTTATGGCCATTAGTTTCTTCTCTCAGTGCTGTGCTGATTTTTAATCACAAGTTTTTTTGCATATTGTTCAACGCACATTGGAACCACACCTACATAGAGGTGATGCCTTCATTAACTGGGGACAGGGCTTGTTTTCAACAACCCTTGTATATGCCGTAATTTGGTCTGACCAGGTGAATTTTATCTAATTCTTTTGAACTATTGTAATGCATAGTGTTGGGTCACTCCTGTTGACAGTTTTTGGACTAGGGGTCAGTAGAAAGGAGACCGAAATTTGGGGTGGTGCATTTAATAATGCGAGGGATTACCACTTAGGTCCTGGAGATTGATTGCTGGCGGATTAATGCATAGAAAATGGAGACTTGATGTTTAGAGGTTTAGGTATAAGCTGGGAGTTGAGTGGTTAACTTGTGTGCTGGTGACTGGCCCACTGAGGGGTTATTGCACATACACTAGGTACTGGCAGCTGAGGTATTTATGGACATAAGCAGGTGATAAGAGTATACATGTAGCGGTATCCCCGTAGGGGCTGCTAAATGTTGCAGTTCACCCGTCACCCTGCACAGCCCGGCATTCACCTCTCAGACACACCGAGACATAGAACAGTCCATATACTTTGTTTTTGTGTTTTTATTGAGGGGCTTGAACTTGGATGGGGTAAGGGAAATATGGAAAAATCCAGATTGGGGATTTGTCAAGGCTCCCCAGAATACCCCAGGCAGCTCCACCTCTCCTCTCTTTCCAGAACTTTCTAGAAAGCACTGGAAAGAGAAGGAGGTCTCAGGGAGACTGCCTGTGAGTCACCAGCTCTACACTGAGCCACTCCCAATCCAGAATGAAAGCAAACAGGCCCAGCCACCAGCTAGGCCTGCCTAAATGTTCCTACTCTCACATAAAAATCCTACCTCTAGCACCTACCTACCTAGAGGGTGCTACATACACAAGATGTTAATGTACCTGAGGAGGAGAGGATGGGGATTTGGCTACCCCCTGCCAATCCAGGTTGAGGAATGGTCAAGGCTCCCCAAAATACCCCAGGAAGCTCCACCAAATCACTTGTGACAAAACAAAGTTGTCACTGAAATGATATATTGTTCACACATGCCATGTAGAATTACACCCCAAAATACATTCTGCTGTTTCTCCTGAGTACGGGGATGCCACAGGCGTGAGACTTTTTGGGAGCCTAGTCGGGTACGGGACCCCGAAAACTAATCACCACTTTCAGGATTTCTAAGGGCTTAAATTTCACTTCCCCTCTACTTATCACAGTTTTGGAAGCCATGAAATGCCAAGATAGTACAACCTCCCCCACAAAATGACCACTTTTCAGAAAGTAGACACCCCAAGGTATTTGCCAAGGTATTTCCTGTCCCCTCCCACTGCTTGTAAAAAGCAGTCGAGAGGCTAATTAGCTGCTAGGATTGCTTTCACATAAAAAGTCAACCGCCAACTGAAATGAACAATACCAAGATGATGCCTAAACCTGCAGGCATCATTCCAGTATAAAGTCCAGAACATACCAGTACGTTGCTGGTCCTTGTTGGGCATATATTGTAATGTTATTTTTTTTCATGCAGCCTTCCTCTATTCACATCGATCAATGTGGATGATGAAATCTCTGCCAAGAAAAGTGAAAAAAAAAATAATGCTGAAGCATAGGGGCAATCTGCCCTCTGTCCACCCCAGCCCCAATGCTTTGCCATAAATGCCCTTTTTCTTTTTTTTTTTTTTTTTTAACTGCGGGGGCGAAATCACCTCCTACAGCAGTGGAGTCACTGATTTACATATTGTGAGAGCAAACACTGTTGCTGTCAGAATAAACAGATCAGTGCTGCAGCTGAATGGCATACCTGTAAAGCAAACAACGGTTAACAATAAAACACAGTGTTGATAAAACTTTAACTCAATAAAACAACAACTTTTTTTTTTTATTGCAATCTGTGCCAAAAAAAAAAAAAAGTAAAAATATATGGCGAAGCATGGTGCATGTGGCCTGGTACTAATGCGCTGCAACCACATGCCAGTGCAGTTGCAGAGCATTACCATAGACTTGAATGGGAGGCATTGAAAGGCTTCAAACGCCTCCTTAGTTGACACGAGAACTCAATTTTGAAGCAAAGTGATATGATGCTAACGCTTCATGTTTTGACTGTGTGCTCTCCATTGTATCATTTGCATAGGTGTTTGAGGGGTGTCTTTAATGCCTCTTAAAACACCTGCTTTTAATGCCAGTGTGAACTTAGCCTAAAACTTGGCTCATAACTTTGTGCAGACTTCCTGGAAAATCAGTGAGTCGATCACACTAGCAGGAAGTTACATTTCTGTGGGAGCCCTGTACATCAACAGGCTGCCATACTACATTGCAAGTTGAAAAGGCAAAGTAATTTTTATAACAATAAATTACAACATGGCTTCTGTAGCAATTGTATATGCTATATATTTTTTTATTTGCTGTATTTTTCTTTTCAGGAAAGTGAAGTTACCCTTTAATCCTTATTCACGGGAGTCCTCACAGGGGCAGCATATATCTGCATTAAAAGGGAACTGTAAGTGTACAGTGCACATGGTTATTCATTATTCTACCTGCAGCATGCATGTACAGGCTGAAGTCAACTACTCTTGTGTGAATAAATGCCAAGGATGACCAGCCGCTGACTACCCTCTCCTAAGTTGTACTGGATATAGCTTTGCAAAGTTATGCTGTATTAGAACAGTTGGGCATCAATCATCATGTTACGTACAATGGGAAAAGAGCTCTGCTTTTGCTTACAATAGAATCCACTGTCTGTTATTAAACAGAAGAGTCTAAAGCTGATAGGTTATTCCCATCTATTCTGATTATAAAACGGTCTTATTATTGCTCAAATATTTAGAAGACTTAGAGTGCTTTTAATGCAAAGAATACAAAGCAACAGACTCACTTACACTCTGACTGTGTATGGAGTATAAACAGTCTCACCAGATAATCGTATCCTGCCAGTCACATAATTGGTACTTTTAAACCCAGGACTCTTTGTTCTGCGTTGAGAGTGCAAAATTGAGGGTGGCTATACGTGAGTATTACAACAAGTCGGTGTATCACTGCAAACAATGGGCAATGACACAACATCTTGTTCTTGAATCCAGAATCCTCTATGCAGTGTGGCTAATATAAAGTGGAAACTGAATATTTTACACTTTCCTTCCCCCTTTCTCCATAGAAAAAAAAAAAGAATAAAAAAAAAAAAAAGGGAGGTATTGCCACCAGTTGCATAGAGAACTTAAAATATGTATGGATTAGCCCCGATTCAGGCACATGTTACTCTTCAGCAGCCTTTCTCAATCTTTTTTTAACCTGAAGGAACTTTTGAAATAACTTTCCAGTCTTTGGTAATAACTGTTGCCTACAGCTTTTGGTATGTTATTTTTTGGACAGTTGAACAAAAAAAAAAAAAAATCAATTTTTACCGCTAGCTAAAAAGATAATTGGTGTTTGCGGTTAATTATCTGTAAGGCAGACCAGGCAACTAAGGATGCTGCATTAAGGCCTCGGACAATGCTGGGTCTGTGCAACTCACAGATTCCACCCTAGCTCTGGCCCAGTATAGCTGGGATTAATAATTCAACTTTAAGGACCCCAGAATGAGAAGAACAAGTGGTCCATGGGGGGCAACTTCTTATGAAACAGGACTTTGGAAAAAGGTGACCTTTTATGTCTGCCAGCCACTCTTTTCTCTCCAGCTTGACACATAGACTGTGTCATCAGTCACAAGCACCTATGGCTGCCTTAGTAAGTGACCATGGGATAGAGTCAGGGTTCCCCACATTTGTTTATAACATACTACTTGTTTTACCTGTTACCAAAGGTGTTACCAAAAGCTGAACTTCCTTCCAGAGATTACAAAAAGATTTATCTAGATGCCCAAGTCAGGATCTCACGGGTATGCATTGTGTCTGTATGGACAGGTTTTCTGGATACCCAGTGGCAAATATTACTGCAAAGGCCACAGTGTCATCAGAAGTAGTTTGTAAGTACAGAGTGCCAGAATCTACAGAGAGTAATAGAGGAACTATTTTTATCGGAGAGTCCTTACTATAGTTTTGAGGTTCTATTTTTATACCCCCTACCATCTACAATGTAGTGGAAAAAGTAGAGTAAGAAACAAGAAAACGGTTACCTGAATGTTTTCTGGACTCTCTCCCTATGAGATTTGGTTTTGGAGCGTGTTGCTCACTTGCTTATTTTTTGTCTCAGCAGCTGAAGGCCTCCACTTGAATCACAGAGAATGTTGCTGATCTTTTAAGGTTTTTGCCAAACTAATTTATGTGTTTTCTCCCCAATTCCAGATCCTAACAGCTTAGAAGGATTTCATAAACTAAAGCCAGATGACTTGTGGATTTTTAAGAGACATTTATATATAAGGAATTGTTTGGAGACTCAATACAGCATCTATTTATGTACAGTTTTTGCAAAAGTCACCTGGATCCACACCAGACACTGCAAAGTGACTAAATTAAAGAATCTCGGTTTTTGATTTGTTTCCCTCTTGGGGGGTACTATTTATTCAAATTCTTTAATTGTAAGGGATATAAATATATTTAATGGGATTTGAAAAGTAGTTCAGCCACATTGATGTCATATTCGTCTTTTGAATGTCTTAAATATGCTAAGTCAGCATGCCAACATTTATGCTAGAAGACAATTCTGGCCACAGGAGTGTACAGCCAATACTCTGTAAATATGTCTGATCAATCATTTGTTTTTCACAATGTAATGTCATTTTGTAATGAAAAAGCTGCTCAGCTATTATATTCTCCACAATGGAGTTTTGCCTCTTTGGCCAGGACCACCTCCACCTAAGCGTGTGGAGGTTCCAGGTTAAATGGTAATAGTAGGTATGGTTGGTGATCAAAATATTGATCAAAAGAGGGCAGATTGTAATAGAAATTTGTAAGTTCTGTATATAATTGTATTCTATTTTGTATGTATTGCACACTGCACTCATTGTGCACACGGCAGTAATAATGTTAGCATTACATATTTGCATTCTTTCAAGTCTGGATTAGAATTAGCCTGCCTATGGTATGCCCCTTCTTACCATACAAGTACAATTGTAATACCTACGTAATCATGCGTATAAACCTTCAATTGCGTCATAATAAAGCAGAACAGTTATTTGGAAAGATGCGGAGTATCTTTTGTGTTTGTTCCCTACTGCAGTAGTTATTAATTTGGTACCACAATCAATGTGAGGATAGGAGTTGCCCATCTATGAAATTCCAGGTCACAAACTGCTCACTTCCCAGGGAAATTCCAGCAACCTCTGAATTGAACTTTGACATCAAAATTAACACTGTTCCAATTTTAGTCACAGTCTTGACTAAAATGCCATTTTAGTTTTAGTTGTATTTTAGTTGTCTGGATTGTTTTGGTCATATTTCAGTTGACTAAAATCTCCAGTCCATTTTAGTCAACTAAAATCTAATGGGTTTAGTTAAATTGTAATGCATTATTTAAGCATTTCTGTAGAATTGCCAAAACTCATTATTTACTCCTGGAGTAAAAATCTAATAGGTTATTATTTATGGTATTAAGGTTTAAACATGCACTACAGACACAGATTTAGCCATTGTAATATATATATACACACACACCTTTATTAATGAAACCAAGTTTCATAAACAAAAAAATATTACTTTTTGACAAACAGAAGTGCAACTTTAACCACTTAAGTACTGAGCCTCTGAGATTCGGTGTTTACAAATTAAAATACTTTTTTTTACTTAAAACCCCCAAAGATTATGATTATATAAAAAAAAAAAAAAAACTATAATATATAACAGTAAAGTTAGCCCAATTTTTTTACATATTGGGAAAGAGAACGTTATGCTGAGTAAATCCATAACCAACATGTCATGCTTCAAAATGCTCGCTTGTGGAATGGAGACACATTTTGGCACTTAAAACTCTCCATTGGTGACATTTAAAAATGTCTACAGGTTACCAGTTTTGAGTTAGAGTAGGTCTAGTGCTAAAATTATTGCTTTTGCTCCAACAATCGCGGCGATACCTCACATGTGTGGTTTTAACACAGTTTTCATATGCGGGAGTGACTCGCTTCTGTACGTGAGCTCGGCGGGACGGGGCGCTTTCAACAATTTTTTTTTTTCTTATTTATTTTTACACCGTCCTTAAAAAAAAAAAAAAAAATAGAATGTGAACAGCTTTGGGCGGAAGTGAGGTTTGACGTTGCTTCCACCTTGCAATGCTATGGAGCCGAGTGGGAGGCATCTTCCGCTTACTCGGCACCGGGCAGTGAGGAGAGAGGATCGGATTAACTCCGCTGCTACCAGCGGGTCCGGTAAGCGGCGGAGATGACCGCCCCCGGGGAGGGGATCTCCCACCCCTGATAAAAGGGATCTCGCGGCGAATCTGCCGCAGAGACCACTTTTATCCGAAAGAGGACCACCCACCATTTTTAAAAATACTGGGGTTATGGTAGTTATCTGCTACCATAGCAACGGTATTCAACTGCAAAGTACCGCCGTATAATGATGTTGGTCGGTGGTTAAAATATAAAAACCCTCAAAAAACTGTAAACTCTATTGGCTATAATGCCATTACACATACAGGGGCTGGACAGACGTATGAAAACACTACATAATTTGCAGGTGTGAAAGTGACATGTTTTGCTTTCAAATCTGAAGTGATGTAACATTCTTTTGCTTTCACTGTGTGATGAGACACCTAGCTAACAGGTGGGAAGCCTCACTTTCATCATTCACTGTGTGCGCTGCTAGTAATACGAAGTCGTGTCAGATTTTACTGAGTTTCAAAGAGGGCAAATTGTTGGTGGCCGCTTAGCTGGTGCCTCTGTGACTGAAGTTTCCAATTTATTTGTAGTGTTGTGACGTATAGTATCAAAGGTTATGATGGCATGTACAGTTCCTGGGAAAATGTCTGATGAACATAAGCACGGTCAGCATGGTCAAGTGATCGAAAGAGAAAAGGATATTGCGTAGGATTGTGACCCAATTCTTGCATGAAGAATTCAGATGTCATTAGCCACCATCGAAGACTTATGTGAATTCAGGCCGTCTGGATACCAAAAGGTCATGTTACGTAACAATTTTGTTCTTTTACCATACTTGTTTCCATAATTTTGTCCAACATTAAATATTAAGGAAAAAAAAAAATAAGAAAAACCTTTTTTTTCCCCTTTCAGCAGCTTAGTAGAGATCTCCTACTTACACTTAAGTGGTAGTGCGGTGTTCATTTTGATGTCAAATTTCAATTTTGTTTTAGTCAGTCTTTTTACTAAAATGCCATTTTAGTTTTAGTTGTATTTTAGCCACGTGAATTGTTTTAGTCATATTTTAGTCAACTGAAATAGCGTTAAATTTGTCGTGGATATTAAGACTGCTCTGGAAGCACCCTCAATTTAAATCACTAGTAAAGGCTTGATTTAAATCAACTCAATTTAAATCCTAATTCTTAACCCCTTCAGATGCACGCTATAGCTGAAAGACGGCTACAATGCAGATCTCAATTGCCGGGTGGACGTCCACCCTTGTGCGTGCTCCCAGCGCGCACTCAGAGGCAGCGCGCGCAGCCGTCACACGCTGCGTGGGCGTGCCCGCGGGTCGGGCGTGACCCGCGATCGCCTGTCAGAGCTGCAGAACGGGAAACCGCCGATGTAAACACGCCAGTTCTCCGTTCTGTGAAAGGTGACATAGCAGATCTACTGATCCCTGTCACTGGGATCAGTTAGATATGTTATGTTCCTGCCAACCCAGCCCCCACACAGTTAGAACACATACAGGGAACACAGTGAACCCCTTCACTGCCCCCTGCCAGTGACATTTATACAGTAATCAGTGGACATTTAAATTTCTGATCACTGTATAAATGTCATTGGTCCCAAAAAAGTGTCAAAAATGTCTGACATGTCCGCTCCAATATCAAAGTCCTGCAGATCGCCACCATTACTTGTAAAAAAATAAAAAATAAACGCCATAAATCAATTCCCATAGTTTGTAGACACGATAACTTTTACGCAAACCAATCAATAAATGCAGATTGCGATTTCTTTAAACAAAAATATGTAGAATATAATATCTCGGCCAAACCCAATGAATATTTTTTTTTTGGATATTTATTATAGCAAAAAGTAAAAAATATTGTCCTTTTTTCAAAATCGCCGCTCTTTGTTTGCGCAAAAAATAAAAAAACGAGGAGGTGATCAAATACCACCGAAAGAAAGCCCTATTTGTGGGGGAAAAAAAATATGACAAAAATTTTGTTTGGGTACAACATCGCACGACCGAGCAATTGCCATTCATAATGCGACAGTGTTGAAAGCCTAAAATTGGTCTGGGCAGGAGGGGGGTCCAGTAAGCAAGTGGTTAAAGAGCAACTGTCCCGCAACGGCTCCTCCTCAAACCCGTTATTGACTCACTGACAGTCTCCCTCACTTTAATGAGACAGCTGGTGATGCGGCAGTGGCACAAGGTGAGACGTGGCGGCGGCAGGCGAGCGGATGCTTGCTAACAGGCCCTGCCATGATGGATCTGAAATGACAGGTGCTCTTTAAATGTAAAGACTCATTCTTGCTGGTAGTTAGAATCTTTAATATTTGCAAACAAAATGAAGGTTTCCTATTCAGAATAATAAGCTGTCAGGTTAGTAAAACAGCAATATTAGGACTGATTCAATCATATAGTTTATAGTGTACATAGGATTTGCAAAACAATGGGATACAGGAATATTCCTGAACTTTGTTTTATCTCATGGTTACTGTGAAATTGTGTGAATGCATCAATGCAGTGCATGTTATCTCAGCTTGCAGAGCTTGGATTCATTGAATGAGTTTACCAAAAAATGTAAATATTGCAGAATATACAGCCTCATGCTACACAACCAAGCTCCATTTCATGCTAAATAAACTAAATTAAATAATGCATCTTAAATAGAAAACTATCTTTAGATAGCTTTTTATTTCAAAAGCATTTTATTGAAATACATTTGATGAAAATCAAAACAATCCGATTTAAAATCAAAACAATCCGATTTTTTTTTTTTTTTTAAAAGTCATTGGATTTTTATCCACCCTGCGTGGAACCTGGTTGAGAAAGGTTGACCCATAGGCATAGATGATGCTTGAATTAGCCTAGAATCAAGTATTGACAGTGCCATTTGTGACTGTGGCTCACAGCCTTTGAAGTGGTCATAGGAAAAGGGTAAGCAGTCCTGGCTTTATTTAATGAATAATCATCACTTCTATAGTAAGGTCCACTGCTTAGAGCAGCGATCTCCAAAAGATTCAAACAAAGGGTCAGTTTACTGTCTTTCAGGCTTTTGGGGGAGGGGGCGGGGCGGATTGTGGCCCACGAGGGTAGAAAATGTCCTGTGCCCAGCATCAGTGAGAATAAACATGGCTTCGGGGTTGGTGGTCAGTAGGAGGTGGAGTAGTGCCCCACCATTGGTATCAGTGAGAGGAATGGTGCCCCACCATTGGTATCAGTGCGAGGAACGGTGCACCACCATTGGTTTCAGTGGGAGGAACGGTGCCCCACCATTGGTATCAGTGGGAGGAATGGTGCCCCACCATTGGTATCAGTGGGAGGAATGGTGCCCCACCATTGGTATCAGTGGGAGGAATGGTGCCCCACCATTGGTATCAGTGGGAGGAATAGTGCTTCATCTTTGCTACCAATTGAAAAAGGCATTGCCCCATTATTGGTGTCAGTGGGAGCAATAGTGCCTCATATCATTTGCAGAAATAGTACCCCAAGGGCCAAGTAAGGGATAGCAAAAGGGCTGCATATGGCCCTCGGGCCACAGTTTGGAAACCCCTGGCTTAGAGGGAGAAAACCTCACCATATACACAAACTAGAACCAACAGACAGAATAATTCTTTCTTTCAGGATTCATCCATACCCATTTACCCCATAGAGGCACCCCTTGCATTTGTTTGTTGTAACAAATTCACATCTAAATGGCACTGAAAATGTGATACTCTTTCCTCGCATAAAATATACTCCTATATTCTCCTCAGCTGCTGTAAGATATAAACAAGCACAGATGGCAAACAAAACAAAGCAGCATCTGCCAGAGGAAAGGCGTTAGGAGCAACTTACACACTGCAGATTATTTCCTTAGACAAAGCGTACCCCCCCTTACCACCCCGTGGTAAGGAGGGTGACTATGGTTACCACCCCGTGTC
>BLSH010005733.1:56455-70967 GCA_018402905.1 Glandirana rugosa | reverse complement strand
GAAGGGTTCCCCCCCCCCCCCCCCCCAATAGTCAAAAATGTGTCTCCATTAAAAACACCTGTAAACGAAATGAGGCTCAATGTGAGTTACCACGTTTACAAGGTGTTACAGGCATTTGGCGTTTTAAATGCCTCTGAACATCCATCCTGAATGCATTTTTTTTGTCTAGAAACGACTATAAACGACCCTGTGTACATGTACTGAGAAGATAACAGAGAAGATTTCAGGGGCAGCTGAAAAAAATGCCCAACTGCTCCTAAATGCCCGTTTACCAGCAGAAGTGTGCATGAGGCCTAAGGCTCGGTTCACACCCGTGCGATGTGGAAACCGTCTGAATCTAGTGTGGGTTTCCGCATCGCACCTGAAATCGCACAGTAGTTCATACTGAGAAATGCGAACCGCTGCAGGTGTCAATACAAAGTTAATGACTAGGGTTGAGCGAACCCGAACTGTAAAGTTCAGGTCCGTACCGAACTTTTGGGTGACCGGGACTCGGACCCGAACCCGGACTTTTCAAAAAAAGTCTGGGTTCGAGTCCGGGGTTCTGGTATTTTATTCCACGTGTTGAATCAACAAGTGTTTAACTGGTTTTCCCTAGAAGCCATCATGGCCATGCCTACTAATGGCATGGCTGTGATTGGCCAGTGCACCATGTGACCCAGCCTCTATATGGGGCTGGAGTCACCATGCTGCATGTCATATGCTCTCAGGATAGTGTAGGGAGAGGATGCTGCTGGCTCTGTGAGGGACAGATTGCGGATATTATAGAACATCTCATCCTGCATTACTGAACGATCTGATTGTGGACTAGGTAGAGATACTAGTACTAGTGCTTTGAGGGACAGATTGCATACCTCATCCTGCTGCGCAGAACGATCTGACTGGACTAGGTAGAGTCTGTTGCTTTAAAGGGAAAGATTATTCTTCTAAAATCCTCATCAAGTTGTACAGGGAAAGGTTCCAGCTGTTGCTTTAAGGGAAAGATTAGTGTTCTAAAATCATCAAAGTGTGTGGGAAAAGCCTATATCAGCTGCAGGGAGCCATATTAGTGTTCTAAAATCATCTTCAAATTGTGTGGGAAAAGCCTATTGCAGGCACGGGGAGCCATATTCGTGTTCTAAAAAATTTAGAACACGAATATGGCTCCCCGCGGCTGAAATAGGCTTTTCCCACACAATTTGAAGATGATTTTAGAACACGAATATGGCTCCCTGTGGCTGATATAGGCTTTTCCCACACAATTTGAAGATGATTTTAGAACAGTAATATGGCTCTATGCCCCTGCAATAGGCTTTTCCCACACTATTTTAAGATGATTTTAGAACAACAATCTTTCCCTTAAAGCAACAGCTGGAGGCTTTCCCTGTACAACTTGGAGATGATTTTCGAATCTAAAATCATCTCCTAGTTCTATAGGGAGAGGTTCCTACTGTTGCTTAAAAGGGACAGATTATTGTTTCTTGCACAAAATTAAAAAGTGCATCTACATTGCTGGTTTAAAAAAAAAAAAAAATTCCAAAAATAAAAAAAACAGTGTTGGCTACCTCCTCCTCCTCCACCGCCACTTTCACCGCCTCCTCAACCCTTCAACTCCACATCCACCTCCATTTTTGATTTTTACTTTCAATGGTTTTATTGTAGTTTCAAAATGGTATAACAACAGTGCAGAATATCAATTACAAGATACATCTGAGTGATATGTTGAGGGGTAGAGAAAAAGAAGGGGAAACAAATAGAAACATACCATAACAGCATTAGTGTTGACATTTGAGGGTATAAAAGACGTAATACGTAGGTGACACTGTGTCATGGTGGATGTAATTGAATAGTAAGTATCATATAGAAGTAATATAGCAAAACATTTCAATTGCGTAAATTTAGTAATCAGAGATCCTTGGGAAGGGGAGTTATGTTTTATAAGAATTGTTTAAGTTCCCTAGGAGGGAATACGTTCTGATCCATCCCAGTGAGAGATAATGCGGAAAACGCTGCTTACCCTTTCCGGGGGTCCCCCCCAATCCACCACTGTGGGATCAAACCTGTGGAGGAGGTGGGCTTACCCGGCCAGGGAAGCAGCGCAAGTCGTAAATTCGAGCTGGGATTCTTCCGGATCATTCTTCAAGAAAGGAGGGGGCCCCGAGCTCTCAAGTTGGGGGTCTCTGTAGCTCCCCCTTTGAAATTTCAGTTTAGGGGTAAAAGGCCATGGACAGGCCAAGGAGAACTATATTCAGTCTTAAACAAAGCAAGATTAAAAAAGGGATAGAAAGGAGGAGAGAGTAAGAGCGGGGGGGGGGGAGGTAGAGGGGGTTAGATATGAAAGAGATTCCTCGGATGTCAAGAGGAACCCGGGATGTGACTTGGGTCTAGTGGGCATTTTTGATTTTTTTTATGTGATTTTAGGTTAAAAATTATTTTAAGTTATTTCCCTATCCCCATTTCTTTGTAGGGCACTTGCCCTACTCTTACCCCCATTTTCCTTCCTTTTGCAGACCTCTAGGACTTTGTTACAGCCATTTCTGTGCCTAAAAGTTCGGGTCCCTATTGATTTCAATGGGGTTCGGGGTCCGGGTCAAAATTCCAGTCCAGACTGGACCCGAACCCAAACTTTGTCCCGAAGTTCGGCTGAACCAGCAGAACCCGAACTTCCAGAGGTTCGCTCAACTCTATTAATGACATCCCCAAATTTGTCCACAGATCGCAGTGTGAACTGTGAAATGGTGCAGGAATCAGATCGCATAAGTGTGAACACCCATGTGATCCAATTCCAGTGCGGACCAAAAACAGGGTCCTGCACCATTTTGGTGCGAATGCAATGCGATGCGGTGCGAATCACATGCAATGTTAGTCACTAGTGTGAACCGGCACTTAAAGGGAACCTAATACAGCCATCACATCTAAGAATTGGTAAGATGCAATATAATAAATGTTTGCTTTTGGGTTTAATGCTGTGTTTACATGAACCTGTGCTTCTCCCATGCAGGCCAAAGCATCATGTTCCCGTAAATATAATTAACCCTGCCATCCGATTAATGGATTTTTAAAAATTCCCTATTTTTTACTTACCTTAAAGCGGTAAAAACAAAACAAAAAAATGTCTGCAGGCTGGAGTGTTTTTTTGCAATAACCCTACCTGTATGCTTGCAGTCTTCCTTAGAATGTACATGGAGCTGAGCATGCGTATCTCAGTATGCATACCTGCACTGTGCCAGTGTGCAAGCTTTACTAAACTCCTGCCCATGTCAAGGAGTTAGCTCATCCCGCATGTGACGGAACCGTCCGACCCACGCTCCGATTGAGCGCTTCCGTCCGTATACAGCCTCCTCCAGTCTGACCCTTCAGCCCATATATTGTAACGAAGAACCAGACAAGACTAGCTCAGTTACACAGCTTGAACATGGAATGTTTTATTGCAAGAATACAGGCTTTTTTTTTTTTTTTTTAAAAGTATGCCTGTCCCCCACATATACAATAACCCAAATATTTACCCAAAACATCACACAATGGGTTAGATAAAAAGGAAGGGCTGACTCGTGGCCAGCTCTTTCAATGAACATGTATAGTTCAGAATTAAACAAACTAGTCTTTGGGCAAATCCAAGAAAACAACAAAAATGTAACAAAATGAGAAATATAGCGATAAAAAATAACAGGATGAATGTGGGCATGTCCGCGACACCGCACCATCCAATTAGAATGGAAAAAGCCCATCACTCAAAAGAAGCTGGTGAGAAGATACTAGCCCCAGCAAGGGACCTGATTTGGGTAACCATGTCATCTGCTGGTGTTGGTCCACTGTGTTTTATCAAAGTCAACGCAGCCCTTTACCAGGAAATTTTAGAGCACTTCATGCAAAATGAGCCCCGACCAAGTATTGAGTGTATAGTATACACATGGACATACTTTTCAGTAAACAAACATTTCTGTATTAAAAATTCCTTTTTTTATTGGTCTTATGGAATATTCAAATTTTCTGATATACTGAATTGTGGGTTTTCACTAGCTGTAAGCTATAATCATGAAAATTAAAAAAAAAATGCTTGAAATATATCACTCTGTGTGTAACGCATCTATATAAAATATATGAGTTTCTTCTATAAAAATAAATCTATCTATATCTCTCACTTCACAAGGTAAGGGTAAAAAATTGCCTGGTAGGATGGGGGAATAGGAAAAGAACATTTGTTATTCCACAATGTCACAGTTGCTATACTAAACAGCATATACTGATATTTTTGCTTTCTTGTTGTTCTGTCCAGCTGCTGGGAGCAAAGAAAAGTCCTATGTAAGCCAAGAGAACTTGTCTGGGAACAAGGGCAGAAACAAGATGTTTCTACCTGCAACCCTGGAAATGCACGAAAAACTCACCAAAATGCACATTGTGCTCATGGTGCCATGATTAACAAATGGCACCCCAAATGCGGGTAGCAGTTGTGCCAAAAACAAGTTTGTCTCACTGCCAAAAAAAAAAAAAATAAGTGCAGGGGCTACCTTAACACATTTGTCAAACATAGGGCAGCCCAGTCAAGTGAATGGGCTGCCCTATGCGGTCACATGACAACTTTAGGAAAAAAATGTGACTCATTGCAAAGGTGTGAATGCAGATTAAAGGAAGCAAGAGTATCTTGTGGAGCAAATATGGACAGATGTCAACCTGGGAGAACAGTTTATATAATGACAAGGAAATGGTATGTATTGCCACACAAATGGAGTTTTGCAAAATTGACAAACCAGTATGGTTTAACACGTACCGTTAAAAAGGGCACAGTAAAAAAAAAAAAAAAATAAATAATATATATATATATATATATATATATATATATATATATATATATATATATATATATATATATGACACAAGCCCCATGCAGTGTCCATGCAGACGTATTTACATACACAAAGATAAATCCAGCATATAGAACAAGGGCAGTGGTACTGTGCAGCAGCCATCCACACAAAATAAGATCGATACTAAGGGGGTGTATATAGCTGTCCATTGAAACTGCATGTAAATTCATTCTGTGCAAAATCGAATGTGGTCAGGCTTTATTCTCTTGCAGATCAAGAATCAGTGAATGGGAAAAATTCTGCATTATGGCCACTAGATGGTACTGACTATTGTAGGAAATACTTATGTTCTTCAGCAACATCTAGTGGCCATAATGCAATATTTTCCCCGTTCTTACATTTGATCTGTAGAGAAAACAGCCTGAGAACAATCACTTTTGGCTTATTTGCACAGAACAAAATTTACATGACGTTTTTTTTTATGGATGAACAGCCATGTGCATTTTTTTTATAAATACCCCCCTAAGATATAGCCACACATACAGTAGATGTGAAGCAGTACCGTGTTTTGTTTAGAAACAAAGATAAATGGAAGTTGATCCAGGGAATATCTGATTGCCTTTCAGGGATCAAGAAGGAATTTTCCACTGCTGGAGCAAATTGGATCATGCTTTGCTGGAGTTTTTCACCTTTCTCTGGATCAACTGTGGGTATAGGATTGTGTGATATATTTTTTTTATTGGTTGAACTAGATGAACTTGTGTCTTTTTCAACCTGACTAACTATGGATGAGGACATTTGTTATTGGGGTAACACCTTCTTTGTGGTGATGCCACTTTAGTTGTATCAATAAAATCAATAAATAAAAAAAAAAAATACTGGATAACAGCTTGGTGGATGTCATGGCAGATGAACTGTATAATTATATGAACCCAAATGCAAAAGAGAAATGAGACCCCCCCCCCCCCCAACAAGTTATAAGTAAACAATTGCTTTTATGCAAATTGAAACGTGCTAGTAAGTTTGAAATTTGAGGGAGGGATTTGAGAGGGATTATGACCGTACCATAATAAGCATTAATGCATAATTAAAACATAATAACGTTTTTGATACATCTTAAAAAATGTTTCTAGTTGGTCATCACAGATAAAAACAATACATGTACAAGTATTCTAAATTCAACACAGATCGTATTGAACAGTGGATTGGTAAATACTATGGGGGTCAGACAGTAGTAGGGTTCCATTCCAACATGTTTCGCCTGTGTAGGCTTCTTCAGGGAACACCGGACCCCAGAACAATAGTTTAAAGTAAACTACATAGAGAGAAAAGGTTCATATAAGAATATATTCTTACAACAACAAAACTATCAAAAGAAACATGTATAAAATATTGCATCTGTATTAAGCCTGTCCCACATTGCTCAAGGCAATCCTGCTTACTCCACAATCCACTATGGCACTGCACATCCACGTGTGTCACAAGGAGTGGAAGGAGCACTGCATGCCCACAGGGGACATAAAAGTCCAGCTGAAGTCAAAAACATATGTACATAATTAGTTATCGCATGATAACTTAGAGAAAATGGCATGAAACTAAGCGTTTCATTTAGTCCTGGATATTCAGTGGCATTAAGGGCATATATCCAATGAGACTTTAGTTGCAGGAGCGTGTGGTCAACACTGCCCCCTCTGATATGTGTAGGAATATGCCCCAAAGCCATACATTTGATCATATGGCTGTTGAAGTTATGACATTTCCCAACATGTAAATTAATGGCTGTAGTGGTTTGTCTTTTAAAGATGGGATTGAGGTGATCTTTAATTCGTTTATTTGTTGCCTATGTAGAAAGCTATGTACATATGTACATAGGCATTGAGCTAAATACACACTATGGGCAAAAGTCCCAGTGGATTTGGGGATCGCTCCACCAGGACCTTCAAAATAAGAGTTCATTAATATAATACAAGTAAGTAGCATGCACAGTAGGCCACTTGTGGACTTGCTAAGTTATACATGTCCACATTTATACAACTGCAATTTGAACCCCAACGGTATAATTAATTATGTACATATCCTTTTGACTTCAGCTGGACTTTTATGTCCCCTGTGGGCATGCATTACCCCCCCTCCTTGTGACAAGCACGGATGTGCAGCACCATATTGGATTGTGGGGTAAGCAGGATTGCCTTGAGCAATGTGGGACAGGCTTAATCCAGATGCAATATTTTATACAGGTTTCTTTTGATATTTTGTTGTTGTAAGAATATATGCTTATATGAAGCTTTTCTCTCTATGTAGTATACTTAAACTATTGTTCTGGTGTCCGGTGTTCCCTGAAGAAGCCTACACAGGTGAAACATGTCGGAATGGAATCATACTACTGTCTGACCCCCATAGTATTTACCAATCCACTGTTTAATACTATCTGTGCTGTATTTAGAATACTTGTACATGTATTGTTTTTATCTGTGATAACCAACTAGAACATTTTTTAAGATGTATCAAAAACGTTATGTTTTAATTCTGCATTAATGCTTATTATGGCACCATCTGAATCCCTCAAATCCCTCCCTCAAATTTCATACGAAACTTGGATGAGGTGTTGGCTACTTAAGTGTCACCTAGACTGCCATAACCTTCTACGTGCTAGTAAGTTTGTTCAGTCTGTGCAGAATTGTAAAATTGATTCCTAAAGGCCCCAGGCTGTTAATTTTACAGTCTGCAAAAACAACCATCTTGTGCTCTAGCAGGAGTAGTGAATTATTATGGACTCAAAATCTATGGACCATTGAATCAGAAGTGTAGGCAGTAATCTGTTTTATCAGCATTTTATTATTGTGGCCATCAGATTGTCCATGGTTTACATTTCTATGTGCTTCCAGTTCTAAAGCTGCCCATAAATGGAATATTTCTGCACAATCAGCATCACCGGCTATAGCCGAGAGTATGGAAAGTATTATACATGTAAAAACTATTTAGCGACGCCTACAGAAGTATGAAAACTGCATGCAAGAAGTGCACCTGAATTTGACCTGGTATTAGCTTTTTACAGTCCCTGTATAGCAGGGCTAGAGTGTGGGAAGAAGAAGAAGCAGCACAAGGAGAAAATCAGTTCTTGTGCTTTAAAAAAAGCATGCTGATAGGAGAAAAAATATTGGCAGAGATGAGCTCGTCACTGTGCTGCCTCTCCTTTCACTGTCCAGGCATAGGCTGGAGCGGGTCCAGTTAGATCTGAGCTCAGAGTAAATGGGTTGCGTGGTGCTAGCCATCAGATTGGGGACATCCAGTGGATAAGTAAAAAAGGAATTTGAAGAAAATATTTGGATTGAAGGTAAATAAAACAGCAATAGCTGATTATGTAATTTTATCTTTTCTTGGGCTATTTATTTTTACCTTGCTATTTTTGTTCTAATTTCAAGTTCTGCTTGAAAAAGGAATTTATAAAGCCAACATAACCCATGCGTCTTCTGCAGCCCACAGATGTCACTACTTAACACTTCCGTTAGTAAGTGTATTTGGCCAATACTTCACATCTCCCAATGCTAACAAATACAGGATCCATTATAGACCAAAATAAAACTGTTCTCTCAACATGGAGTTCCATCTTCATTTGGGCAACCTCTGTGTCCATGATGTTCCAATGAGATCCTCAAATAAAAATAAAGAGATCTTGTCTCGCTTCATGTGTCCAATGTCCAAATCCAGTGCCCATCCTCTCTCAGCTCTCTTGGTGTCTTCCAAGTCACCCAGTGTGTCACCAGGGTTGAATCTAGGGGGGTGCTTACTGTTTAAATAAGCTTATTTTTTAAAATACTAATACATTCAAACCTTTAGGATCCTTTCACACATGCGGACCGTTCAGGTCTTTCAGGCGGACCTGAACGGACGCTCCATGCACCTTGAATGTCAGCGGTAACATGTCCGCTGACATCCGAGCTGATCCGCTCCGCTAAATCCAGACGGATGGAAACCTCTAATAAATGATATATGAATAAATTAGTGTTCAAACTCAAATCGCATATAAAGTGCTAGTGCAAATAACAAGGAAATATATACACAATATATATACAAAAATTCCCAATTCATGAATCCTCATATTGCGCAATAGAAAGTGCTTAGTGTCA
Organism: Glandirana rugosa; assembly: GCA_018402905.1. Taxonomy (NCBI): domain Eukaryota; kingdom Metazoa; phylum Chordata; class Amphibia; order Anura; family Ranidae; genus Glandirana; species Glandirana rugosa. The sequence continues at coordinate 62,056 of BLSH010005733.1, read as the reverse complement.
ATTTCTCTTTAAATCTTCAACTCATGTGTCACACAAAATAAGATGCTCAGTCTTTTTAACTTTTAAAATGTGCGCCACGCCGTGCATCCCCTCTTTTTTACCTCACTCACTGGAACAAAATGACCTCTTATTCTCATAAGCAGGTCATAAGCGTGTTTGAATGAACGCCCATCCACTATGGGGAGAAGATGCTAATTCCTTCAGGATCCCTCTATGTATGGTTGTTCTCCATGTGCGTGCATATAAGAGAATAGAGGAGAGACCCATGACAGTCTCTAATAGTGTAATTTTGTTCTAATTAAAAGATTAAAAACATTTTAAAAATACACTTACAAAGTAAATGAATATGCGCCACTTTGTATGACTTCCTTAATAGCCATCTGTGTTCCACTGACCGGATACTACGAGAGCGGAAATTATGCAATAAGCCCCACCCAGGGGCGTAACGATAGGAGTTGCGATTGCAACCGGGCCCCATGCTCCAGGGGGCCCATGTGCTTCCCTTGTACACCTGGATAGGAGTGATGGCGAGGGTGGCATTTAGAAGTTTTATTTATTCCATTTTCCTCCTAATGCAGGAGATTGGTTCCTCTATATGCTGCCCCTGCCGCCCCTCCTATCCAGTTTACTTGTCTTCTGCTGTTCCCAGGGTCCCGCTGTGGGACCATAATAAAGGGACCCGTGATAGGAGTAAAGGGCCCCAGGATCAGCAAGAAGAGGGAAGGGCCCTGGCCAGAGGTCAGGGGGGGCCCTTCCTAATTTCTTGCACCCGGGCTCTGAAGGTTCTAGTTACGCCTCTGGCCCCACCCAATACGTTTTGTCACTCTGACATCAGGAGCAGTGTCACATTGCTCCCTCCCACATACATACACATTCAAATATTAACTCCTTCTGCTCTCGATTCCTCTAACCACACAACAAGGTGCCAATCAATCATCAGATAATCCCACCTGGATGCTTCCCATATGTCGTATTCAACAACAATAAGCAAATAGAGGTGTAAATGAACAATATTAAATATTGACTGATGTTTAATAACTTCATTTATGCGGTTCTCAGCACATTGTTGTGAAGGGAACTCCATGCTTGGGTGCATCCTAAATTGAAATTAGCCTATTAGCCTAGGCTCAGTTTTCATGCATTTTGCATTTGTTTTTTCCCCCCCTTTTTAAAACACACTATAAAACACACTGTATATAACTGGTTGCTAAGCAGGGGGCTGGGAAGCTGGCCACCGCATCCTTAACCACCATTAGCTGTGAGTGGGGTTCCACGCTGACAGCTGAATGTTAAAAAAAAAAAAAAAAAATTTGCTGGCAAAAAAAATTGTGTGGGGTCTCCCCCAAGTGCATACCAGGCCATTTGGACCCCACCCCAACATTTTTTTATATTATTAAAAAGACATGGGGTCCCCCCCAAAATCCATAGCAAACCCTTATCCAACCATGCAGCCCAGCAGGTCAGGAAAGGGGGGGACAAGTGAGCACCCCCCTCCTGAACCATACCAGGCCAAATGCCCTCAACGTGGGGGGGGGGGATGGGTGCTTTGGGGGGCTTCTTCCCAACAGGGCCTCTTCCCAACAACCCTGGCCAGTGGCTGTAGGGGTCTGCGAGTGGGGGGGGCTATCGGAATCTGGAAGCCTCCCTTTAAGAAGGGGGCCCGCAGATCCTGCCCCCCCCCCACGTGAATGGGTATCGGGTACATCGTACCCCTACCCATGCACACGAAAAAGCTCTGAAATGTAAAAAACCCCCAAAAAACCAAGAGACGGTTTTTGACAAGTCCTTTTGACGTCACAAGGGGCACGCTCTCTCCGGGTAATGTCATTGGATGGCCACGCCCCATGGTTATATAAGAGTTGCCAAAGACAGGGTAACCAATGGCGAGGAAGAAGACAGCAGTGGGGAGAGATAGCAGTGGGAAGAGACGGCACAGGGAGAGATGGCTCAGGGAGAGATGGCTCAGGGAGAAGACAGCTGAGAGCGATTAACAAAAGGACTTGTCAAAACAGGCTCTTTTTTTAACTTCACTGCTTTTTCATGTGAATGGGAACGATATACCCGCTACCCATTCACATGGGGGGGGGGGGGGTCTGGGGGCCTCCCTTCTTAAAGGGGGGCTTCCAGAACCCAACAACCACCGGCCAGGGTTTTCAGGAAGAGGACCTTGTCCCCATCAACATGGGGGCAAGGTGCTTTGACAAGGGGGCAGAGCCCCCCAAAGCACCCATCCCCCCATGTTAAGGGCATGCGGCCTGGTATGGTTCAGGAGGGGGGGCGCTTGCTCGCCCCCTCCCTTTCCTGACCTGCTGGACTGCATGCTCGGATAAGGGTTTTGTACGGATTTTGGGGGGGGGCACCCCACCCCAAAGTTTATTAGATGCAAAACAAGGACAAAAGTCCCCGACCCTTTCCCAAAAAAGCAGCGGCCACAAAACGCATAGATGTGAACTCATGCCATAGGAAACCATGTTACAGTTGTATGCAAAAATTTAGGAACCCCTGACAATTTCCATAATTGTCATTTATAAATATTTGGGTGTTTGGATCAGCAATTTCATTTTGATCTATCACATAACTGAAGGACACAGTAATATTTCAGTAGTGAAATTATTTTTTTTGGATTAAACAGAAAGTGTGCAATATGCATCAAAACAAAATTAGACAGGTGCATACATTTGGGCACCCTTGTCATTTTGTTGATTTGAATACCTGAAACTACTTTGCACTAATTAATTGGAACACACAATTGGTTTGGTGAACTCATTAAGCCTTGAACTTCATAGACAGGTGCATCCAATCACAAGAAAGGGTATTTAAGGTGGCCAATTGCAAGTTGTTGTTCTCTTTGACTCTCCTCTGAAGAGTTGCAACATAGGGGCCTCAAAACAACTCTCAAATGACCTGAAAACAAAGATTGTTCTACATTATGGGTTAGGGGAAGGCTACAAAAATGTATTGCAGAGATATAAGCTGCCCACTGTGAGGAACATAGTGAGTAAGGCCCCTTTCACACTGAGGCATTTGAAAAACGCGTGCAAAACATCAAGTGTTATTACCGTGTTTTTGCCGCGTTTTTCCAGCATTAGCGCTATAATTAGCGCTAAAGCCCTGGCGTTTTTAAAGCGATTTTGAAGGGCTAGCATAAAATAAATAGCACATCGCCCTGCATTACATGTTGTTTACTCCCTGGTATTTTGACCTTTCCACAACCTCTGGGCGTTTTGCTGGTGCTTTTAACGCGCTTTTAAATCGCTTCACATTCATTTAAATGTATATGGGCGTTTTTAATGCGCTATTTTTAGCGCTCAGAATAAGCACAAAAAATCATGCTTGCAGGACTTTTTTAAACGCGGCGCCAGCGCAGCGCCCCAGTGTGAATAGGTACATTGGAATGAATGGGCAGCGTTTTAGAAGCGTTTTGGAAGCACTATTTTTAGCACAAATACGCTAGGAAAGCGCCTCAGTGTGAAAGTAGCCTAAATGGAAGACCACAAGCACAGTTTGTGTTAAGGCCAGAAGTGACAGGCCACATAAAATATTGGAGAGGCAAAGGCAAAGGATGGTGAGAATGGTCAAAAACAGCCCACAGGCCACCTGCAAAGACCTACAACATCAACTTGCTGAAGATGGTGTCACTGTGCATCGTTCAACAATTCAGCGCACTTTGCACAGGGAGAAGCTGTATGGGAGAGTGATGCAAAAGAAGCCTTCTCTGCACACACGCCACAAACGGAGTCGCTTGAGGTATGCAAATGCACATTTGGACAAGCCAGCTTCATTTTGGAATAAGGTGCTGTGGACTGATGAAACAAAGATTGAGTTATTTGGTCATAACAAGTGGTGTTATGCATGGCGGCAAAAGAACACAGCGTTCCAAGAAAAACACTTGCTACCCACAGTGAAATTTGGTGGAGGTTCCATCATGCTGTGGGGCTGTGTGGCCAGTGCCGGTACTGGCAATCTGGTTAAAGTTGAGGATCGCATGGATTCCACTCAATATCAGCAGACTCTTGAGAATAATGTTGAGGAATCAGTCACAAAGTTGAAGTTACGCCGTGGCTGGATATTTCAACAAGACAACGACCCAAAACACTGCTCAAAATCTACTTGGGCATTTATGCAGAGCAACAAGTATAACATTCTGGAATGGCCATCCCAGTCCCCAGACCTAAATACCATTGAACATCTGTGGGGTGATTTGAAGTGGGCTGTCCATGCTCGGCAACCATCAAACCTAACTGAACTGGAGATGTTTTGTAAGGAGGAATGGTCCAAAATACATTCATCCAGACACTTATTACAGGCTATAGGTTGCATCTAGAGGCTGTTATTTCTGCTAAAGGAGGCTCTACTAAATATTGATGTGATTTTTCTGTTAGGGTGCCCAAATTTATGCACATGTCTAATTTTCGTTTTGATGCATAGTGCACATTTTCATGTTAATCAAATAAACCCCATTTCACTACTGAAATATTACTGTGTCCTTCAGTTATTTGATAGATCAAAATGAAATTGCTGAGCCAAACACCCAAATATTTATAAATGACAATCATGGAAATTGTCAGGGGTTCCTAAACTTTTGCATACAACTGTAAATAAAAAAACCGCATAGGTGTGAACGTAGGGTTAGTATTACAAAAGGAGCTCAGTGTTTAAATACGCACTACATGGAGAGATTAAAGGAGAACCCATTAAAAAAAATAACTTAAAGGGGAGCTCCAACTAAAGGGATACCCATAGACTAAATGTATAAGATGGTTATAAAAGGATTCATATCTGATTATAAATAAATTAGATTATAAAAAGTAAATTAGATCATAAATATTTTTTAAAAAAAAAGGGTAACTCCGTGTTAAGATAAATAAATAAGTACCTGAAATATTATGTATTTTTACATTTTTTATATGGAAAGGGGGCTCCGTATTCAGATACACACCAAATACACTATTAGAGGGAACTCCACCCATGGATTAAAGTGGAACTGGAATACGCAAACTCTAATTTTAAATACTTTAGATGGATTCCTGGACTATTTTCACAATGATATTAAAGATAATGTTAATAAAGGGAAACTAACATCTGTACTCCTCCTTGCTCTTATTTAGGTAGTCGAAATGGACTTCTTTCACAATGGTAATAAGTAGAGTTGAGCGAACCTCTGGAAGTTCGGGTTCTGCTGGTCCATCCGAACTTCGGGACAAAGTCCGGGTCCGGACGGAACCCGAACGATCGCACGGACAACGAACCCCCTGGGCCTGAAACAGGGCTTCAAGCCTACCTGGTCGTCTTGGGCTTGAAGGTCTCCAAGCGAGTTGAGATGAATAATGGTAACACTTTCTTCAGGTAAAGCTGATGGATTTATTCTCGTTCCTCCTCATGTCTACAATCAAAGGGAAATAATTGTAATAGAAATTATAGTAACACTTTTATCAGGTCCTTAGGTAGATTTCATAAATTTTAATCTCAAACGCATAAGGTCAAGGTGAAATTAGGTACCCACCTCAAGGGAGATTATCACATAAACCACACATAGACTTATGCCTCGGGGGAAAGGTATATTTTTTACATTTTTATGTATTATAAAGTCCATGAATAAAT
>BLSH010005733.1:8997-21426 GCA_018402905.1 Glandirana rugosa | reverse complement strand
AAAAAAAAAAAAAAAAAAAAAAAAAAAAATGTAAAAGCGCCACCGTCCCCACGAGCTTGTGCAGCAAAGAAAATACATTTGTAAGTCGCACCCACATATGAAAACGGTGTTCAAACCACACGTGAGGTATCGCCGCAATCGCCAGAGTGTGAGCAATAATTCTAGCAAAAGACCTCCTCTGCACCTCTAACCTGGTAACCGTTAAAAAAATTTAAACCGTCGCCTATGGAGATTTTTAAGTACCGGAGTTTGTTGCCATTCCGCAAGTGTGTGCAATTTTCAACCGGGTCATGTATGGTATCTATTTACTCGGCGTAACATCCTCTTTCACAATATACAAAACAAATTGTAACTTTACTGTCGTCTTATTTTTTAACTCAAAAAAGTGATTTTTTTTCCCAAAAAAAACAAACAAAACATAACTGATTTTAACTTGTAAACAAATGTAAAAAAGGGCTCTGGGGGTTAAGGGGTTAAAAACTGTTTAATACATCACGTCAAGTGTACTAAATACCGTATGTACAGTGTACACTGATAGATAGATAAAAAAGATATATGTATAGTTAGTTATTTTTTTTTCCCTACACTAACCTGTCTGCACTAACTGACAGATAGATTTTAGATTTCTAACTATCATGTTAGCTAGATTTTAAATTATTTAAAAAAAAAAAAAATAGCTATCTAAACTGCCTGTCTTCAGGAACCTACACTATCTCTCTAACAACGCCGACACAACAACAATAACAAGCGGCTTTATATAGTGTGGGGCGTAGATTGAGACTGCAGTGCAGTGATTGGCTAAAGGCATCCTGCCTTTAGCCAATCAATGCTCTCACAGCAAGCCGCCCGCTGATTGGCCAAAGTATGCAGGTCATGTGCGTGCTTTGGCCAATCAGCGGGCAGCATTCCGCCGCCATTTTAAAACATTATGGGGCATGCGAAGTTGCCGTGAATGCCCCATAATGTTTGGCTTTTGCCACAAAGGAACAGCCGAACACGAAGTGCATCCCTATCTGATTGCCTTCTGTGGGATCAGGAAGGAATCCCCCCCCCCCCCCCCGTTGGAGCAAATTGGATCATGCACTATTGTTTCTTTATTCCCTTCCTCTGGATCAACTGTGGGTATAGGATAGCGATAGTATGTAGGGGAGGGGGTGGGGGTAGGCAAGTGTAGTGATGGACATGGCGTAGTCTGGTGGTATATCCAAGCCGACTACTCCGAGTTGCATACCCTCAGGGTTCTTTGGGCTACGCCAGACGACACAAACCAGGTCACTAATCCTTGAGACAACTCCTCACTCGAAAACATAAAGAGGTAGTTGGGGGTGGGATGCGGGCAATTTGTTGGGGCAATGGCTGGTTTTGGCACTTCAATCATCACCACACCATGGTTGATATGGTGTCAGGGTGATTGAAGTGCATTATTTCTATTATTACATTGTAATATAAAATGAAATAGTTAAACTCACCATAATGCAAAATCAGTTGCAGCCCTGAGCGTGTCACTTGCCACCGTATGCAGCTTGTCATTTGGCATGTCGTCTGCCACTAGATGCAGCTTGTCACTTGCCACCAAATGCGGACTGTCACCTGCCACCAGACGCAGATTTTTCACTTGCCACATTGCCTTTTACCAGACGCAATTTGTCACTTGTCATGTCACCTGCCACCAAATGCAGATCATCACTTGCCACATTGCCTGCCACCAGATGCGCATTGTCACTTGTCACATCGCCTGCCAGGCGCAGGTTGTCACCTGCCACCAGACGCAACTTGTCACTTGTCATGTCACCTGCCAGATGCAGGTTGTCACTTGCCACGTCTCCTGCCACCAGATGCGGATTGTCACTTGCCATGTTGCCTGCAATCAGATGCGGATTGTCACTTGCCATGTTGCCTGCCACCAGATGCGGATTGTCACTTGCCATGTTGCCTGCAATCAGATGCGGATTGTCACTTGCCATGTTGCCTGCAATCAGATGCGGATTGTCACTTGCCATGTTGTCTGCCATCAGATGAGGATTGTCACTTGCCACGCCGTCTGCCACCAGATGTGGATTGTCACTATCCTGCCACCAGCTGAAGCCTCCCACTGTTGCCTGCCATCAAAAAATACCAGCTGCAACTTGTCACTTTTTAAATGTAAAGGCAATTTGGTGGCAGGCAACAGTGACAGCAGATCTGGTAGTCTCTCCCTAGCTTTTTAGCACATGGCTCACAGAGTGAGGGCAGGAAGTGAGAGATGACGTAATCTCTCTGCTGCTCGCGGCTGCACAGTGAGGCATGCCGCACTCGTGGCCCGGATGCATAGAAGCTGCAGCCCATTGGTTGGGGATCCCCTGCTCTACACACTTGTACTGGTTGCTGTTGTTCCTTGCGATTACTGGTCATGCTGAATGAACCTCTGTCATAGGGATGTTACACATACCCCAGATTGCTGTAATGGACCCATGTTCTTTAAAGCGTAACTCCACTTTTGTTGAGAAAAAAAAAACAAAAAAACACAACATTCCCCTCTGGGTGATCTACGTACATTGCAAGCATTATAACAAACTTTGTAGCAGATTCCCATCTTTTGTTATTCTGAAGAAATACCTCTGGGTTTCTCTGTGCCTCTGTACTGAGTGGGTCTAATGGGAGTGGTTTCATAATTATCAATCAGGTGTGCAGCTGGAGAGCACTAATGAGGAAATCTACCAAGCCTGTATCAGTTTACGTGTTCCTACTGAAAGTATCTCTCCAAAAATGACATTTTTGTTGCAGGGGATGCCTGAAATCTGACTGGAATCTTAGGTAGACTTCTGGGAAAATCAGTGAGCCAATCACACAAGCAGAAGATTGCATTTCTGGGGAGTGGTCAGTACACATTCTGTGTACAGAAAACCTCCAGGTAGCCATATTTCACTGCATTTTCAGAAAATTACAGCAGATTGAAAAGGAAAGGTAATTTTTAATAACATTCAATTACAATATGATTAGTGGTGCAATTATATGCACTAGATTATTATTATTATTATTTTTTTTTTTTTTATTTGCTTTTTTTTTCCCCCCACAAAAGTGGAATTACCACTTTAAGAATGCATCATTATTCCACATGCACCCCGTGAATAACTTTAGACCAGGCTCTGGGCAGTTGAATCAACTTTTACTGTAAACTTGGCACAACGACACAGGGAACACAGTTAACCCTTAGAGCGCCCTCCAGGTTAACCCCTTCACTGCCAATGGCATTTACACAGTAATCAGTGCATGTTCATAGTACTGATCGTTGTATAAATGCCAATGGTCTAAAAAAAAAAAAAAAAAAAAAAAAAAAAAAAAAAAAAAAAAAAAAAAAAGTATCAAAATGGTCCGACATGTCCGCCGCAATATCACAGTACCGCTAAAAATCGCAGATCGCCGCCATTACTAGTAAAAAAATAAATAAAAGCCCCAGAAAAGAATTCTCGGCATTCATAAACGTGGTAACTTTTGTGCAAACCAATCAAAATGCCAATTGCAATTTTTTTTTTAACCAAAAATATGAATATAAATCAGCCAAAACCGATGAAAAAAATATGTTTTTTTTATATTTGTATTTTAGCAAAAAGTAAGAAAATTTGTTTTTTTTGCAAAATTGTCCCTCTTTTTTTGTTTATAGCGGCGATCAGAAATGACGCAGAGGTAATCAAATACCACCAAAAGAAAGCTCTATTTGTGGGGGAAAAAAAAAGGACCAAATTTTGTTTGGGTACAACGCCGCACAACTGTGCAATTGTCAGTTAAAGCGACGCAGTGCCAAATCGCAAAAAGTCCTCTGGTCCTAAAGTGTGGAATAATTCCGGCGCTAAAGTGGTTAAAATAGTACCACTATATATACACACACACACACACACACCTTTTTCATCCAAAAAGGTATACCATGGTTTCCTGATAACCTGCACAGTTTATCCATAGCTGTGTGTTCAAAGAGGAGGAGATTTCCACTACAGCCTCTATACATGCCCACATGTGTGATGTCAATATCATATAACATTAACAGTTCAACAGAAGTAGGAAATGTACTCTCCAGCATAAGAGACCATACTGAGCACATGCCGCTTTACCACCCTGCTGTGTATTATATGAACTTGCTTAGATTGACAGTGCAGGAGGGAAGAATCTATGCATACAGTAGTAACACAGCCTTTTTTAAACAATGCTGAGGATTAACCCCTTAAGTTCCACAGTGAGTATAACAAGCATGCTATGCTGCATATACAGACTGATTTTACTGTTGTGGGTTTAGTAACACTTTAAAATCAATTATATGAGGGTGGAAAGAAAATGAATAATGTTGCATTTTATTGTGGTAAAGTATACTGAAACACAGACTTTACAATGTATACATTTCTTTTATTGATGAGTAAAACCAAGTTCACGGGATATTTATTCAGAATGTGCAAATTAAATGTCCTTTTTTAAACAGAAATATAACATGCTACAGCAAATACCCCCATTGGCAATCTTCCTCTGGTGCAATGATACAAATTATTTACTTTACTGAATATAAGCCTAGGTTCACACCTATGCGATTGGTGCAGCTTGCGTTTCACAGGCACAGCAGCCTATTCATTTGAATGGGCTGCTGTACCTGTGGGAAACTGAGGAAAAGGGTCCCTGCGCCTTCTTAAAAATCACAGCCGCATGAAATTGCATGGATCTCTTGGCTTTCAGATGCACGGAGGTGTCATTAAGAATTAATGGCAGCGTGGTTTGTCTGCAGGTATGCGTGCGATTTACATGGATTCCCAAATATACGCGAACCTAGCCTAACATTTCCACACTGATACATCATATTCTTTAACTTACTGGCCAGTGCAGATTTTAGTGAATTCACTTTTACTGATTTACTGTTTCTCCATTTTTACCTCACATATTTCCTGAATCTGCAGTATTTACAGCAAATTCAATATTTTACTTTGATGAATGGACTCTTATTGTTGCATTTTAGATTTGCAAAAAAAATGATTCGGAAAACACAACTACCGCATGCATTAACCATTAAAGAACTGACCCCACAGTGGTTTATCAAACTTCTCTTATAAAATAATTTATCAGAATAACAGAATATTTTTTTACCTGTTTCCTAGGAATAACGGAAGGCATCATCTGGTTACTTCTCAGGCAAGTGAATGAAAATATTAGGTAGCTTCAGTATCACAAGAGAACGTCCATCCAACACTCATCTCGCTGGTTGATTCAATTGAAAGTGCAGTTGGTCCACCCTGAGAATTGTCTTAAGGATTGCCATTACCTAATTAATAGCTTGATGATCCAACTATGTGCATTGCATAGTGTTTTAATTGCTTTTGTGCAGTCAACCTTGGTGCTGCAAGCTTGTGTAATCATTTTGAGCATATGATCCACCAACACACTCTTTCAGCAGCATGTTGGCATATCACATTGTGAAAAAAATAGCAATATTTTAAAAGGAACATAGTGTGATTTTCTACACGCTTTCTTTGATTTATTATGGTCAGGAAATAAAAAAAAAAAAAAGAAATATTGCATATTAATATTTTGCTTCTATCTGGTCAGCAGGTGGAGCTTTAGTCTCCTCCTATCAGTAGCATGATTACTTTTCAGCATCGTGTTTACAAACCCTGAGGCCTCTTTTGCACTGCTGCTGGTAAACGGACGTTTAGAGGCATTTGGGCGTTTTTTCAGCTGCTCCTGAACTTTCCTCTATGTTATCTTATCAGTACATTTACACGGGTTTGCTTAAGGTCGTTTCCAGGCAGTTGAGTTTAAAGGCTTTTTTTGGAACGCAAATAAATGGGTTCAGAGGCGCTTGTAAACGCCACTAAATGCGCCTAAACGCGGTAACTCGCATCTAGGACAGTTTCGTTTACAGTTGCTTCCATTTGAAAAAAAGAAAAAACTTCTTCAAAAACGCTCCTAGACACAAACGCTGCTAAACACAGCATGCAAAACGGCCGTTTTAGACGCTGGCTTCTAGCTGTCAGAAAATATCGTTCAGGGGAGGTTAACATAGCTTCCCGTGTAAATGGAGCCTTAATTGCCCATTACAGCAGTGAGTTGGAGTTTAACTTCAGAAAAAAGGAGCTGAAAAACAAAAAGTATGAGAAAATAGGGAATGGTGATAATCCACATATACCAATATATTTCTTCAGCCATATCCATGAAGCACCAGCTAGGAAACTATTGTTGAGAATATTAATTTGTGCTTTTTTTGATCATATGTGGCACACGGGTATTTCATGCTGAGGCCTGAAGTAGGGTTGCCACCTCATCCCTTTAAACCTGAACACATATGAATAACACAGGTTCTGAGGCTAATTTAATGCAGATAAGGCAGCAAGTGAGCTTAATTACCATCTTAATCAGCCACAGAACCTGTGTAATTAGTATGTGTTCGGTTTTAAAGGGTTGAGGTGGCAACCCTAGCCTGAAGGCAGATGCCTTAGTTCATGTGCAATTCATTTAACCAACTCAATACTGGGCACTTTTACTCACTTCCTGCTCAGGCCATTTTCACTATAAAAAAAAAAAAAGACTGGACATTTTGACAAAAAAAAAGTTTTTCTTAGTTTCTGTCAGTAAATTTTGTAAATATATTTTTTCTCCTTCACTGATGTGTGCTGATGAAGTTGCACTGATGGGCACCGATAGACTGCACCGATGAGGTGGCACTGATGAGGAGGCACTTATAGGCACTGATTAGGTGGCAGTGGTGAGGAGCAGAGGTGTAACTAGAACCTTCAGGGCCCCGGTGCAAGAAATTATGAAGGGCCCCCTGACCCCTGGCCAGGGCCCTTCCCTCTTCCCACTCATCCTGGGGCCCTTTACTCCTATCGTGGGTCCCTTTATTACGGTACTGCAGTGGGGCCCTTTCACAAGTTCTGCAGCAGGCCCCAGGGGGACCAGGGAAGCACACAGGGGCCCTGGGAACAGCAGAAGACAAGTAAACTGGATAGAGGAAAATGGAGGAGATTGGGTCCTCTAAATGCATCCCCGCCATCCCTCCTATTCAGGTGTACAAGGGAGGCACATGGGCCCCCTGGACCATGGGGCCCGGTTGCAATTGCAACCCCTGCAACCCCTATCGTTACGCCCCTGGTGAGGAGGCACTAATATGCCGCACTTATGGGCACTGATAGGTGGCACTGATATGTGGCACTGATGAGCTCTGATAGGCGGCACTGATAGGTGGCACTGGTGGGCGTTGATAGGCAGCACTGATGGGCGGCACTGATGGGCATTGATGGGCGGCACTAATGGGCGGCACTTGTGGGCAGCACTGATAGGAGGTACTGATGGGGAATGAAAGCCAGCACTGACTGTCATCACTAATGGGCACTGATTGCTGGCATTGGTGGGCACTGATTGCTGGCACTGGTGGGCATGGATTGCTGGCACTGGTGGTGGGCGCTGATTGTGCTTTTTTGTAATGAGGGCACTGATGATCAGTGACCTAATTACCTGTTCTGATGTCCCCAGCTAGGAGATGCTGCTGATCGGCTCTCCTTGCCACACACTCTTTCAGTGGGAGGCGAGGAGCACCAATTATTGTCACTTCCTGTATTTACATGTGACCAGCTGTGATTTACAATACTACATATACATAAACAAACTTCTAAACTACTTCCCCAACAAGGAGATTGGGTGCTGCTCAGATATATCAAGGCTCAAACAGTTGTGTAGAGGATAAATTATGAAAAATCAGTCAGGTACAAGATTCAGATCAGGCCTTAAATATTAGTGAGTGTCATCCGGCTCAGTGCTTGCTGTAGAATTGTCATCCAGCCACGAGGACCAGATCTTTTTGAATTTACGAGGGTATCCTCTATTGGCATATGTAGTTTGGTAAAGAGGTAGGCTAGCATTAATTAGTCCTTTCCAGAACAAGATTGTAGGAGGGGAAGTTTTCTCCAACACATCGTTATGGCTTTTCGAGCATAGAACAACAGGAGGTTAGTAAGCGGCTATTGTTGCTGTCAGCTGTTCCACTAACCCCAGCCAGGGCCATCTTTAATGCAGGGCAAAAGGGGCAGCTGCCTTGGGCCCTGTCATTGTTGTGGGGCCCAAAGCAGTTGCCTCATACTTGTCAACTATCCTGGTTTAAATTCCCTTGTTCCTTGAAGTTTTAGTCCTGTGCTGTGTCCCGATATCTAAGTGTAAAGTACTGCTATTAATGCTGTCCAGCTCTGCCCTACTGTTGTGTACAGGTGACTCACCTGCAGACCCCGTGTTTACATGTAAATAACCAGTATTGATATGTAAATATCGGCGGCATTCATATGTAAATGGTGGAGGCCAGCAGCATTGATCTGTAAATAAAGGCTGCATTCATATATATCATGCCCCCCTGAGGTCATATTCACCATCGCCTATAATGAATGCTGCCCACTGGGGAGACAAAGGGGCATGCTTGAAAGTCCTGCCTACAACTGTGGTCATTAAGCCTAACATCAGCCTGTTCTGCAAGGTAAGCAAATTGGTGGTGGTGGGGGGTGAGGGTAGTGTGTGGTGTGCAGAGAAGGAATTACAGTTTGGAGTGCACAGGTGAGCAAGGAGGGGATGTATAAATGTAAGGAAGGTGGGTGCAAAGATGAGCAGAGGAGGCAGGTAGAGTTAAGGGGGGGGGGGTTTGGAGTGGAGAGGATGGGGGAGATTTAGGGTGCAGAGGTTAGCAGGGGTTTTAGGATGTAAAGGAGTACTGGCAGGGTGGATAAAGATGTAGGTTGTGTGTAGGGCAGCCCATTCATTTCTATGGGCTGCTCTATGTGCTAGAAATGCGGAAGAAATCACACAGTGCCACAGCACATGTCTGCCGATGCAAGAGGGTGTCATTAACAATTGATGGCACTGCTGTGTATCTGCTGAATAGCAGTACGTTTCTGTGGTGTCAGGAAAGCGATTTTGCGTTCCCGACACACACAAATGTGAATGCAGGCTAAATTACTCAATTACATTGGTGGTCAGTGTAAATCTTCTCATTAAATTGGGACTTGGTGTAGAATCCTTTCATTCACACTAGTGGCCAGTGTGAATGTCCCCCTTACATTAGTGATCAGTGTAAATCCCTCCTTACATTGGTTGTTACTGTGAATGCTCCTATTACATTAGTGGTCAGTGTAAACCCTATTACATTGGTGGCCAGAGTTGAAACTCCTCTTTATATTGGTAGTAGGTAAAAAAAATTAGCATTGCCGTTGATCACACCCTCCCCTCCCCCTAGCACTGCCACTGATCCCAGAAGTTCTAGGATCACTAGGAGCTTTCTGTCTATTGATGGGTCCGCTCACCTCCCCAGTTCATGGTGTGCAGGCAGCGAGGAGGTGATGTGCTGTAACCTCTAGCAACCAATCAGTGAGCGGTAATGATGTGTAGTAACCTCCAGCAACCAATCAGTGAGAGTTATTGATGTACAGTAATCTCTAACAACCAATCAACAAGCAGAAATCATGTGCTGTAACCTCTAGCAACTAATCAGTGAGCCGTAATGTGTGCTGTAACCTCTAGCAACCAGTCAGTAAGCAGTAATGATATGTTGTAACCTCTGGCAGCCAATCGCAATCACTGCCTGATCTGATTCCGTAAACTGATTTTGAGTGTAGCTGCTATTTATTGTACTGTATGTCTCAGAGCAGGCGGAGAGCGAAATTGCATGGGGGAGCCCAAGAAAATGTTTGCCCAGGGTCCAATCAATATTAAAGACAGCCCTGACCCCAGCAGACAGTACCTCGGATCATTTGGTACAGATATTCTTGTTATCTTACTGACTACCACCGGGACCTCTTGCCAATAATGTGCAATAGCTGGAGAGGCCCAGAAGATGTGAAAAAAACTCACCCTGTTGATGTGAACAACGCCAGCACATCAAAGAATGTGTGCTGGACATCTTATGGAGCCTGTGCGGTGTGTAATGTGCTCTGTGAAAAATCTTATATTGAACCATTTTGTCTCTGGTGGAGATCAGGGAGGAAAAGGGGAAATCCCAAATCTCTAGCCAGTCATCATCATCTATTTCTGGAATGTCTCCGACCATTTTTGGTGAAGGGAGGACAGTTCCAGAATAGCTGCCACAGTTAGGTACCCATATAATTGAGAGGTGGGTTTCCCAAGCCCTGTACTCGCAGAATGGATTCCAGTTCAGAGTAAGACAGAGATACTGGTTGACCCAGAAATTGGCATCTGAAGGCATGTGAGACCCGAAGGTATCTAGAGTAGTAATGTGCAGGCACATTAAATTTAGACTGAAGCGCAGGGAAAGAGGACAGATCGGAGCTGGTTAGAATATGTTCCAGCTTAATGATCTTGTATTTTGCCCAAGCTTGTGGGTCGGGATGGTGAAGAAATGGGGGAGAGTGGGGTTAAGCCACGGGGGTGTGTGTGTGTGTAGAGAACGGGCGTTAGAAAGGGGGGCCTGCATAGTAGCTGCACCAACCCTTCAGGCCCTGATAGTAGTGTACATGGAGGGAGTAAGAGGATGTGGGGACTTGTCCCCCCTGAACAGTAGAGCCTGTAGAGATTTTACAAAAGCCGTCATCAGCACAACAGCTGAGTTTGTGAGGTCTGGCTGTATCCACCAGTGGGCCGTAACCAGTTGGGTTGCCAGGAAATATTTAAAATAGTCAGGCATAGCTAGGCCCCCTCTATCTATGGGCCCTGTAAGGGTGGTATACAATAGTTATATCTAGGTGGTTTGGCCGCTCCATATATAGGACAAAAAGAGGCATATGATAGATTCAAAGAAGGTTTGTGGGAGCCATTGAGGGGAGTTCCCGAAGATTTACCTGGATTTAGGAAGCACCTTCATCTTAAGGAGGTAATACATCCAATTAGAGATAGAGGAAGGTTTCCCCATGCCTTCAGTTTGGTTTTGACGTCAAGCAATACTGGGTCAAGGTTATCTTTTGTGAAGTTTCCGCTGTGTCTGGAGACCACAATCCCTAGGTATGTGCATCTGTCTACCCACTGTAGTGGGTGGGGCGTAAGACCTAGCCCCCTTGTCATTCAGAAAGAGAGTAGTGATTTGTGCCAATTAACCCACAGGCCCGTGAATGTTGAGAAGTTGTCCATGATCTTGAGATCATCCTGCAGAGAGGCCCCAACATCGTTTAAGAAGAGTAACTGTTAGAAGACTGTGCTAAGGGTTAATTGCATTTGGGTGTGTTTCCTCTAATTGCTGAGAAGCAGCTCTATTTAAACTTCCTGTTTCCTCTAGCAAATGCTGTCTGATCTACAGCGTATTGTGTGTATTCCTGAGCGTCCTGTATTCGTTCCTCTGTTCCTGTGACCCGGATTGCCTGACTTTGCTGATTTCTGCCTGCACCGACCTTTGGACTGCCTACGACCACTCTCTTGCCTAGTCCTTCTGTACCTTGCCTGCCCGCCTGTTGACGACCCTGCTTGAACCCGACCATCCATCTGCCTGCTCCTCTTGTACCGCACCGCCAGCTTGTTTCGCGACCCGGCCTGTACGACCATTCTTCAAGTGCACGAGTGCTCCAGCGGACTTCTACCAACACCAGTGACCCAGTCCGACCCTCGGCCCATCCTGTCTACTCTACCAGGGGTTCCCGAGTCAGGGTAGTAAGGGAGGTTACCTACTGCATAAGTCAGGCTCATCCACCAGGTACGTGACAGTATCAGACAGCCATGCCTGAGTCTGCGCAGGGGGCCTCCCTTACGAAGGAACTGTGTGAGCAGATGACCAGCCTTGCCCAAGCAGTGAGAGATCTGCATTCTGGCTACCTCCGGCTGGAGGACCAAGTCCGGGAGCTCCCCCAGCACGCCTTCATCACAGCACCCATGGAGCCAGAAGTACCTTTGCCTGAGCGGTTTTCAGGGGACTGTAAGAAATTACGGGCAGTTCACATTTCCTGTGAACTGTTCTTCTCCCTGCAGCCCAGTATTTTCTCTCAGGAAAGCACCAAGGTGGGATTGGTCATCTCACTGCTCCGGGGTGAACCACAGGCCTGGGCTCACCGCCTACTGGAGCGCTCGGCTCCCGAGACCACCAACCTTGCCCGGTTCTTCCAGGCTATGACCAGACTTTACGAGGACCCACATCCGCCACTCGGGTCCGGACACCAAGTGGGGCCTCGTCACTCTACTGGTTAGGGTGGAACCACGAAAGGACTCTCTTTTATGACCCGACGTCCCTCTTCTTGTCAAGTGTCCTTTACACTTGACGGGCATTAAAGAATGTCAGGGGACTTTTGGCGAGTCCGTTTCCATGAAGACCGAGGTACCCACGACACTACTTCCGCACGACCCCCTCGAGGGCCTGAACCAGGAGGTCGGCCTCCATCGGTCTTACGTCTAGAGAGTGACGAACCCGTTCCGACCAGTAGACGAGTGTGTCAAGGAAGCATTCCCTCCGGGGGACGCGTCTGAGTCCGTACCGACAGACTATGACAGTGCATGGACCACCTACTC
>BLSH010005714.1:103843-120663 GCA_018402905.1 Glandirana rugosa | reverse complement strand
GTAAAATTAGAGATAGGGGGTGGTAATTTTACCACACCCATCCCTAATATTACCACCCCCTATCTCTAATTTTACCACCCTCATCCCTAATATTACCACTCCATATCTCTAATTTTACCGCACCCATCCCTAATATTGCCACCCCCTATCTCTAATTTTACCACCCTCATCCCTAATATTACCACCTCGATCTCTAATTTTACCACCTTCATCCCTAATATTACCACCCCCTATGTCTGATTTCACTGCCCCCATCCCTAATATTACCACCCCCTATCTCTAATTTTTACCACCCTCATCCCTAATATTACCACCCCCATCTCTAATTTTTACCACCCTCATCCCTAATATAACCACTTCCAATCTCTAATTTTACCACCCTCATCCCTAATTTTACCACCCCCTCTCTCTAATCTCCATAGGCGACGCTTTAAATTTTTTTAACGGTTACCAGGTTAGAGTTGCAAAGGAGGTCTTTTGCTAGAATTATTGCTCACACTCTGGCGATTGCGGCGATACCTCACATGTGTGGTTTGAACACCGTTTTCATATGCAGGTGTGACTTACGTATGCGTTTTCTTTGCTGCATGAGCTCGCGGGGACGGTGGCGCTTTACTTTTTTTTTTCAATTTTATTATATTTTTCATCTTAAAACTGTTCGTTTAAAAAAAAAATCGGATCACTTTTATTGCTATCACAAGGAATGTAAACATCCCTTGTGATAGTAATATATGGTGACAGGTAATCTTTATTGAAGGATGGGGGGGTCTAAAAGACCCCCCATGCCTCCTTTACACTTCACAGTATTCAGATCACCAAAAATGGCGATTCTGAATACTGTCATTTTTTTAAAACCGACATCGTTAGCCGCCGAGTAAACCGGAAGTAACGCTGTAACATTGCTTCCGGGAATGTACAAAGGAGTCCCGATCAAAGCCGATTCCAGCTTCCACAGGGACTCCACACAGTGGCCAGAAGCGTCAGATCGGAGCTCCAGTCTCCCGGTGGGACGGGAGGCCGGAGAAGAGCGGCGTACGGTGGCGGGAGGGGGGGGATGTCCCCTCCCACTGCCTGGGATAACGACCGAGTGACTCCCAATTTATAAATGGCGGCAGCTTTAAGTGGATGTATCGGGGTATAGCCTGCAGCTACAGGCTATACCCCGGTATCCTTTTTTAGAGCAGACGCCAGCTATCTGGTGATAATGGCCGATCCGGCTCGGAAGCCGCTCGGACTTTATCCCAGGGAGCAGGAGGGGCCACCCGCCACCGTCTGCCGCTCTTCTCCGGTCTCCCGTCCCACCAGGAGACCAGAGCTCCGATCCGACACTTCTGGCTGCTGTGTGGAGTCCCTGTGGAAGCCAGAATCGGCTTCAATCAGGACTCCTTCGTACATTTCTGGAAGCAATGTCAGAACGTCACTTCTGGTTTACTCCTCTAAATCTCTAACCTGATAACCATAATAGAATTTTAAAATGTCGCCTATGGAGATTTTTAAGTACCGGAGTTTGTCACCATTCCGAAAGTGTGCGCAATTTTCAACCCTAACATGCATGGTATCTATTTACTTGGCGTAACATCCTCTTTCACAATATACAAAAAAATTGAGCTAACTTTACTGGTGTCTTATTTTTTAACTCAAAAAAAAAAATATTTTTTTCCAAAATAATTGTGCTTGAAAGACCGCTGCGCAAATACAAAATACAGCGTGACAAATAGTATTGCAACAATCTCCATTTTATTCTCTATAATGTTTGGGGGTTCTAAGTAATTTTCTAGCAATAAAAATGATTTTAACTTGTAAACAACAAGTGTAAAAAAGGGCTCCGGGGCTTAAGTGGTTAAACTAATTTACAACATCAGGCCCAGTTCCTTCGTCCAACAAGAGTAACTGCAAGGGGTTACAGTGTTCTGGCAACGACAACACACAAGGCCCAATTTTTCGCCACCTGTTTGACTGGGGGATTTTATCACAATTTTTTAACTAATTTACAACAGCAGGGCCCGCTCCAAAATAAACAAAAAAATGACGTTCGGTTCCCCCCAAAATCCAAACCAGGCCCTTCAGGCCTGGTATGGAATTTAAGGAGAACCCCCGTGCCAAAATTTAAAAAAAATGACATGCGGTTCCCCCCAAAATTCAAACCAGGCCCTTCAGGTCTGGTGTGGAATTTAAGGGGAACCCCGTGCCAAATAAAAAAAAAAGGCATGGGGCCCCCCCAAAATCCAAGTGAGCGCCCCCCCTCCGAACCATACAAGGCCACATGCCCTCAACATGGGGTGGATGCTTTGAGGTCTCCCCCCAAAGCACCTTGTCCCCATGTTGATGGGGAGAAGGGCCTCATCCCCACAACCCTGGCCGGTGGTTGTGGGGGTCTGCGGGCAGGGGGCTTATCAGAATCTAGAAGCCCCCTTTAATAAGGGGGTCCCCAGATCCCTACCCCCCCATATGAATAGGTTTGGGGTACTTTGTACCCCTACCCATTCACCAAAAAAGAGTGTAGTGTAAAAAAAAACAATAGGCAGTTTTTGACAAGTCTTTTATTTTGTATTATAGCTCTTTCTTCCTCCATCTTCTCCTGGCCCGCTCCTTCTTCTGGTCTTCTTCTTCTTCTTCTTCTTTTAGTCTTCTTGCTTCCTCTCTTCATCTTCAATCTTCAATCTTCATCTTCTTTCTTCTTTCCCCGCCACCGATCTCTCCGCTGGTGTAGTCCGGCCCATGCGCGCCTTGCCGAATGGGCAGTCTTCAACGTGACAGTACTTTTATTAGAAGGGGAAGGGGCCACCCAGTGACGTATCTGAGTGTACCCGCCCCCTTCTGATGTCATGTGATGTCAGAGGGGGCGGGTGACCCATTTATGTCACGGGTGGCCCCACCCCTTCTTATAAAAAACCTGTCATCATGAAGATCACCCATTCGGCAAGACACGCAGAGGCCGGACTGCAGCAGCGGAGAGTGTGGCGGCAGGGAAAGAAGAAAGAAGATGAAGATTGAAGATGAAGAGAGCAAGCAAGAAGACTAAAAGAAGAAGAAGACCAGAAGAAGGAGCGGGCCAGGTAAAGATGGAGGAAGAAAGAAGAAAGAAGAAAAGAGCTATAATACAAAATAAAGGACTTGTCAAAAACTGCCTAATGTTTTTTTTTTTTACACTACACTTCTTTTTTGGTGAACAGGTAGGGGTACAATGTACCCCAAACCTGTTCACATGGGGGGGTCGGGATCTGGGGGCCCCCTTATTAAAGGGGGCTTCCAGATTCCAATAAGCCCCCCCCCCGCTCGCAGACCCCCGCAAGCACAGGGTTCCCATTAATATCCAAACCAGACCCGAAGAGCCTGGTTTGCACTGGGGGGGGGGGGGCACATGCACTTTTTCCCAGCGATTTTTTGTATATTACCGGGAACCGGCAATACATTACAGTCGCGATTTTAAATGACAATTTTTCATATGGAAATGTTATTTTGCTCTGGCTATGTTCTACACCTCGCAGAGATGTTCCCTTTTACACACAGACTAAGGACACCCCCCAGGCACAATATTTAAAGGAATTTTTCATTTTTTTTTTCACTTTAAACATTATTAAAATCACTGCTCCTGAAAAAACGATCGATTTTAAAACTTTTTCTTTCATTGATACACATCCCCTAGGGCAGGACCCGGGTCCCCATACACTTTTTAGGGCAATAACATTGCATATAAGCCTTTAAATTGAGCACTTTTGATTTTTCATGTTCACGTTCCATAGACTTTAATGGTGTTCGGATGTTTGCCCTGAACTTTTTATCTGTTCGCATTTTCTGGTGCGAACCGAACCGGGGGGTGTTCAGCGCATCCCTATCTGCAGTTTAGCCCGACTGTGATGCAATTTGAACCATACTAGCTGCATGGCTGAAATAGCATCACACAGACATTACATGTGATTTCCAAATCACATTTGATATCACACCAGTGTGAACCAGGCCTGAGGGTCGGTTCACATTGCACAGTTGTCCGAGATCGCATGTGATTTGCACTGCACTGAAAATCACATGTGATCTCTGTGCGATGAGATTTCAGCCATACAGAGAGTATGGCTGAAATCTCATCAGTTGGACCAAACTCGCACAGGACCCTTTTTTGGTTCTGCATCAGAATAGGATTGCATGGGTTTTCACACTCCTGATTTGGGGGCGTCAGTTTTCTATTGATGCTCCCATCAGTTTGCATATGGCAGTGTGAGCTGCCTACAAGTCAGGTGCTGTACAGGAACCCTGTGAATCCACTGCAGGTTCCCGCATCGCACTCGACTTACAGGTAGTTCACACTGCCATATGCAAACATGATACCCCCAAATCAGTTTGCAGATCGCACTGCGAACTACAAATTTGGACAGGAATCAAATTGTATGGATGTGAACACCCATGTGATCTGATTTTGCTGCATAACAAAAAAGGGTCCTGTGCGAGTCGGGTTGCGATTCAAATTTGGCCATACTATCTGTATGGCTGATTTTGCATAGCACAGATCGCATGTGATTTGTACTGCGGTGCGAATCACATCTGATCTCAGACACCGCAACAGTGTGAACTGGCCCTAAGGAAGGTAATCCACTTCCCCAAAACCACCACCCCCCAAAACGAATTTAAAAAGTAAGTCACAAGAGAGAACAACAAGCAAAATCAATTTCCTTTTATTTTGCCAGCAGAAACACAAGTATGGACATATTTACTGCCATTAAAGTATTTACAGTATATATACATTTAGCAAAACAGTTAACAATTGGGTTCTGCTCATAGGAGCTTACAATCTAAAATTGGACTAAACCTTACAGTGGACACAGCTTTACTTTCACAGTGTATAACAGCCCACACATTTCATAGAACTACTAAACACCCACATCACATTATAAGCTGCAATAGTACAGAAAGATACTTAGCAGTCATCCTAACAAAGCATTTAAACATATTAAAAAAGGCACATATTCAAACAATAACACCCACCACCCCCCACATTCTACACACATACATTAGGGAGTATTTTTTTTCCGAGAAGAATGCATGATAAGACAAACAATAAACACCCCAATCGGACAGCATGGTCAAATGAAGCCACTTTTGATGGTCAAAATGCTCAATAATTTCAGCAAACAAAGAGCTCTAGTGAGACATTTGTCATTATGCACAATATCTTTGCTTATCCCACAAAAACCACAGCAACAAACCTGGCCTCTCGTCAGGCCAAACTAACCCCCCTACTGAAGTCCCTTATATAAGCTAGCACACTGACACACGCCCAATAGAAGTACACGCCCACCAGTATCTTTCAATATGATTGTTAAAATTTCTTTCACCTGAGGGGCTGCAATACCTAGTTCTATTTTCTGTGTTAACCCTTGGCTATGTTCATCAGATCAGTATAACTCCAGGACAAAATTCTAAGTCAGTGGTTATCAACCCTTTACTCAAGTACCCCCAACAGGTCATGTTTTCAGGCTTTACATTATTTTGCACAAGTGGTTTGATCAGTTTCACTGCTTTAGTAATTACCACAGCTGTTTCATCTGAGGGAAATCCAGAAAACGTGACCTGTTCGGGTGCCTTGAGGACTGAAGTTGAAAAAGAATGTTGAGAAACACTAATCCAAGCAACAGTTTTCTAAACAGATGTACCTGTGCAGTGTAAATCCTACAATTTGAAATGTTCAAGTCCTTGGCTGCAATGAGCTTCCAATTTAAAGTCCCAAAATAACTTAAATTACAGAGTATTTGGACAAGAGACAAATAAAATCAAGCACGTCTTTGGATTTTGGTGAGAAACCCACACAGAGGGAACATATAAACTTCAACAAAAGCATTAGCATATCCGGCATGTGAACTAGCAATCTGTTGGGTGCCAGGTGGATGTGCTAGCCACTTAGCTAGTGAGCAGTGAGCACATGTCTTGTCCATCAGTGTGGTGTGAATCAGCCCTAAGTCCATAGCCATGCTCAGTATCACAAGTAATATACAATATATTGTCCTAAGTATTGGGAAATGTGCCTTTACACACACATGAACTATAATGGCAGCCCAGGGTTCAGTATAGAGTTGGGCCACCATTTGCAGCTATCACAGCTTCAACTCTTCTGGGAAAGCTGTCCATAAGGTTTAGGGGTGTGTCTATGGGAATGTTTTGTCATTCTTCCAGAAGTGCATTTGTGAGGTCAGGCACTGATGTTGGACGAGAAGGCCTGGCTCGCAGTCTCTGCTCTAATTCGGCCAAAAGGTGTTCTTTCAGGTTGCGGTCAGGACTCTGTGCAGGCCAGTCAAGTTCCTCCACACCAACCTCTCTCATCCATGTCTTTATGGACTTTGCTTTGTGCACTGGTGCGCAGTCATGTTGGAACAGGAAGGGGCCATCCCCAAACTGTTCCCACAAAGTTGGGAGCATGAAATTGCCCAAAATGTCTTGCTGATGCCTTAAGAATTCCCTTCACTGGAACTAAGGGGCCAAGCCCAACTCCTGAAAAACAACCCCACATAATAACCCCCCCTCCACCAAATGATTTGGACCAGTGCACAAAGCAAGGTCCATAAAGACATGGATGAGCGAGTTTTGGGTGGAGGAACTTGTCTGGCCTGCACAGAGTCCTGACCTCAACCAGATAGGACACCTTTTGGCTGAATTAGAGAGGAGACTGTGAGCCAGGCCTTCTCATCCAACATCAGTGCCTGACTTCACAAATGCACTTCTGGAAGAATGGCCAAATGCTGCCATAGACAAGTATCCTAAACCTTATGGACAGCCTTCCCTGAAGAGCTGAAGCTGTTATAGCTGCAAAGGGTGGGCCAACTCAATATTGAACCCTATGGACTGAGAATGGGATGCCATTAAAGTTCATGTGCATATAAAGGCAGGCATCCCAATTGCCTCGCTAGTGTATCCCCCAAGATTTGCAATGGTGATGGAACCCTCCTACACATAAATACTACATTTAGGTAAGGCCCTGAGTTGGGAGTTATGTTTAACAACATAGAGAGGACAAACAACATCTCTACATGCAGCGACATGCTTGGGAATCAAACTCAGGATGTCTGCAATGGTAGACAGAATTGCTACCTTTTAAAGCACGGGGCTACTGCATGTCAAATCCTTCTACACATAAATACACAGATACTGCATTTCTAGGAATATATAGGACTTACATTAGTCAGGAGTTTATCTTCTAAATTTATTCTGTGATTTTTGTTGGTTCTTGCAGCGTGAGTGTAGAATAGTAATGTTATCCTCAGATTTTTGGTAATTACATTTTTATTTCTGATGTTGGTACATATCACATTTTTTGGGTTCAAATTAGGATCATTTGGAAAGAATAAAAAGTAAAAAAAATGGAACTAATTTTAAATTTCCATTAGCAATGGTATTGTTTGTGGTTTGTAAAGACACCTGTGTGAGTTTGGGGAAATATTTTTGTGAGCTAGATATCAACAAGTGAAAGTGACAGAGGAAAAAATATTTTACTAAAACGTGAAAATATTATTCTAGCATTCTTAAAAACAAAATAGATTATCAAAATTGCAACATTGTTGCAATACGTTTCATCTCAACATGAAAAGGATTTATTTGGGAGAAATAACAATTGTACCATTAGAATCAATGGCTGAAAATTGCATTGGGCTACATAACTCTCATCTTCACTCCTAAAAAAGTTGTGTAAAACAACTCTCATTTTGGTATTTACTATCTAGTCAAGGAATTACTCCTTTCACACTGGGGCGGGGAGGGTCGGTAGTGGTAAATCGCCGCTAATTAGGGGCGCAGTTACCTCTATTAACGGGAGTGCCGCTTTTAACCCCCAAGAAGGGGTTAACAAGGGGTTAAAAGTGCCACTGCTTTCAATGGAGGGGGCGGCGTAGGACACACCGCTCCAAAGATGCGGCTTGCAGGACTCTTGCTGTCCTGCAAGCCCACAGCTCCAGTCTGAAAGCACTCTGGCTTTCACACTGGGGAGAATGGGGGGAGAGTTTTTCAGGTGCTGCACAGGCGCTATTTTTAGCACCGCAGCGCCTGAAAAAAGTTTCAGTGTGAAAATAGCCTAAAAGCAGAATATCTTTAAACAATACACCACATATTTTAGGGATCAGATCATGCTCTAAACATTATTTCTATTTGCACTACTCCAAGTCCTGACTAGAGTAAGGATTTGGGCGTTATCTGTGACCTAGGAGCAATAGCGAATTCCATTTTGGGAGTAATTTGCCGCCAGCACTATTGTGAATACCGTTTTAGCGCTATTTACCATCAATCGCGGTAATTTGCCACAAATCGCTGTAATTTTGCCACTATTTTGCGGCAGTGCTATAGTAAATGACCCCCACTGTGTCCCACGTGTTGACATCCGTGGGCTCTGTGCGCCAGTCGGGCTCCAGATTGTCAGCTTTCTCCATCCTCTCATGCTCCTGGGAAGCAGCTGCATTCTTCACAGGGGTGTATTTAACAGCACGCTTGGCAAACAGCTTCATTGGTGCCTCCTTTGCAGAGTGCTATGCATGGGCGCCATCTTGCCCCACCTGGTCTGGTCTGCCACTGCTTGGGCTTCTTTCCCCTTTTTAGACATTGTATGCCACTGTATACCGGTACCGGATGGTAGAGCGGACCCTCAGGAGTATACCCAGCGGAAGAGTGGTGGTGGGTGTGATCATTAGGGCGATTTTACAGGATCAGTGGACGGATCTCCAGCGGAGCTATAGCTCAGTGCGTCCTACACCATCGGCTTCAAGCCATACCCCTGGGCTCCATCTTCATTTAAAGCAATGGAATATGTTCTGGTTTGCCCCTTTACTAAAGAACATATTATTGTACTTGGGGGTACATGGGGATAATACATGCATACAATGGTAAATGATTCGAACGGTCCAGCAAGCACAGTCAGGTGAAGAACGTACACATTCAACAGAGTATCTCAGATGCTCTTAAACTGACCTGGCGGTAGTTCCACTACCAGCTACAATTATGATAACTGTTATACTGTCTTGATGAGAAATTATTGTAGAATTAAAAAAAAAAATTACTACTTGTATTAAAAAACTACCAGTATGAGTCTATTTAGTTTTACATAAAACCAAAATATAGTAAATACATTTACATCAGGGGAAACAGTATGAAGACCATGCTCACTAGAGCATAATATGGAATTATAAACATTTTGTATTAAACATACGTAGATATATTACATGGGCAATTTGACAGTAATAATAAAGGAAATGATTACATTAAAAAAAATTATTACTGATTGCATATTTAATATAGAGAAATATGAATACAGATAAATCTGCAATGATGATTATTAAATGGTAATGAAATACATAAATATAGCTAGCGTTCATTTACCGTATCTCCATTAAAAGCACCGGTAAACATGTTCACGCTCTATTATGCTTCCAGATGATTTACATGATGGAAACAGCATGTTTATTAATGTCCAGAGGATAGAACAATTGAGTAGAGAGGATTTGTATTGATTTGTATCTCATTATAGGTTACATCCAGAAAGTCTGGATGGCTACAATTACAGGACAGAAAGTCTATCACACCTGAGGGTAAGTCATTTTGTTAATCCTGACTATTTTTGTGTTCTCAAGGAAAAAGTCAACATAAAAGAATAATGTCACTTGGTACAAGAAAAAGCTGCATTTTGAGGACTTGTAGGAAAAAACATATCAGTTATGTATTTATTAGTGTGACAAACTGCACTAGAGGAATAGGACACCATTGTTACCAAAAGATAAATCATTATCCCATCGTTCAAATAAATAATAAAAAATTTTTTACCAGTACAACAAAAACAATAATCATATACCATTGATTACCTAAAAATTGCATGAAAAAAGCATAGAAGATATGTTTTGTTTTTTTTAAATGTTTGAACAGTTTAAATGCAAACAGGCTAATTTATAGGTGCTGCATATACAATAGCCTAAATATCACTACACCATAAATTAAGAGGTTAATTTACTAAAGAAAAACATATTAACTTTTGCTTAGCATATAAAATTAAGCTTTATATAGCTTGAATGTCCAATCATGCACAGGAATATAAAAATGTTGGAGTAAACATAGCTTTACGTTATTCAATAAGCTAAAGAAGCATTCACTTAGCTAAGTGAATGTTCTCTAATCGTTTAGCAAATCAACCCCACTGAGTTTCTAAGACATGCTTCTACACTGAACAAATTAACAAGTCGACATTCTAAGGGCCACAGAGTAGTGTTAAATAGTAGAACAACAGGGATCCAAGATTATGCATGTTCCATACATGAGTTAGAAGTCTTGTGGGTTATCCTGTTACAATAATACCAAGAAACAGGTATTTGTGTTACTATTGTATTGTTGGGGGTATGAAAATTTGTGCAATTTTTCTTTCAATGTTAAAGAATGTTAAAACATCAGTGCCCTTTTTTAATGATAAAGTAGGGAATGCATAATGACATGGCATGCCTTTTTATGCATATACTGTAGCACCTAAAATACACTGCAAGCTGCTAAAACAATTTAATACACCACAGGCCATGAATGCATTTTAGAATGTTTATATATATATATATATATATATATATATATATATATATATTCAGGAAAAAGGCTAATTAAGGAATCTGAACCATGTGGTCCAACGTTTTTGATAAATGTCTTAAATTTGCAAGGTACCCTGTTCCTTTGTTGAAATTACATCGTATGACTTACATGAAGGATAAAAACTCCAAAAATAGCTAGCAACGATAATGTTTACCCTATATCCCACAGAACATTAAGGGGGAGTGTATCTGTGCTTTCAGTGTAATAAGCACATTAGGCACATTATAAATTATGTAATGTAATGAAGTAGTTGATTGGTCATATAAATAATGTAGTTGCATAAGATATAATTTAATATCTGCTAAAAATATAATAATGCATAGTATTTTTGTAACAATGCTGTTTAATGGGTGGAAAAGGGAGTGCATTAAATTAACTGGCTCATACATAATTATATTTTTTTCACACTTTGCTGTATTTTTTAATGTTCTCGTATTCTAAAACTCTCTAGAGTGGATTTACTAAAGGAAAATAGACTGTTCACTTTGCAAGGGAATAACCTCCAGAGCTCAGTTAATGAGATGAAGCTCTGCTAACTTCTATCATCCAATCACATGCAAGCAAAAATGCTGTATTTTTAAATTTCCTTGATTGGGTGTTCTTTGGAAAGTGAAGCTTCACCGCAAACATTAACCACTTGACCTTCGAAGGTTTTTACCCCCTTCATGACCAGAGCTTTTTTTTTTGCTATTCAGCACTGCCCTACTTAGAGATTGGAAGGCCTGGAAAAAAATGCTTTTTTACTTTTTTTTTCCAAAGCCGTTTTTTTTTTTTCCTGAAAAATTGGAAATCAGTGTGAAATATGTTGCAATGATAAGCATATATTTATGACATGGTATTCAAACTATATAAAATTAAGAACTTAATGAAGGATTTCTGAGACCTTATGTAAAATCTTAAATTATTGCAAGTTTTGTCAGCTGAAGACAAGCAAGTCCTGGAATACAACTCACTTAACATTGTACTTCCCAATGTAGTTCTCAAACAGGAGACACATGCATTTATAACACTAAGGGGCACTGTAATTTGCAAATATTGGGGGAGATTTACTAAAACTGGTGCACTCAGAATTTGGTGCAGCTGTGCATAGTAGCCAATCAGCTTCTAACTTCAGCTTGTTCAATTAACCACTTGCCGACCAGCCGCTGACATCGGCAGGTCGGCTCAATTGTGCAAATCACCGCAGATGTACGGCGGCGCTTTAAGAGACTGTGTGGAGCCAAAGCGCGTGGCTGGCAGGCACAATGGTCACATGTAAACAAGCAAATGCCAGTTATCGGCTCTCCTCGCCTCACACTGACAGAGTGTGAGGCGAGGAGAGTCAATCAGTGGCATTTCTTCACAGGGGAGACCTGTACAGGTAATCAGGGCACTGATCATCAGTACCCTGATGTACAGTGCAGCCCCAACAGTGCCTAGCAGTGATGCCAGTCAGTGCCCAGCAGTTATGCCAGTCAGTGCCCATCAGTGGTGCCAATTTGTGCCCATCAGTGATGCCAATCTGTGCCCATTAGTGATGCCAATCGGTGCCCATCAGTGCCACCTATCAGTGCTCATCAGTGCGGCATATTAGTGCCACCTATCAATGCCCATTGGTGCTACATATTAATGCCTCCTCATCAGTGTCCTTCAGTGCCATCTCATCAGTGCCCAT
This sequence comes from Glandirana rugosa, assembly GCA_018402905.1. Taxonomy (NCBI): domain Eukaryota; kingdom Metazoa; phylum Chordata; class Amphibia; order Anura; family Ranidae; genus Glandirana; species Glandirana rugosa. Next base: position 108,419 of record BLSH010005714.1, on the reverse strand, counting down.
CAGTGCAGCCTATTAGTGCCCATCAGTGCAGCCTCATCAGCGTACATCAGTGAAGGAGAAAAATTAGTAATTTACAACATTTTCTGACAAAAAAATGACCGTTTTCAAAATTTTTGATCTTTTTTTTTTTTTTTTTAGCAAAAAAGTAAAAAAAACACACGGTGATTAAATACCACCAAAAAAAGCTCTATTTGTGTGAAAGTTTTTCAAAAAATTGCATTTGGGAACAGCGTTGCATGACTGCACAATTGTCATTCAAAGTGTGACAGCGCTGAAAGCTGAAGATTAAGTAATGCAATACACAAATAGAGCTTTCTTTTGGTGGTATTTGATCACCATTGAGTTTTTTTGTTTTTATTATATAAATAAAAAAGACCGAAAATTTGGAAAAATAAAAAAGAAAACAACATTTTTTACTTTCTGTTATAAAACATCCAATAAAAAAATAAAAAAAATAAAAAAATCAAATTTCTTCATAAATGTAGGCCAAACTGTATTCTGCTACATGCCTTTTGCTGTAAATATTCCTTCATAGCAAGATATCAGATTACACACACAGCTTACTAAGGCTCCATTCACATCTGAGCGATGAGAGTTGCGGGTGGAATCGGCTCCATTCTGCCTGTGACTCGCAATAGCAGGAAATTGTGGGACGCCCGGGCAATTCCTGGAGCATTGCCCATTGATTCAAATAGCACCCCATACGCGGCGCACTTTTCCCGCCGGGCTACAATTGCAGTAAAAACGCCCGTCGCCCAAAAAAAAGTACATGAGCTTCTTTTGGGCGACAGGCGTCCCGCGATTCTGGTTGGGTGTTTTTATTGCAATTGTCACCTGACGGATCGCGGGAAAAGCACTCTGCGTATGGGGTGCTATTTGAATCAACGGACAACACTCCGGGAACACCCGGACGCCCTGCGATTTCTTGCTATTGCGTTCATCGCTCAGATGTGAACGGAGCCTAAATCAGGGAAGGGAAATATCTACTTTTTTACTCCCACTGGAGACAGTACTCCTGTGGATTTTTAATACACATGAATAGAGATCACGCGTCGCTGGAAACATCTATGGAATGTGTTATTAGAAAGCTTTCTGTAAACCCTTTAGCTTGATAACACCTTGATTAAATGTTTATCTTTCAAATGAGAATTTTATAGAGAATGTTATACATATAATGAAAGTCAGATGTAAAATACTGGTTAATAAAATTTAAACATTTAAATAAAAAAATTAAAAAAAAAACATCATTATAGTTTCCCTTTAATGAATGATTTTAATTGATAGATTGGTTGTAAAATACCGCATTATTAGTTGACTGTGGAAGTGAAGGCAGAAGTCAAGGACACAAAGCTTCATTGGATTGTCACCCCCCCAACACAACCCCAACCCTACCCCTTTTCTATCTTTAACATTTTTTTCTAATTTAATTTATAGTATATAGGAGAAATAAGAGTTTGTTCAGATTTGTTGCTTTTTTTGTTCCTTTCAGGGTGAATTCTGAGTGGAGTTGCTTGGCAGAAGATAAGAGGGGAAGCAGTCGTTCTGTGCAGAGTGAGGCACAGCTAATCACCATATTGTTGACTGACATTTTGGCGGGAAAGTCAACCGTCAGTAATGAAGTACTCTTACCCTTACACAAAGCAATCAGTAAAGGGCTTTCAGCAATTTTATCTACAACATCAAGCTGTGAGCTTCCCACCTGCCTACTCTGCTGCAGTTTATCACTAATTGGGGTTAATATCACCCATTTTGTGGGTGGACAGCAGTTGACATGTTTTATTAAGGTCAATTCTGTTTGATTCCCAGGCACAAAGCCTGATGGTTGAGTAATGTCACCCACTTGGTGGACAGTGGTTCACATGATTTGTTATTATTTATTTGATTTATGGTGCTGAATGTTGAACACTAAGGGCCTTTTCACATGGGTGGACCGATCAGATCTGCCTGTCAGTTTTTCAGGCAGACCTGATTGAACCCTCCAGTCTCCTCTATGGATCGGTGGGTGTCCACTATCCTGCCAACATCCGATGCTAAAAACAGACGGATGGGGATCTGTTTCCCATCCGTCTGGCGGAGCAGATGGCAGTCGGGTGTAAACGGATACGTGGTCCGTTTACATCCAACTGCCCATAGAGGAGAGTGGGATGTGTCTATGTCTGCTCTGAATAAGCAGAGCGGACACAGACCAGCCATCTACCTGCTCAGAGGGGATCAGCAGACAGATTCCCCGCTGAGCATGTGGACTCCAACGGAGCTCACCTCATGTGTAAGGGGCCTAAGATTGTTGGTTATGCAATGTTTATGGTTACCCTTTATGAGTTAATAAAAGTTCATATTAAAGTTTGCCTTAAACCCCAATAAAGGGCTGTGGCCAAATCTTTTCCACTTAATACTAGGTCTGTACTGAAAGTAAGGCAAAAGTGGGCATACATTTTTTATTAACTTACATAGGCTGCTCAAATTTCACATGTTGGTATAGTAACTCTTCCTCAATACAAAGGGACTACTCCTCGCAGTCTCCATTGCAAGTGATGCATTTGCACCATTGAAACCCATTTCTCAAATCCTCTTTGAAAAAATTCAAAAAAGTGCACTGTTGTACCCACTTTTTCACAGCCACTTTCCCCTTGTTTGTGGCATTAAATCGCTGCCCCGAAGACTGTCCTTCACCCAACTGAACCAGTGGAAGTCGGAGGGCGCTAGGCCGTCCAGGCTGTGACGTGGATGGGGGGGCCAATGACCAGCCAAATTTGCCGATTTGTATCCAAAAAATGTATGTGGTATTGGGCTCCATTTACGAAGCAGTATTTTGCTCTTTAAAATTTGCAGTAAAATTGCATCTTTCAAACTTTTTTTTCAATTCACAAATAAACGCTACTGAAAGGCTACATAGAGTATTTCATTGAAATATGTGGTATTTATCTCATGAAATCATGCAGTATTTTATCCCATGCGAAATCCAGTGGGATGGATATAGTGGAGAAGAATTAGAACCCCTGTCAATTCTTATTGCTAATAAAGAGGTAAAATGGTTTAAACAGTAGAAATATGCCAACTTACTAAGTCAGTACAGTCCCTGCAGCATATGCATTAATACAAAAGAAAAAAGGTAACTAGAATACCAATCAAAGTGAAGCGGTTTTCACACGACACACATGGTGTATCAAAAACAACTAAGTTAAATTAAGTAAATACAAAATATCTTTAAATATGTCAAATATTGAATGAAAATAATATAAACAAATTACACACACAGTGTTGTCTTTTTTATTGGAGGAAGAAGGGTATTTACATATGTGTGTAATTTTTGATACTACATTTTCCCCTGGTAACCTCTGGAGGAATCCGGGGTCAAGAAATCCCGCTTTAATGTCATTGTTGCTGTGCTTTTTGGCAAAATCATTGCTATATCTTAGGCCAGGACTGTTTTTTCTTGTTAGAGAATAGCCATTGTCATTCTCTGATGTTCTCTAAAGTGTCACTCTGGTATCCATTTGTTAAACCTTCAAATTGATAACACTCCTATTCTAACAGCTTAAGGTCCACGCCTTTGTAAGAATACTTGTCTATTCATAATCCCATTCTACCATTTGAATATTTGAGCCTCAGATATCTCTTAAATGAAATGTGATTAAGTAAAGTATCCCCGTTACATACTGTATGTTCTAAAAAGGGTTAAGACCATTGTGATATGCATGTACATTATATTATGTTTGGAGTGATTGGGAGGTTTGCAGCAAATTATGTATATGCTTGTATATACACAAAATAGTCTCCAAAAATCTGATGAAATGAACAGAGAAAATATATATATTTCACTATATTTAATGGGGTAGATTAACTATGCGTAATGGAGTGGATTTACTAAAGGCACACAGACTGAGGACTTTGCAAGTGCAGTTACTCCAGAGCTTATTAAATGAGGGGAAGTTCTGCTGACTTCCATCATCCAATCATGTGCAAGCAAAAATTGATTTTTTAAATTTTACTTGCATGTGATTGGGTATTCTTTGTAAAGTTAAGCTTTACCTCATTTACTAAGCTCTGGGACAATTTGTAAAGTGCACCTTCTATTTGCATTAAAGTTAAACTATAGGCACAGCTTTTTAAGGGAGGGTTATAACTAGAGTTGAGCGAACTTCTAGAAGTCCGGGTTCTGCTGGTTCGGCCGAACTTCGGGACAAAGTCCGGGTTCGGGTCCGGACAGAACCCGAACTTTGTCCCGGCCTGGGCTTGGGCCTGAAACAGGGCTTCAAGCCGGCTTGGTCGTCTTGGGCCTGAAGATCTTCAAGCGAGTTGAGATCAATATTGGGAGGGAATTTTTCGACACGGATATCAAATTGAAATTACGTTTATCTTCCACGTGAAATGTTTAACAGGGTCTCGAATCATTTACTCCATTTCGAATTGAAATGTTTCTTATGGGTTAGTGTACGTTCATTTTAAATTTTTTAGTTAAAAACGAACGTGTACTAACCTACTACCTTCAGTCGTCTTGAAGGGGAGTAAATTATTCGAGACCTCATTGACGTGAACGTTTCAGGAGTCAGACACACGGAAATCATTTAGGTGAGGT
>BLSH010005714.1:62817-92672 GCA_018402905.1 Glandirana rugosa | reverse complement strand
CGGTTTCATTTAAAGTGATACACACATTTTGCAGAACAGTGATATGGGTACTCCCGGCTTATTTATACTTTTTTGACACAGTTTGAAGATGATTTTAGAACAGTTCTATGGCCTCTAATGTTAATTAATACTTTTCAGACCCATTTTGAAGATGATCTCCATTTTTGCATTTTTTAGGTTTTTATTTTTTTTTAAATATTTAAAGTTATTTCCCTGTCCCCATTTCTTTGTAGGTCACTTGTCCCACCCTTACCCACATTTCCTTCCTTTTGCAGACCTCTAGGACCTTCCAGGACTATTTTGCAACATTTTTTGTACCTAAAAGTCCGGGTCTCCATTGATTTCAATGGGGTTCGGGGTCCGGGACAAAGTTCGGGTTCTGTCCGGACCCGAACCCGGACTTTGTCCAAAAGTTCGGCCGAACCAGCAGAACCCAGACTTCTAGAAGTTCGCTCAACTCTAATAACAAATATTATTAGAAAGGAAGAGTGACTTTTGAGTGACATGCGAAATTTGAACAGCCTATGTAAGTTAATAAAAAAGTTATGCCCACTTTTGCATTACTTTCGGTATAGCCCTTGTATGTCTGGTGCTTTCCTTTTTTTTTTTTTAGTTGTTTATATTGTGCAATTAGAGGTGGGGTGATATTGACATGTACAATACCACGTGGAAGTTCAGTAGTGTATATTTATACTAGAATGATACATGTCAGGAGAAAGACTCTAGTCATTTAGAAGAGCTAGCCTTACAGCAGGGTATTACAAGGCAATGCCTCCCCAGATTCTCTACAGGCCCCAATCAGAGGCTCAGTGTAACAGATTATGCTTGTGTGTCCTGTGGCCTCACATATCACACAGTAGCAGAGTCAGTGGTACAGAGCCTTTGTGGAATGGATCAGTGGCAATGGTGGGTGCAAGACTGATATTAAGCTGACATTATCAACCTCATCCACGCCTCTATGATAGGGGGTGCTCTTCCAGTGAATCTATATTCCACTCTTAGAGTCAGGTGCCATACAGGTGCTCTAATACTATTTTGAAAATAGGCATCTGACATGCTACAAAGCTGGTGATAGTGTTACTTTTGTGTTTGCGATCATTTTTGTTTCTGATTTAATTTGTCAGATCAATAAAATGCCCAACAACTATGAATTCTGGGGGTCTACTAAACAATTCATTCAAATTATATGCAATCAGGTAAACCATAATATAATACAGGTACATTTCGTTAAAGTAGAACTGAAGTCCCATCCCCTCCAAAAAAAAAAAAAAGTCAATGATAGGCCATGCAGACCTTGCATCTCCAAAGGAGGGTGAGCTAAAAGGTACATTTTTCATACTGTACAGGTACAGTCATGAGAAAAGCAAGAGGAAACCACATGGGATGTGGAAATTGTTTTGCACATATTTGAATAGGTAAAATCAGATCTTTATTTAAACAGTGTTTACAGATAAAGTTGATATACTTGAAAAACACATGAAAAGTTGTCCTTTACTTACATGCCCCCCAACAACATTTCAATGGGATTCAGATTAGGGCTGTGATTAGGTGAGTCTATAAGACCCCATTTCTTCTTATTAAAGAGGTTCTAAACCCTCAAGGTTTTTCACCTTAAAGCATTCTATGCATTAAGGTGAAAAACCTTTTCACTTGCAGCAGCCCCCCCCCCCGAGCCCCTCTTTACTTACCTTAGCCCGAACCGATCCTGCAGCGGGGACGAGACTCGGAGCTCACTCAAGCTGCTCCGGTTCTAATTGGCTGGATTGATAGCTGGGGAGCCATTGGCTCCCGCGGCTGTTAATCAAGTCCAGTGACCCGGGAGCCGGGGGACGGGACCGAGTCCTGCTGTTTGTGTGAATAAACACAACAGCAGGACTCGGGAACGTGCCTGCACGGGGGACCCCAAGGAAGCTTGGTGGTCACTCGAGAAGAGGAGGAGCACCACTGGAGGGCGCCAGAAGACAGGGTTAGGGGCCACTCTGTGCAAAATTGCTGCACAGAGAAGGTAAGCATGACATGTTTGTTATTTAAAAAAAAATAGCCTTTACAATCACTTTAAGTCATTCCTTTTCTAGTGTGTTTCAGATCATTATTGTGTTGTAAGACATATTTCCAGTTTAACTTCAACTTTCAGATGAACCGACTCACAATCTCATCAAGCACAAATTGTGTAGAATAAGTAGCTGACATGACTTGATGGTTGCTGGCTACCCAAATCCTGCAGCAAAGGAACCTCAAAATGTAACATTTCCCCCGTCGTGCTTCACAGTTAGAATTATATTTTTCTATTCTTGAAGTTTTGTTTTCAGTTTGCGCCAAACATTCCTTCTATTTCAGTGCCCATACAACTCTATCTTTGAATAATCAGCCCACAGAGCATTGCTCCAGAAGGCCAGATCTTTGCCTGCAGTAAATGTTTCATGACAAACTGTAGTCTTCATTACATTAGAATAATACATTTTAAAAAATTGGCAATCTTTTTGAATTCCTTGACAGGCTAATGGGCATACTCCATAAGGAGGCCCTAATCATTTGCACCAAATCTGAAACATCTGATTCCAATTTCATGGATTTGAAGTGGTGATAAATGTAGAGGTGAGCTTTCTTTTTCCATATGACAAATATGCATTTTCATATATTTAGATTTCGATAATGAATATACTATTTCAAGCTTATGTTTAATATGTTCAAGTATATCACTTTTTTCTGTAAGTAGTGTTTGAATGAAGATCTAATAGTTGCCTGTCAAAATATGTAGAAAAAGTCAACCATTTCCATTGGGTGTACTTTTTTACGTGACGGCATGCTGTGCATATTTGCAAATGCTGCTGTGGATCGCACACATACACACTCAGCCACTGTGATCGTTTATTTTATATGCATTATATTGTTAGGGACATCGCAATATTATATTGTCATATTTGGATCCAACATAACCCTGCAACGATGCTGAGCATGTACGGTATAATCTCAGCATGCCTTAATGTAACAATCTGAAAATTCTATTAGTAAAGAGGTATGTCAACCTCCTGTGCTTCTTTCATAGTTGAAAACAAACAACAAACATACTGTAAGTTTGAATGTCTTCAAAACTGCTTCGATGAGCAACTGAGGAACACATCCTTACTGACAAGGAGTAGATTGATTCAGAGGATGAATTCCATCTTGCATAAACTTGACTGATTTTCTTTTATACTTTGCGGCAGGTGGGCTTTTTTAATTACTCTATGGATGGCTGTTTTCATTACTTCTTTACTATACCTACATGACAATAGTTAAAGTGCTGCATGCTGGGGTGGGTTTTCCAAAGATTAACGTATGACCAAGTCACCGATCACATTTAAAAAGATCATCAAGAAAGTAATTGTGTTTTATATCTTTGTTTTTAATTGCTAACTTAATTAAACGACCCTTACGGCAGTGTTGGCAAGACGTCCAGCTATCATTGCACATTGTAATTGTGATTCCTTTTTTGATGGTCTATGAATATTTAAAGAACAACTATACCTTTAGTACACTTGTTCATTAATAAATTCCCCCACCTAATAAATACAGCTTACCTGGTAAAATATTTTCCTTCCTCCCAATTTCAGTGATCTTCTCTTGGCACATAGTTGGATGGCGTCCGGACGATTTTAAATAGGAATTTGACAATGTTGTTATATAAGTGTGGTGAAGGGAACTTGGTGATACTTCATTGTCCTTTTTTTATTCATGACATTTATATGAATTAATCAAATATATTTATATATATATCCATTTTTGTATCCTATTTGTGGTTTAACTATATCCCGGTGGCTCTCTATCATGGCACTTTAGGCACCCCTCTGTGCTGTCTTTCATGTGTTATTCTTCTCTTGGCACATAGCCTTAGCAAAAAAAAAAGCCCCTGCCCTCTTCTTACTGAACATGCATGCTGTGGTCCTATTAATTCCTATGGGAGAAATGTATTCTTGATGCCCTCTAGCTGTCCAGTGGAGTGTGGCTCACCCATAGGAATGAATAGGGCTATTGCATGCATGTGCAGTAGAAGAGGATCCAGCAAGGATGTGTTGTGCCGGGCAGCATTGTTGTGAAGTTTGCTAGAACAAGAAGGAGGCAAATATTTTACATGGGGGGTTGTGCTCAATGGATGCAGTTGTCCTTTAGGTCTTTTTTTCTATCTAATACAGAGTTACCATTCTATGAGATTTTGACTTGTTTTGTTTATTTTTTTTTTCATTTAATATTGAAACCCAATAAAAACTAATTTTTAGTCTTCGGGAGATGTTGGGGAATTAAGCCATACAATGTTTTTCATATCTATAAAGGCCTGTGGTGAAGAGTTCACACACCTGAACACCCAATGCAGCTAATGTGAGGCTCTCGCTATCCCTGTTTGATTCCCACTTTATTTTACATTATGGTGGAGAATGTAAATGAATGGAAAGCCCAAATGTGAGCAGTGACCAGTAGTCAAGGAGGTATAATAGAGTATTGTTGCATTGAGTCTTCAAGAAGTATACAATGCCATATGACTTTTAGGTGAACTTTAACCAGTATCTTACAGTCTTCTTTGTTGTGCGTATTTATTTTAACTATTTTGGCCACGCTAAGATTTAGTGACACTCTATATTAAAGGGAAAGCATAGTGGTTGGTATATATTTATGTTTATTATGTTCAGCAAAAAAGAAGAGATTGAAAATTAAATATGTATATATATATATATATATATATATATATTTTTTTTTTTTTTGCTGGGTAAATAGAAAATATTGCATATGAATATCTCAATTCGATTGTGTGTATTTTGTGCTTTGAGTCTTCTAACTGTTTTCTATAGTTCTCTACTTTTATGACGCTACAAATGTTCCTTTTAATCCCCTGCTGTTTGACTCGGTTCAGGATACACACAAATGAATATAGGACAACTTCCTCGCAGTCTTACTGCCCTGTATTGAGAATCCTTTATAGGACAACAGTCCACAAGTGAGCAGCTAATACTAGGCTGTTTTATTAGAAAGCTTAGAATGCTCTCCAAACACAATATTATGGAAGCATGCATTAAAGGTTTGCTTCTAAAATTAGGAAGTCATGATAAACCAACATAAAAGATACTTTTTTAAACTTGTAAACATTTAAAAATGTAAACTGACCAAAAACATTTTAGATTTATTGTTACGTATATCTTGAGCAAATTTTTTTTTTGGTTGTGGATAAAATAGGCAAGAGTTTCTGACAAATAGAATAGAAACTGCCTAATGGTTTTAAATACTCCCAGCTCTGTCCAAAACTAAAGTTTGCTTCAGTTTTATTTTATACTTTAATAAAAGTAACTTTATCAATACCTCAATTGTTCACCTGAGGAACAATAATGCAAATAGGGCCAATATTTTCTTATGAATACTAAAGCAAAATGATATAATTTTTCAATGGAAAAGCTTGCTCACACAACCATCTGTGTCTCCATTCTCTATCACCAAAAAGGAATGATGGAGAAAAAAAGAGACACAGTGGATAGTAAAAGCTAGATACTGTAGTGCTAACTGAACGGGGGTGGCTTATGGTTGTGTGAACAGATTTAATCTGTCAGTCTGTAAGTTAAAACAACAATCTTCAATCCTGTTTGAATCTGCTGTTATATTTTTAAGCTCAGACTCCAGTGCTGACTGGTCCAGCTGGCAGTGTCACAATAATGTATCATGCATCTCAACATTTTAGAAAATAAATCTGCTGACCAAGACAAACTCTCCCATTTAAAAATGACTTAGTAGTTAGTACTGTAGACCCACACAGCCAGACCTTGGGTGTCTGTAAAACAAAAAACATTTTTATGGTATGCAGCTGTAATATATATATATATATATATATATATATATATATATATATACATATTACAGCTGCATACCAGAAAAAAGGCAGCAAAAAAAAATTTTGTATTACAGATATAGTTGCGCACCCAGTAGTAAACAGTATGCATGCATATATATATATATGTATATCATCACAGGGAAATGGTTACAAAATTAGCTAACCAAAATAATTTTTTTAAGATAATGATGGTCTTAGCACACTTTTTTTTAGGTATTATTAAACAAGAAATGACTAGAGTTTTGCTAACACTCCACCATGTTTTTTTTGTAGAACCAAACATTGTATAAAAGGATTATATTAATAAATATTATTTTTATTTTTTTCGAAAATGCCAATTGAAAAATAAATATACCAAAAATCCATTTTCATAATAATATAAATTACACCACTTATATTCTGATTTGTTCTTGTCCTTTTATTCAACATATGGTAAACCAACCTATGTTTTACTACTGAATATTTGTAAATGTATTTCTTCACTTTAATTCAGTCTCCATTTTTTGACCTGTCACGCAAATTACCCTTAATGATATTCCAAAGGCCACGACACCCATGTTTTCTCTTTGTCATCATTCTGTATGCAGTGTGGAAAGAGAATACCAGAAGCACCACTTATCTCCAATTGAGAGGAGAGACAAGTTGCTAATCCCTTAATAAATGCCACATCGGCAGGCTCATTGGCAAGCAGCGCTGGGGGATCTTCAGACACATGTAAAATCAGCCCTTGCTTGCCAAGGGCGCTTCTGTTTATTTTTCATTCCAGATGCTCAAGTTCGGTCATTTACTCCCCTACAATCACTAGTGCTACATCTGTGAACACATTAAAAATGGAAAAAGAGCTTCTATAGATAGATAACATCAAATAGTCATAATGCCTATTTCGTAGGTATCTCCGATTAAATCTGTGAAGGATTAGCCAACCCATCTAATTAAAATTAATTTGAATTTGTACAAGTTATTCATACTAAGGACATCATCAGACATTCAATCATTTATTCTGGTCTGTACAAACTGAGAAGGAAATGACATAGCCCCATTTAGTGAATTTAGTAGTATATTCCTTTAAATGTAATTATTTTTCCTATGTACAGAAAAAGTTGGCGCTAAGGGAGTTAATAATTCAAGGAATATAATTTCCAGAATCTGGTTGTATTTACCATATCACCTGTTTGAAATTCAATTGCCCATAGGGTTAGCTGTGCTCCGTATTTAAGCATATTATCAACAGATTAATATTAAAATGACCTTGCATGCTCAAAAATGTATCTTTGCATTATCTTTATGCAATTTACTGGATATGAGGCAGGTTCTATATTATCCTCTAAAAATGAGACTAGCTCAAAAACGTATAGGCCCAACTAGCGTGCTAACACTCATCTGGCAAACATCGGTTTCCTACTTCCAAATCTTATTAGAAAATACAGTTAAAGAACTGAAACTTGAAAGTGCTTATTCAAATCTCACAAACACTGTATAACAAACACAGTTTACCCATTTCTCATGCACTAAACTCTATTCTGTAGAAATACCTGGAAAACTCTTTGAGGATTGTCAAAGTGTCAGAGTGTTAAAGCCCAAAACCGGGCTCAGGATCACTCCTTTATTTGCATTCCCCTAATTCCCCCCACTTTCCGCAGCCCCGAAGCACCTTTTAAATAATGTAAATACATACCTTTCTTTCTTTGGTCTTTTGACATCATAGGTTCTCTTCACCTCCTTCTTCCTTCTGTGGTAAAATACATTGAATCTGCTGTCTGACTTCTTTCACACACAGAGGAGTATCATCTGTTGTGTCAAACCTTGTTCAGGTATTTTAGAAATGAATCAGTGCAATTATATTTGTAAGCTATATTTTATAAAAATGTAATGCTTTACTTTATCTTAAAGTATTAATAAATAGATATTTAGGTAAAGTAAGCCAGCATTATTGTGCTTGGGTACAAAAAACAACTTTCTGCAGGTGCCTCGATATTGCCTCTGGGCATATCATTTGCCAAGCACCACTGTGTTCCAAATTTTCTGCCATTTTAATTCTGGTTTGTTCATTCCCAATTAATTCCAAGCATGTGCTCCCTAGTGATTTATTACTCCTACTCTCGAGCTAAAGCTGTAAACACACTTTTATTTGTCAGGCTTTTCCCAACGGGATGGGACAACACTATGAAAAATAATTGGGAATCCTTTTGCCTTGTTCCAGACATTTTAAAGGTTTTCCCCTTTCATTGTAGGATTTAATGTTAGGACAAATAATTTGTCAAATCCCATTGAGTACAGTTATTGAAACTTTACCAGTTTTGGAAATAGTAAAAAAAAATGTAGTTTATGACAGCGATGAAGATACTGTCTTCTGTAGATTGCCAACATTTCTTTGCATGACAGTAGATATTAAAAAAGGTGTGACATATGCTCTTCCGTCTCTTTTAGCCACACACTAATTCTATCATCTCACTATTCCTCTTCTTGTGACAAAAACTCATTGCAAGGAGTTTGATAAATGGGTCCTTCTGCTTGAGATATGGGAGTAATAAGCAAACCTTCCACAACACAGCATGTGCTCAACCAACTCACTGCTGGCATGCAGGGGACTATTTAAAAGCCCAACAAACAATGTTAATGATCATACTATTATTATGTGATCAAACTTATTGGCACTAAATTCTACATCCTTTATATAAGGGCTTCACTATGTGAGAGATTTTAATCTAATTTTAACTCTTGCTTGCAGTCACCTCAAATGATTAAATTGGCCAATAGCATTTATATAATGTTATCCTTTGCCCAACGATGCTGCTAAAATGACAAAGAGACTAACTTTTTCTGGCCTGATTCATATGCATTTGGGTGGTATATGTGAACCTGAAATGCAAGATAAAACATTTGTGTATATACTACATACAATATATATTTAAAAAAAAAATATATATATATATATATATAGATAGATAGATAGATAGTATCTCACAAAAGTGAGTACACCCCTCACATTTTTGTAAATATTTTATTCTATCTTTTCATGTGACAACACTGAAGAAATGACACTTTGCTACAATGTAAAGTAGTGAGTGTTGTATAACAGTGCAAATTGAGTCCCCTCAAAATAACTCAGCACACAGCCATTAACCACTTCACCCCCGGAAGGATTTCCCACGTTAGGACCAGAGCACTTTTTGTGATTCAGCACTGCGTTGCTTTAACTGACAATTGCGCAGTCGTGCGACGTTGTACCCAAACAAAATTTGCGTCCTTTTTTCCCCACAAATAGAGCTTTCTATTGGTGGTATTTGATCACTTCTGCGTCATTTCTGATCACAGTTATAAACAAAAAAAGAGCGACAATTTTGCAAAAAAAAACAATATTTCTTACTTTTTGCTAAAATACAAATCCAAAAAAATATATATAAAATAACATTTTTTTTCATCGGTTTTAGCCAATTTATATTCTTCCTCATATTTTTAGTAAAAAAAATCGCAATCAGTGTTTATTGATTGGTTTGTGCAAGTTGCCGCGTTTACGGATGATGAGAATTAATTTCTGGGGTTTTTAATTTTTTTTTATTTTTTACTAGTAATGGCGGTGATCTGCGATTTTTAGCGGCACTGCGATATTGGGGCGGACATGTCGGACCATTTTGACATTTTTTTGGGATCACTGGTATTTATACAGTGATTAGTGCTATTAAAATGCACTGATTACTGTGTAAATGCCATTGGCAGTGAAGGGGTTAACCTGCAGTGGGAGATCTAGGGGTTAACTGTGTTCCCTAGGCGTGTTCTAACTGTGTGGGGGCTGGGCTGTCAGGGGCATAAGAGATCTAACTGTTCCCAGTGACATGGATCAGTAGATCTCTTATGTCCCCACTGACATAATGGGGAACCGCCATGTTTACATCGGCGGTTCCCCATTCTTTCGCTCTGGCAGCTCATCGCGGTTCGCCGGCGGACATTGGGACCGCCCGAGCCGCAGGCGGGCACGAGCTTGCGCCCCCTAGCTGCCACTCCGCAAATCGCCATCTATTTACGGCGATTCGCCGTACACGTCCACACTGCCGCAGTAAATATACTGAGTGCAGTGTGGAAGTGGTTAATGTCTAAACCACTGGCAACAAAAGTGAGTACACCCCTAAGTTGAAATTGGGCCCAAAGTGTCAATATTTTGTGTGGCCACCATTATTTTCCAGCACTGCCTTAACTCTCTTGGGTATGGAGTTCACCAGAGCTTCATAGGTTACTACTGGAGTCCTCTTCCACTCCTCCATGACAACATCACAGAGCTGGTGGATGTTAGAGACCTTGTGCTCCTCCACGTTCCATTTGAGGATGCCCCACAGATGCTCAATAGGGTTTAGGTCCGGAGACATGCTTGGCCAGTCCATCACCTTTACCCTCAGCTTCTTTAGCAAGGCAGTGGTCGTCTTGGAGGTGTGTTTGGGGTCGTTATCATGTTGGAATACTGCCCTATAGCCCAGTCTCTGAAGGGAGGAGATCATGCTCTGCTTCAGGATGTCACAGTACATGTTGGCATTCACGTTTCCCTCAATGAACTGTAGCTCGCCAGTGCCGGCAGCACTCATGCAGCCCCAGACCATGACACTCCTTTCACCATGCTTGACTGTAGGCAAGACACACTTGTCTTTGTACTCCTTACGTGGTTGCCACCAGATAAACTTGACACCATCTGAACCAAATAAGTTTATCTTGGTCTCATCAGACCACAAGACATGGTTCAAGTAATCCATGTCCTTAGTCTGCTTGTCTTCAGAAAACTGTTTGCGGGCTTTCTTGTGCATCATCTTTAGAAAAGGCTTCCTTCTGGGACAACAGCCATGCAGACCAATTTGATGCAGTGTTTGGCATATGGTCTGAGCACTGACAGGCTGACCCCCCCACCCCTTCAACCTATGCAGCAATGCTGACCACACTCATATGTCTATTTCCCAAAGACAACCTCTGGATATGACGCTGAGCATGTGCACTCAACTTCTTTGGCCAACCATGGCGAGGCCTGTTCTGAGTGGAATCTGTGCTGTTAAACTGCTGTATGGTCTTGGCAATCTTCTTATAGCCTAGGCCATCTTTATAATTATTATTATTATTATTATTATTATACAGGATTTATATAGCGCCAACAGTTTGCGCAGCGCTTTACAACATGGGGGGCAGACAGTACAATTACAATACAAATCTATACAGGAGGAATCAGACGGTCCTGCTCGCTAGAGCTTACAATCATACAATCTTTATGTAGAGAAACAATTCTTTTTTCAGATCCTCAGAGAGTTCTTTGCCATGAGGTGCCATGTTGAACTTCCGGTGACCAGTATGAGATAGTGAGAGCGATAACACCAAATTTAACACACCTGCTCCCCATTCACATCTGAGACCTTGTAACACTAACGAGTCACATTACACCGGGGAAAGAAAATGGCTAATTGATCACAATTTGGACATTTTCACTTAGGGGTGTACTCACTTTTGTTGCCAGTGGTTTAGACATTAGTGGCTGTGTGTTGGGTTATTTTGAGGGGCAGCAAATTTACACTGTTATACAAGCTGTACACTCGCTACTTTACATTGTAGCAAAGTGTCATTTCTTCAGTATTGTCCCATGAAAAGATAGAATAAAATATTTACAAAAATGTGAGGGGTGTTCTCACTTTCGTGAGATACTGTATATATATATATATATATATATATATATATATATATTCCAAACAGGTGTGGTGAGCAGCACAACAGACAGAAACAGTGCACCAACGATCAGGTCATCCCGACCATATATAGAAAAAATCCAGAGAGGGATCGTTGCACTTCAATATTTATTTAGAAGTCCATCGGGACTATTTAGAAATACAGTTACAAGTCATACTTGCATACGATTATACTTGCATAATAGAAGTCATCATGTAGATAGCAAGCTTTCGGGCAAAGTCCTGAACGCCCTTCTTCAGGCTAGGATGTCATCTATATATTTTTTTAATTTCTTTTTTTTTCGCATTAACCTCTGTTCTCAGCTGCATGTGTGATTTAGCAGTCATGGGTGTCAGTGGATTCACTTCTCCAGGTTTGAATTCCCTCTCCTTTTTTCCTAACAGCACACGCGCTGTCCTGCACAATTTCAGTGGGACTGGTGCACTGGTAAATCAAAGGATGGACATACCATGTTAGTGCATGTTTAGTCTATCAGTTGAAAGGTGCTATGCTTCCTGGCAAATGGCAAAATATAAATTCAGTATTCATAATTCACAAAATAGAAGATTGTGTTTATTTGAAGGTTGCAGTGAGTTGGAAAGCATAAAATATATAAATGTAATCTACCCTCCTTTTTGAAAATATTTTACCCTTGCAGGAAAGAGAACCCCTAGCACAAAGGCTGTGCTGACATTACCCAAGGGTGAATCCATGCTGAAATGGAGGACTGAAATAATGTTGGGCACCAGTTACTTGTTTGTCTTTTTTAACAGCTTCTGGACCGCCTATCGCACATTTACTGTGGCAGGGCAGCCTGGCTGTGTGAAACAACGTACCTGTACGCCGTCGGCCTGCTCCCTCTGTGATTGGACACAGTGGGAGCCAGTCAGCAGGTTCAGTGGATGCAATGTCTCCTGGGACCCGCTGATCACTGACAGGGGAGGTAGAACGACGGTCTGCCTATGTAAACGAGAGGAAAATAGAGATCTTATGTTTCTGCTAAGCATAAACGCAGATCTCTGTTTTTCTCCAGTTAAGCCATCCCCCAAACAGTTAGAAATCACTTCCTAAGAGCACACTTAAGCCTTTGATCACCCCTGATGTTAACCCCTTCCCTGCCAGTGTCATTAGTACACTGAGAATGCATTTTTTTAGCACTGATTACTGTATTAGTGTCACTGGTCCCCAAAAAAATGTTACTTAGTGTCCAATTTGTCCACTGAAATGTCACAGACCCACTAAATATCACCGCCATTGCTAGTAAAAATAAAAATACCATAAAAATATCCCATAGTTTGTAGATGCAATAACTTTTGTGCAAACCAATAAATATACGCTTATTGTTTTTTTTTTTTAACCACAAACATGTATTAGAATACATATTGGCCTAAACCAGTGCTTCTCAAATAGTGAGGCTCCGTAAAGGGGAGCTCGTTTGACCTCGGCAAACACTGTCTCGAAAGTGGCGTCCCACACGGCGTCGGTTGCCTAGCAACTCTACGGCTGGAGAGAGGGAGCAGCGCGGCACGATCACTGATTGGCCAAACCCGCCCGTGTGACTTTTAGACCCGGAAATCGGTCCTCTGTACAGAAAAACACCTGAAAGAAAGGAGTTGAACACACATAAAAGGGGACACCGCCGATTCAGCCAAAAAAGGTCAGTGTTCTGATGAAAAGTCTTTTATTATGCTTTGAAACGCATTCTTCTTCCATTTGCAACTTCTTACTTGTGTGAGATTGGCTTCTCTGCTGTTGCTGCTCTGAAAAGCAAATACAGATCTCAGCTACACATTGAGAAGGAGCTGAGAGTTGCTGTGTCCTGCTTCAAACCCCACTTCGAAAAGCTATGTATTGCAAAACGTGCTCATTGTAGCCATTAATCCAGACATCGCCTCTGATTAAAAAATCTGCTCAAATTATTTTATATATTTTTGTTTTGCAGGTTAAAGTTTTTTTTAATATTGTGTTCCTTTAAAGTTTAAATCCTGTGCTCCTTTAAATCTTTTCTGCTACAGTTAATAAAGCTATTCTTTGTTGTAAATTGATCCACATTTCTTTCTTTTTTTATTCTCTTATACGTTAATAAGGATACAGTGTTATGCAGAGGTGTACTTATAACAATTTTATAGACAAATGATACTATTTACAGTCGCGCGGGGGGCGCAAAATGTTTTCTTCTTCCTAGGGGGGGCATGACAGAAAATAATTGAGAAGCACTGGCCTAAACTGATGAAGAAATTCGATTTTTTAAATTTTTTATTGGATATGTTTTTTTTTTCAAAATTGTATTTGTTTTGTTTATAGCTCAAAAAATAAAAACCGCAGAGGTGATCAAATACTACCAAAAGAAAGCTCTATTTGTGGGGGAAAAAAGGACATTTTGTTTGGGTACAGTGTCGCACGACCACACAATTGTCAGTTAAAGTAACACAGTGCCGTATCGCAAAAAATGGCCTGGTCAGGAAGAGTGTGAAACCTCCCGGGGCTGAAGTGGTTAAAGGGTTTTATTACTCTTGGCTCACAGGAAGAGATGGCTTGGGCTCCAGTTACCTCCACCAGCATTTTCCAGACTTTGATTCCATTCCTGATGTCACAGTGCATAAAAATAGGGACTACAGTATAACCTCCAAAAAATGGATTTTGTCAGCTATCATCTTTAGTAAGTTTACTAGAAAACCAATACTAATCTCAATAACTGACTGAATAATAATCAAAATTATATATCCTGTCACCCAGTAAGAATTATATAATTTAGTGGGGGGCCAATTGCTCTTTTCTAGACTGTCAGTGCTGGGAGTTGTATGATTGGTGACCATGTTTATTAGTACGTGAATCAGAGAAGCCAAAACGAATCTCCATATTTAAATGAATAAAAAAAAGTATATTCTATGGCATAGGATTTTTTTTATGACCATAAGTTTTAGTTTGCTGCATATACAAAGCTTTGGCAGTACATATATTGCTTTCTCTTGCGTGTACTCTCTTGTTATATATGTAGCGCTGCCCTCTTAAGGGTCGCATGAGAAATCAATACCCCCTTGGTCCTCCCCACTTCTAGAGTCCTCCATCACCCCTGACGCTCTGGGTTCACCCATTTTTATGCAATATTATCAGTATTAATACTACAAGAGTAATGGAGACCACACTTGGATTCAATTCAGAGTTTACTTATAATATTCAGAGCTATAACTCTGAAGAGTGAATTGAATATATAAAGCAACTGTAGATAACTCGTTTGAGCAGAAAATATATCAGCATAACATATTAATTGCACACTTTGACACTATTAATAAACAGAATAAGTGTAACAAAAGAATATATTCCCTTTTTCTCTAATAGAGTGTAATCACATATATGATAGTCCCATAAATGATATAACAACTCAAGATGTAGGTAGGCACAATGAGTGATAAGACTGTAAAGACTCACTCTAATACTGCAGCAATTTGGATGATTGAACTATCAAATATATTAATACAGCTCAATAAGGCCTGAGAAATATTATTATTGCTCTAGTAGAGTTCAATGTGGTTCAACACAGATACCATTAACCAATAACAATTATTCCACTCAATTCTCCTGATCAAAGAGTTTCTTAGGAGATTTAACTTTAACTTTTGGTCATGTGGGAAATGGTTATTGCAATGCAAAGGGTCCAGTTAATGAAGTTCAGTTCAATCTTCTGCCGCCTTGTTTGGTTCTAAAATTGAGTACCTAAATAAACTGTGTCCATTAATCCTTGAATTAAGGCACAAAATAGGCAACTTGAATAAACTTCAGGAAAGAGCCTTGATAATGATTGCTGACTTCAAGTTATTACAGCAGTTAAAGAATCCGATAGGGCAGCTGAATCTGTACTGATAAAGTAGTATAGAACAACAGAGTATACTCAAAGGTAGGCTTCTGCCTGCTCACCACCCTATTGATCACAGAAAGTGGTCCAGCTGCTCAGGCTGTGCTGTAGATGCTGGAACTGATGGTATCCACTTGCTCTTTCCTTTGGGGAAACCGGCTTCCACTGCTCTCCCCGCAGTTCTCTCCGGATCGACTGCCGTTCACACTGCAGATGCCGCTGAATCTGGAACAACTCAGATGCTGGCACACTGGTTCCGCTGATCACTTGGGTACGGTGTAACTCTAGCGCTCTGGATCACTTGGTTTAGGCTGCAATCCGGCTGTAGTACATACACACAGGTCCCCACTGGTTGATCACGCCATCCAAAGAGACTGGAGCCAACTCCTCTCCCCACTAAAATAGGTTCTCCCACAAAGCATTATTCCTCCAAAGATCGCTTCCTGTAGCACAGCATCCCGGGAAATGGAGTCCTTCTATAGCAGAATCCAGAGACCGACTTCCTCTGTAGCACTACAAATCCCATAAGCAATACCTCTCACATGACCATTCTGCTCAGCAGTTTCAACACTAGAGGGGAGTCTCCACAACATCAATAAACATAAAATGTCCCAAGTTAAAGGAGCACTATTTAACTCCTGGCTCCATTCTCCCCCCACTTGAAATATTTGGTCCCCAAATATATATATATATATATATATATATATATATATATACATATATCAAATCACTTGAAATTAACCTGTGGCAACATTTAACAGATACTGACAAACTTCAGGATTTTGCTGGAACCGCCTATACACATTTTCGGTGAGTTCATAATCGGTTTTATGACAGGCCAGGGCAATAGCCGTGTCCCACACAGTAGTGTCAGGGGCCATGGGGGAAACATCTTCAGATTTATTAGGCACAATTAGACTTGGAACGAAACCAGCTTGTTGAATGGTAGGTATCAGTCTACCAGAACTTTCCCCAAGCGTGCCAGTCTTCGCGGTGGATGAATGTTATTGGGTGATGAAAGAACTGCATCAGCTGCTGACTCTGGATAAGTGACAGGTTCTAATTCGGAATCAGAGGGATTTCCCTGTTTTTGGAGAAACTTCCGGTTGGTTAACATCTTTACTCAATTGAATTCTTGCAGTATTCCCTTCTACAGAATCTTCTTGAATAGGTGTGTGAGCTTCTGGATACAATCCATCTTCTCCAAGTGGTTGTTTTCACTTAATTCCGCATTATTTGGAATCCCAGGAATATAATCTTCAGTGTAAATAATTGAATCTTGTGATTCCTGCACATCAGAAGACATACTATCAAATTCATTCTTCACTTCCACCTCTTTACAGGGAGACTTGCTCAAAGGTAAAGGACAATTTTCCTTAGATACTGTTTGTACTTTGGGATCTATGAAAGTAGATTTATTTGAGGGTAGTGGAGGGGTAACTCTTTGTGGCCTGGAAGACTGCAAGAGCCTGCTAACTCCAGGAGAAGATGTGAGCCTATAGTCTCTAGGTCGAGTTTCCATTCCAGGATCTCTAGCAGGGTCCCACATCCATGATGGTATTACTTCATCATCCTCACTGTCGTCTTCAATCACTTTAGAGGTTTTAGCAGTAGACTTCATCTGAGATCTTGTTTTGGGTGGTTTTGGATTTTCCTAAGAAACATTTGGAACATAAGACATCCTAACAGCATCAGCAAGATGAAGCAAATGATCATGATGCCACATCTTGAAGGGACCATCCTGACCCTCTGGTCTAATTTGACACACAGGTAATCCCTGCAGTTGCTTGCAGATAATGTAAGGATGAGGTCTCCATCTGTCAGCTATTTTATACTTTCCAGGCAGGTACACCTAAATTCTTCAACAGTACACTGTCTCCTGGTTGTAATTCTTGAACTTTCCCTCTAAGATCAAAATTCTTTTTATTTCTAGCCTCTCGAGTAGTAGCATGCTGTCTGGCAGCTTCATAAGCTTTCTTCAAATTCTTTCTTAACTGCTCTACATAACCTCAATGAGATGTTAAAGAGGTATCATCCACAGATGTCCCAAAAACCAAGTCAATCAGCAGTCTAGCTTCTCGCCCGGACATGAGAGGGTATGGGGAGTACCCAGTCACATCGCTCACAGTACTGTTGTAGGCGTGTACTAAAGTGGCAATATGGTTCCCCCAATTCTGCTTCTTCTCAGAAGGCAAAGTGCCTAACATGTTCAATAAAGTTCTGTTAAAGCGTTCGGGTTCAGGGCCCCCTTGAGGGTGATATGGAGTAGTGCGTGACTTCTTGATGCCCAGAGACTTGCACAATTGATGGATCAGCCTGCTTTCAAAATCCCTTCCTTGATCAAAGTGGATGCGTACAGGTAGTCCATATTGTATGAAGAACTTCTCCACCAATATCTTAGCTACAGTCGTGGCTTGCTGATCTTTCGTAGGGTAAGCTTGAGCATATCGGGTAAAGTGGTAAGTGACCACCAAGATGTTGCCACCTGTATCTGGCTCCAGGCACAAAAAGTCAATACACACTAAGTCTAAAGGGCCCTGACTCTGTAAATGCTCCATAGGGGCAGCTCGTGTAAGAAGAGTTTTTCTCTGAATGCAGGAAATACAAGAGCGACAGTAGCCCTCCACTTCTTTTCTCATATCAGGCCAATAAAGTCTGTCTCTGATTAACTGAAAAGTTCTTTCTATGCCTAAATGTCCATGTTCATCATGCAAGGACACCAAGACAAAATTTTGATGGTTCTCAGGCAAGTACAGCTGCCAAGTCTCCTCCATCTCTTCATTCGCACCTCGCCTATATAGCAGGCCATCTCTCAACTGCAATCTGTTCCACTCACAATGTAAGATCCTAGCTTGCTTGACAGTACTCTGTAAAAGTAATTGAGGATTCTGCTGTGTTAGAGCCTGTAAAGCCACTTGACCCAAAGAATCTTGTTCCTGATCAACCTTTATCGCCTTCTTGGTCAATCGAGGGAGGCCTGCACTTCTCACTTGAGTCAGTCCACAGTAAGATGAGGGAATTCCTGCTGGCGAGACTCCTATCGATTCAGCCCCTACTCCTTCTTGTAACCTATGGACCAGACCTTTGCATAAGGCTTGAACTCCATTAACTGGTACAAAAGTCCATTCTTGAGGCTCCAGACTTGAACTATTTGGCCGGTGAGACAAGGCATCAGCATCTCTGTTTCCCATACCAGGACAATAGTTGAGGCTGAATTGAAACCCAGCTAAGGCGGCTAGCCACCTGTGCCCAGTAGCATCCAGTTTGGCCGTTGTCAGCAGATATGTCAATGGATTGTTGTCTGTCTCGAAAACAAATTGAGCTCCATACAAGTAATCTTTCAATTTGTCTACAACTGCCCATTTCAACGCCAAAAACTCTAACTTATGAGCTGGGTAACTTCTCTCAACTGGAATAAGACTTTGGCTCACGTAAGCCACCATTCGGAGTTGACCATCTTGCTCCTGATAAAGTATCCCTCCCAATCCATCTCTGCTGGCATCCACATGCAGTTCATAGGGCTTCGAAGGATCGGCATAATCTAAAACTGAAGCCTTAGTTGAACTTGATTTCAACTTTTGAAAGGCCTCTTCACATGCTTGAGTCCACTGATTACAAATAGATTATATCTTCCCTCTCCTTCCAGCTATCTTTACTGCTCTTCTCTTCTCTGCCTCTTCTGAGGCCACTTGTAACAGCTCATTTAAAGGCTTGGCTATTCTAGCAAAATTAGCCACAAACCTCCCATAAAAAAGATCTCAATTCAGTTACAGTCTATGGTCGTGGCCAGGCAGTGACTGCTTCCAGTTTCTTTGGGTCAGTGGCCACTACATCAGCCGACACAACATGTCCCAGGTAAGTGACAGAGGAATGATAGAATTGGCATTTTTCCAATGATAACTTCAACCCTTCTTCATGGCGCCTCTTGAAGATCTTTTCCAATCATGCCTCATGCTCTTTCAGGGTTTTCCCAAACACTATGATTTCAACAAGATACACCAGCATTTCTACCAAATTCATATATCCCAGTGTTCTCTCCATCAATCTCTGGAAGGTAGCTGGGGCTCCAGTCAATCCCTGCTGCACCTGGTTAAATTAAAAAAAGCCCAACGGGCAAATGAAAGCCTTATTTTCCTTGTCCTCAGCGCACATAGGTATCTGGTAGTACAAACTCTTCATATACAGCACGCTGAACCACTTTGCTCCCGCCAAGCACTGTAAGGCATCCTCAATTCTTGGAGTTGTGTATTGATGAGGGATGGTTCTTCGATTGAGGGTTTGTTAATTGATACACATCCTCAACGCCCCATTCTTCTTCCAAACCACCACAATTGGAGAGGCATATGGAATCTGGGACTCCTGAATCATTGCAGACCTCTTTAACTTGGCCAACTGTTCTCTCAGATCTTCCAGATCACTGAGAGGAATCCTCCAGGCTCTTTCCTTGAACGGTTTCTCTTCCTGTAATCGGATCGCATGATAGGCACTCTTGGCGCACCCCACATCAAAATCATCACAAGCAAAAATCTCCCTCCATCTTCGCAACTGAGCTTTCACTTTCTCTCTCTCCAGGCAGGAAGCAAACCAGCTATGCGCTGTTCCATCTCTTTCCTTCGATTGCTCATGCCTTCTTCTTCCTGGTCCTCTTCAGGCACCACCGGAGGGGCTGCACTCACTTGACCCACAGACATCTTTGCCTTCAGAGTCACAGGATAGTTAGAGATATTCTGCAAACTAATGGGCACTTTGTTCTGATTCCTCAGCAGAGCTTTAGTGAGCACTGTTTCAGAGATCATGAAAAACCCTGCAGATTCAGTCTGAGCATCCGTTTCCAGCACTATAAAAGGCATAGGATGATCCCAAGTCAGTTTCACAGTAGCTTTCACACAGGCGACTTCTCCCGGCTGAAGCACTGTTTCCTTCATATCCAATGTCCACAAACGACCTACTCCTTGAACTGGGGCCTTCTTTTCCTGGATCACCTGCCAACAGGCCTGGTATAAAGTAGGATGAACTTCTTTCGGTACTACTCCATTTTCTCCCACTACCTTCTCTAACAGTCTTCAGACTAAATAACTATTAGTCCCAAAAATCATGGAGTTATTTTCAGCTTCTGCCAGTCTGGGACACAACACAGCCAGTGGCAGCTGGTCCAAAGGAAATGTTGATAGGGATGTATCCATCATAGGGGAATCGATTGGTACCAAGTCCCCAAATTTCCAGGTCTTCCAACTTGTTCAACGGTATGTGCTGTAGATACTGATTGTAGAAGTCCCTATAGAGAAGTGTAACCTGTGCCCCAGTATCTAACAAAGCCCTGGTATAAATACCTTCCACTTGCACAGAAACAATGGGAGAAGACCCTACCAACTGTTCTGGGAGAGTACTTTTCTTTGGAACATTTGAATTTCTTATTGGCCCCCTTTGCGAGGATCTAACCTTGGCTCTGGAAATCACTTCAGTATTGACTCTCTGTGCCTGGCACTCAGACCCTGGTGACAGGTTAGATTCTCTCTCCTTTTTAGGACTTTTGTTCCTTGAACTTGTCCTGTTTTTGCTTGGCTTTTTGGAGCTCGGGCTCTTCGGGTTCTCAGTTGGCTCCTTCACTAAGACCCTCGGAAATTTCCCGCCTTCTGAGCTGCCAAAATCTGTTGTAATGCCTTCGGCAATTCTGCCATAAAGTAGAACTCTTCTCCTCTCTGTGGGCACTGCCTTCTAAAATGGACCAACTGTCCACACTTGAAACACTTTCTGGTGTCAGCTCGGTCGGGCTGAATAGTAACTTGAGCTCCCATAACTCTAGACAAGGTCTGCTGAAACTGATCTTGAGCTTGTACTACCTGTGTCAGCTGTTTAACTGGAGACTCTTCCGGTGTCAGAGGGGGCATAGGGATTCTGGTACTCTCTCTCCATTCTGAACTCTCCTCGCTGTCAGATTCAAACATTCCTGACTCAATTTGCACTAGTTGCGCTGTCTCTTTTCAAGCTTTTAGAGTGACACTAGCCCCTCGGGGAGACCCTTGGTTTTTTTCATCTAACAAAGCCTCTTCCTCCCTTACCATCTTCATCAACTCAGGGTAGGTGGGTGCAATTTGTATTCCTTTCAGCAGCAGTCTTAGAACAATAGGATGATTTGGACTTGACCCATGCAGGATCCTGTCTCACCTTACTTTGTTATCTTCCTTAGGATCAATCTCTTTCATCAGGATAATTTGATGCAAGACCATATCAACTTGGACGACATATGCAAACAACTTTTCTCCTCTAGTCTGATGAGTATGTTCAAACATGTATATCAGGTCAGGAATTTTCTCCATTGTCCCATAGACTGCACACACAGCTTCTACAGTATCTCACAAAAGTGAGTACACCCCTCACATTTTTGTAAATATTTTATTATATCTTTTCATGTGACAACACTGAAGAAATGACACTTTGCTACAATGTAAAGTAGTGAGTGCACAGCTTGTATAACAATGTAAATGTACTGTCACCTCAAAATAACTCAACACACAGCCATTAGTATCTAAACCACTGGCAACAAAAAACCCTAAGTGAAAATGTCGAAATTTGGCCCACAATGTCAATATTTTGTGTGGCTACCATTATTCTCCAGCACTGCCTTAACCCTCTGGGGATGGAGTTAACCAGAGCTTCACAGGTTACCACTGGAGTCCTCTTCCACTCCTTCATGGTGACATCACGGAGCTGGTGGATGTTAGAGACCTTGTGCTCCTCTACCTTCCGTTTGAGGATGCCTCCCAGATGCTTAATAGGGTTTAGGTCTGGAGACATGATTGGCCAGTCCATCACCTTTACCCTCAGCTTCTTTAGCAATGCAGTGGTAGTCTTGGAGGTGTGTTTGGGGTAATTAACATGTTGGAATACTGCACTGAGGCCCAGTCTCTGAAGGGAGGGGATCATACTCTGCTTCAGTTTGTCACAGTACATGTAGGAATTCATGATTCCTTCAATGAACTGTAGCTCCCCATTGCCAGCAGCACTCATGCAGCCACAGATTATGACACTCCAACCACCATGCTTGACTGTAGGCAAGACACACTTTTCTTTGTACTCCTCACCTGGTTGCTACTACACACGCTTGACACATCTGAATCAAAAAAGTTTATCTTGGTTTCATCAGACCACAGGACATGGTTCCAGTAATCCATGGTCTTAGTCTGCTTGTCTTCAGCAAACTGTTTGCAGGCTTTCTTGTGCATCATCTTTAGAAGAGGCTTCCTTCTGGCATGACAGTCATGCAGACCAATTTGATGCAGTACGCGGCGTATGGGCTGAGCACTGACAGGCTCACCCCCCTTACCCCTTCAACCTCTGCAGCAATGCTGGCAGCTCTCATATGTCTGTTTCCCAAAGACAACCTCTGGTTATGACACTGAACATGTGCACTTAACTTCTTTGGTCGACCATGGCGAGGCCTGTTCTGAGCGGAATTTGTCCTGTAAAACCACTCTATGGTGTTGGCCACCATGCTGCAGCTCAGTTTCAGGGTCTTGGCAATCCTCGTATACCCTAGGCCACCTTTATGTAGCGCATCAGTTCTTTTTTTCAGATCCTCAGAGAGTTCTTTGCCATGAGGTGTCATGTTGAACTTCCAGTGAGCAGTATGAGAGAGTAAGTAACACCAAATTTAACACACCTGCTCCCCATTCACACCTGAGACCAGATCATATAACACTAACGAGTCGCATGACACAGGGGAGGGAAAATGGCTAATTGGGCCTGATTCAAACATATTCACTTAGGGGTGCACTCACTTTTGTTGCCATCGGTTTAGACATTAATGGCTGTGTGTTGAATTATTTTGAGGGGACAGCAAATTTACACTGTTATACAAGTTTTACACTCACTACTTTACATTGTAGCAAAATGTAATTTCTTCAGTGTTGTCACATGAAAAGAAATAATAAAATAATTACAAAAATGTGAGGGGTGTACTCACTTTTTTTGAGATATTGTATATAGTCCATATCAATGCACTCTGGCTTTCCTCACTTCAAGCTACAAATTACACCCAAGGCAGGGCTTCGCAGGCTTTCACAGGAGCTGTAATATTGTTGCTTTTAACTGCTTCCACACCGCACGCAGTATATTTACTGCGGCAGTGTGGAATGCGTCCCGCTAATCGCCGTAAATAAACAGCGATTTGCGGAGTGGCCACTAGGAGGCTCGTGTGCGCTGCAGTACTCCGGAGTGTGCGCCCGTGGCTCGGGCGGACCCGATGTCCGCCGGCGAGCCGCAATGAGCGGCCACAGCCAAAAGAACGAGGAACCGCCAATGTAAACACGCTCTGTCAGTGCGGGCATAGGAGATCTACTGATCCCTGTCACATAACAGCCCAGGCCCCCCACAGTTAGAACACGCCTAGGGAACACAGTTAACCCCTATATCTCCCCCTACAGGTTAAACCCTTCACTGCCAATGACATTTTACACAGTAATCAGTGGATATTTAAATTTCTGATCGCTGTATAAATGTCATTGGTCCCAAAAAAGTGTCAAAATGGCCCGACATGTCCGCCACAATATCGCAGTACCGCTAAACATCGCAGATCGCCGCCATTACTAGTAAAAAATTTTAAAAAAACCCCAGAAATTAATTCTCATTATCCGTAAATGCGGCCACTTTTTCGCAAACCAATCAATTTTTTTACCAAAAATATGAGGAAGAATATAAATCGGCCAAAACCGATGACAAGAAATGTTATTTTATGTATTTTTTTTTGGATTTGGATTTTAGCTAAAAGTAAGAAATATTGTTTTTTTTGCAAAATTGTCGCTCTTTTTTTGTTTATAGCGGTGATCAGAAACGACGCAGAGGTGATCAAATACCAACAAAAGAAAGCTCTATTTGTGGGAAAAAAAGGACGCAAATTTCGTTCGGGTACAATGTCGCAGGACCACGCAATTGTCAGTTAAAGCGATGCAGTGCCGAATCGCAAAAGGTGCTCTGGTCCTAACTTGCTAAATCCTTCCAAATCAGGCTTCGCAAGGGTACTCAAAACTTCTTCAAATTCAGAGCCTTTTTCCATCCGCAATGGTACTGTCTGAGCCTCCAATCCTTCAGCCAGGGTCACAGTTAGCTTTTTAAGACTGGCTGGGACACTTTCCATTCACTCTACTAGGGCATAAGTTTTATCTTCTTCATAATCAGTCTTTAAATCCGCAACATAGGATCCTTGCTTGGGGAAGGCCCCTCTCAGCATCAATCGTACATCCCTTTCACTCCACCCTACTCCAGGTAACTTGAGTATGCTAGACAGTTCCAACCTGCTCCCTTCTTCTTGCACCCACTTGATAGCAGCAACCGAGTCCATTTGACTGGGAGGAACTTCTTCAGTCCTTTTGAGGTTCACCATAGGGGGAATCCTCGACAAGTCCCCAATGTAGCACTGCCCTCTTGAGGGTCGCATGAGAAATCAAATTCCCCTTGGTCCTCCCTACTTCTAGAGTCCTCCATCACCCCTGACAATCTGGGTTCACCCATTTTTATGCAATATTATAAGTATTAATACTACAAGAGTAATGGAGACCACACGTGGATTCAATGCAGAAGAGTTTACTGATAATATTCAGAGCTATAACTCTTACGAGTGAATTGAATATATAAAGCAACCGTAGATAAATTGTTTGAGCAGAATAGATATCAGCATAACATATTAATTGCCTACTTTGACACTATTAATAGACAGAATAAGTGTAACAAAAGAATATATTCCCTTTTTCTCTAATAGAGTGTAATCACATACCTGATAGTCCCATAAATGATAGAACAACTCAAGATGTAGGCATGCACAATGAGTGATAAGAATGTAAAAACTCACTCTAATACTAGAGCAATTTGGATGAGTGAACTATCAAATATATTAATACAGCTCAATAAGGCCTGCAAAATATTGCTATTGCTCTAGTAGAGTTCAATGTGGTTCAACACAGATACCATTAACCAATAACAATTATTCAACTCAATTCTCCTGATCTAATTCAGAGTTCCTTATGAGATTTAACTTTAACTTTTGGTCATGTGGGAAATGGTTACTGCAATGCAAAGGGTCCAGTTAATGAAGTTCAGTTCAATCTTCTGCCAGCTTGTTTGGTTCTAAAGTTGGGTAGCTAAATAAACTGTGTCCATTAATCCTTGAATTAAGGCACAAAATAGGCAACTTGAATAAACTTTAGGAAAGAGCCTTAAAAATTATTGCTGACTTCAAGTTATAACAGCAGTTAAAGAAGGACCTGTGCACAGGATTTTTTGTAATCTCATAGGGCAGCTGAATCTGTACTGATAAAGAAGTATAGAACAACAGAGTATACTGCCTGCTCACCACCCTGTTGATCACAGAAATTTGTCCGGCTGCTCAGGCTGTGCTGTAGACGCTGGAACTGATGGTATCCACTTGCTCTTTGCTTTAGGGAAACCGGCTTCCACTGCACTCCCCGCAGTTCTCTCCGGATTGACTGCCGCTCACACTGCAGATGCCGCTGAATCTGCAACAACTCAGATGCTGGCACGCTGGTTCCGCTGATCACTCACTGGAACGAAGTAGTGTTGCAGCTCACTGGGGTACGGTGTAACTCTAGCCCGCTGGATCACTTAGTTTAGGCCGCAGGCCGCAATCCGGCTGTAGTACATACACACAGGTCGATCAAGCCGTCCAAAAAGACTGCAGCCAACTTCTCCCCCCACTTAAATGGTTTCCCCCACAAAGCATCGTTCCTCCAAAGATCACTTCCTGCAGCACAGCATCTTGGGAAATGGAGTCCTTCTATAGCTGAATCCGGAGACCGACTTCCTCTGTAGCACTACAAATCCTATAAGCAGTACCGCTCACATGACCATTTTGTTCAGCAGTTTCAACACTAGAGGGGAGTCTCCATAACATCAATAAACATAAAATGTCCCAAGTTAAAGGAGCACTATTTAACTCCTGGCTACATATATTTTTTATAGTAGGAAATTGAAAAAGTTCTGGTTAAAGTCACAATATCAGGACTACTGCTAAGAGCAGCAGTAGCAGTGCTGTTAATTTGCCAGTTTTTTCTTGTAGCATATTTTAGAATGGTACTAAGGGTTATCAAGAGTAAGAGTAAGGAAGGGGGCTGCTGGAAGTCATAGAGACAAATTTAAGCTAATAGTGTTAGTTCCAGGTTTGCCCCACCTGCAATTTTAAAAAAATTGTGTGATAAAGAAGTGATCAATGATCATTAGACGTCCAGTCAGGATAATGAACCCCCCGCTGTCATTTGTCAATAGGCGGGACGGGAAGTGGTTAACAAACTCTGCACCATTGTGAACCTAACCTTCTCTCCTTGATTGTTGACCCATATCGACCCTAGATCTGTGGACATACCAGTGAGGTATTACATGTTGTCACATCTGCAGCAGCCTTTCCCTTATCAATTGGTGTGGGGCCAGGCCTGGGACATCCAGCCATGGCAGCCACATGGAGTAAAATTTTTTAGCAACATTTCTATGTTGATATGTGTTTTTTTCCCTAATTAGGTTTGTATTAACTGCTTCCACCCATTGCTTTCCTATTGGGACCCGGGGGGATATCCAGTATTTGGCTTTGAGTTTGCGTGCTATGTAGAGTAGCCTCAGTACCACAGTGTGTTCGCTCGGCGAGAGGGATTCTATATCAAGGGCATCCAAGAAACAGACCATTGGATCTCTTAGTATTGGTATCTGATATGCATGGGATACAGTGGTTAGAATAAAATTCCAGTATCTAAACAACTTGGGGCATTTCCAAAACATGTGCAAAAGATTACCCACATACCTCTCGCATTTCGGACACAAAGTCCCTCCTTCCCCATTTATGTAGTAATTGCGGGGTCCTATAGACTCTATGCAGGAGTTAGAGATGTGAGAGTCTTTGGGACACAGAGACCGAGACCTTGCGGGGAGACGATAAGCACATCTCCCATTGTTCTTCATCTATATGGCCCAAGTCCTCCTCCCACCGCCTCCTGCAAGGAAGAGCGGTAGCGTCATGTGTAGTATTGAGCAACAGAGAGTATATCCTGGATATCATCCCTTTCTTTTCTCATACCTGAAGAACATTTGACATCAGGGGGTTTTCTGCTTATTGAAGAGTAGAGATTCTGGCTTCGGCCTGAATAGCATGTCTCAATTGTAGGAACTTGTAGAATTGGTGTCTGGGGAGTGCAAACTCCTACTGAAGTTCCAAAAATGATTTAAGAATTAGACTTTTAAACAGTTGGTAGATATAATGTATTCCCACCCTCTCCCATATCTGAAAATCTTGAAGCTTGAACAGTTCCCCATAGTGTGGGTTGCGCCAGATGGGGTGTGTATTGACAGAAGCCATGGATTTGTAGGAGATTCCTTATGTAATTCCATGGCTTTTTGAGTAAGACTACCGTCTGCATGCTGCCCTGTAGATGGGCAAATCCTGCCTCCAGACATAAAAGAGCCGAGGACACAGAGTCTCGAGGAAGCAATAGATTCCTGATTGGGTCCAATGGGTCCTTGTGTCCCCAGTCACCTAAGTGTTGGATCTGGGAGGCTATAAAATAGAATATAGCATTTGGGACTGCTAGACCACCCTGATCTTTTTGAAGTCGTAGGGTAATGAAGGCTAATTCTTGCTATCTTGTTACTCCAAATCAAAGTCCTAAATTGGGTATCAATCTGGGAAAACCATTCATGGGGAATCCAAATGGGGGCATTGTGAAAGATGTATAGTAACTGGTGAGCCCATATTATTTTTGCGAGATTGGCTCTGCCAACCACTGTTAGGGGTAGTTTAGTCCAGGCAACACCTTTTGCCCTTTGTTTATTCATTAACGGGGCTAAATTTAGGGAAATGTAGTCCACGATTTCTGGAGATACCTGTATCCCAAGATATCTGAATGAGGAGACTATTTGCATGGACTCCACACATCTGGGAAGAGGATCATCAAGAGGGTCCAGGGGCATGAGCACCGACTTACCCCAATTGATAACGAACCCCGACAAAGCTCTGAAGTCTGTGATCAACTGCATCACATTTACTAGAGAGTCTTCGATATCACCCAGATAGATCAAAGTGTCTTCCGCATACAGCAAAATCATGTCTTCCCTGGAGCCTCTCAAAAACCCTGTAATTTGACTGGAGGCCCGGACATGTATAGCCAGAGGCTCCAAAGCCATGGCAAAGAGCAGGGGTGAGAGCGGGCACCCCTGCCCAGTGCCTCTAAATAGATTTTGGCCATAGTTACACTTCAACTTTTAAGTCCATGGGCACATAAAAAAATTATAATGCAGTACTTCTGAATCAAATCAAAACAGACCTTCCTATTTCTCACTATTATCCTAGTAGTTTATTTTCAGGAAAAACAGTCAGGAATGGTCATGTGTAATCATATGAACACCTCTCCTTAAATTGTTCCATAGTTACATGTTAAATAGTGCAGCCTTACTTTCTCAGGATAGTTGTTTATGATTTTAATTGCTTGTATTCTCTTCCTGTCACTACAGCCAGCCACCTGCAGCCCTGTGATAGGCAGTAGGACACCCATAAAAGCTAACCTGACTGCTACCTAAGCTCTGGGCTGCGTTTATTCATCCATACTGCTGGGTAAGTATATGCACACTAGCCCAGTTAACTTTGTTGCATTCTGTGTTAATGCACATGTATAAATGGCCTATCTATCCTACCAAAAAACGACTGCTAAAAATTGTGCATGCAGCATTCTTGGCAGGACACCGCAATGCTCTGTCATCACACAGTTCAAGCAACATATAGGATAGACTTAGTCTGAAGACAGAACCTAACATTACCACACTTGCAATCATTATCTATAACAACACACTTCTTATGGACTTTTATGTAATGATTAGAGTTGAGCGAACTTCTAGAAGTCCGGGTTCTGCTGAACTTCGGGACAAAGTCCGGGTTCGGGTCCGGACAGAACCCGAACTTTGTCCCGGACCCCGAACCCCATTGAAATCAATGGGAACACGGACTTTTAGGCACAAAAATGGCTGTAAAATAGTCCTGGAAAGTCCTAGAGGTCTGCAAAAGGAAGGAAATGGGGGTAAGGGTGTGGCAAGTGACCTACAAAGAAATGGGGACAGGGAAATAACTTTAAATATTTAAAAAAAAAATAAAAACATAAAAAAAGCAAAAATTGAGGTGAATGTGGATCATCTTCAAACTGGGTCTGAAAAGTATTAATTAACGGCTGTTTCAAGCCCAAGACAGGCCTGGGCTTGGGCCTGAAACAGGGCTTCAAGTCGTCTTGGGCCTGAAGATCTTCAAGCGAGTTGAGATTAGTAATGTATTTTCAGGTATTCTTCACACAACAATATCTATTACTAACGTTCACACCATTACAATCCAAGACAGAAGTCTGATTCAGATAGGATATACAACGAACTTGACACACTACTGTCTCGTAACGCCACAGGACGGTTCTTACGACGTACGTGTTA